>CM053416.1:18288183-18309050 GCA_028644305.1 Xerus rutilus
ATCCGGTGACACGGTGCTGTTCAGTGGTTAACGACAAGAAGGAACTGTCTGCCTATGTTCAGTGTGGCCAGACTTTCTCTTAACAGATCTGATGCTGAGGTGGCTGAATCTGTGGGTGCAGAACCATGGACACGGAGCCTGGCTATATGCGTGTGTGCACATGCGGACGGGCTCTGCCCTGTGCCCGAAGGCAGCGTCTGGTCCAGCTCGGCCTCTGGGATGCTGTGTGTTGCTGGCTGACATTATGTTTTGCAGGAATGGGCACAAGTCCCAGTGACAAGGGCTGAAGACAAGCCACGTCCCCAGACTTCCACCCACGCCAGGCAGGAGGTCCCTTCTCAGTCTGCACTACTGGCTTTGAACAGAGCTCCAGCTAGCGTTTAGCCCCATGCAGTGTCCTGTTTTCACGTCTTTCTCCCCCAACCAGCCACAAGCTTGAGGGCCATGGGTGCATCTTCCTTGCTGGTCCACCTGAGGGATGGTACTTCTGCTGCCCCTGGTGTATTTACGGTAATTTTTCTAGTGCATTCTCTACAGACTGCTGGCAGGTGCTGGTAACAACGTGTGCCTGCGTAGCACTCAACACGTGCCACGGTCCAGTGTGCCTGAGTCAAAGTGACTCTGAAATGTATATGGAGCCACCAAAGTCCCAAACACCAGCGCCATCCAGAGGAAAGAGCAAAGGGGAAGCCCCATGCTTCCTGACTTTGCAAGGGTCCAGCCTCTGCAGGTCATGGGGTCCTCGAAGGTAGGATGAGTGGTGGGGGAGGGAACGTGAATGAGACACAGAGATCAGAAGTGGTACAACCTGCCTCTGAATTTGCTCAGTGGCAGGGCTTTATTTATACCCATAAAATGTTCAACAAGCTTTGTTTTTCTCATAGACTATTTTCATTAACATCATTAGGTCATCATAAATGAATACATTATTAATTACACAAATGTGGCAAGATGGTATTCCATGAGATCCACAATAAGGAAATACATAAAACATATGTTCTATATTTACCAATTTCATAGGACAGTTTTGGCCAGCTTAAAACAGAAAAACACACTTAATAAGCTAAAAAATAGACCTATCAAAATGTTAACCTATTACCTTTCATCTAGCGGTTTCTACATTTTATATTTTATCTTAACCTATCTTAATGTCTACCTTAAAATTGTTAAAGTCTCATCTATCCCCTTAAACTCATTACCTTAATCTTCTAAGAATAACCATTGAGGCTAATATGTGCTAATACGTAATAAGTAGGCAAAACTAATAATCATCTACTAGGTGTGAGACTGTGGTTTGTGGTTTTCACCAGACACTTAAGTTTCTACTTCTTCTATAAATGAATAAGTAAGTTTCTATATAGCTAGTCTATGTGACTAAAATCATATCTTCTATACTATGATCTGCATATATTATTTCTAGTATAAAATCTTCCCAAATTACCATTACTTAAGTTCTGTTCAAATCATTCCTTGCATAATTTTAACTCTACTTCCCTAGGTAAACATCTAGGTCTCCTGATTCTTTCCCAGAGTGATAAAGTTTTGTACATGAAACCCATCTTTCCCCATAAATATAGGCTCCTGTCCAAGGTAAAGGAGGCTGTGTGACTGTAGGAGGTGGTTCTGGAGTAGTAACTATTCGTCTGGGTACCTGCCATGTAAGTCCCTTTCCCATCTCAAAGATTATATATGATCCTGAATGTCTGGTAGGGGGAACCCACCTTGGACAGGACTTTGGCTGTACCAAAGCTATGGCTTTCGGCTTGAGGACAGCAGGAGGATTTGTTGCCCACAATTCCTGCTGCTGCAATTGCCACATCAGCTGCCTGCATTTCCTGTTGAATGAGCTCGGGAATATATTTTCCCTAGGAGGAGCAGATGTTTTCATGAAGTCATATACATTGTGGGGGCTTCCAAAAGGGGGTTTTCTAGATGTGTTTTTGGGATTTTCTATCTTTCCTGGGAAAAGGCTGGAAGGCATAATAGGAGACTGAGACTGTTCATGCTCCTGAGTGACATAATCATTAGCTCCAGACTGAGGTGACTTCTGCATAGAATTGGACAAGAGTGTTTTTTCTTCAGGGTTAGCAAGAAAACATTCACTAGTATAATTATCTCTATTATCCCGCCAACAATCATTCCAAGCAAAAACAAAATAAGGAGTAAACATTTTAGCCTAAGATCCATACGAGCCCACTGGACCTTGTCAAGCAGTGTTGCCGTCTGGACACGGGCTGCGACCCGACTTCAAAACCTGCTGCAGAGCTGCGTCATCAAAACAGAGTGGCAAAACAGACCAGAAGGAAACCGGCGTGCTGTTGGCACAGATGCTCCTGGACCAGTGGACCAAAGCCCGGAACCAAACCTGCACGGCTGGCAGCTGAGTCTTGACAAAGTGCTCAGAGCACATCTGGAGGAAGGAGCGTCTCCTCCGTGAGCAGCGCTGGGGACTGCCCGCCTCACCAGCCACAGCAGCAACCCAGGTGTGCACCGGTGGGAACGTAAGACCTGAAACTGGCAGGAGAAAAGGCAGGGGAGTACTTCAGAGCATTGGGATGGGCAAGGACTTTTTAAAACAAGATCCCAAAGCACAAGAAACAAAAGCAAAAAAAAAAAAGCCTGTAAACTACACATCTGAGCCAGGCACGGTGACCACGCCTGTCATCCCAGCACTTGGGGAGTCTGAGGCAGGAGGATCGCAAGTTCAAAGCCAGCCTCAGCAATGGTGAGGTGCTAAGCAACTCAGTGAGACCCTGTCTCTACATAAAACACAAAATAGGGCTGGGATGTGGCTCAGTGGTCGAGTGCCCCTGAGTTCAATCCCTGGTACCTCCCCCCGCCCTCCCAGTAAAACAAAAACAAAGACAAAAAAACCCTACACATCTGACAAGGGGTTGCTGTCCAGACTTTATGAGCAACTCCAAAACACAATAGCAAAACCACACGACTCAACTAGCCAGTGGGCACCAGAGCCGAGGGGACACTAGCAAAATGGACCAGCCATAAATACATGTACATGGCCAGGAAAGGGCCACACTGTCATTTGAAGATCTGTCTTAAATCTGTTTACTTTGACTAAGTCAATTTCTGATTGTTAACACTGTTTCCTAAATTTATAAGAGATTTGAAGCTGCTCTTTGATTTTTGTTAACCCATGCAGACCTGTGATTGCTGTTACCACACACTCTGGATTCTAAGTGGTACTGTAGAAGTTAGACTTAGTTCAATATGAAGCTTAGGAGAGCACTTTGCCATGTTGATATTCTCCAGACTAAAATCATCTGTAACAAAATTCTCAGATCTGTATATCAATAACAAATCGGGTTGGTATTTATTCATGTAATTTCACGTTTTATGGCTGGATAAAGTAACCTATTGTCAATAAGTTATATATACATTTTTGTGTTACGCTTCACTCTGGAATTGAAATTTAAATGCCTTTTTGAAAGATAAGAAGGAGAGCCTGATCTGTTTAAAGGTAATATTGTAAAACATGAAAATATTTTGCCACTTTTCCACACAAAGGGAAAGTTAAAAGCCTCTCTCAGCCTTTCTTTGATTCATGTTTGAAGTGTGATGTTACGTTGTGTTAACTAATGTTCATGTAGACTCGGGAACCAATATATACAAACTTTGTAAAATGACATTTAAGAATGAGGCAAAGGTCAGCTTCAGAACTCGAACCTGTTACAAAAGATACATGAAAAGCCCCCTTACCTGAAATGCGGCTGTGCCTTCCACCTTAGCATGGCTCCAACCTAGGCCAGACTTCAGCCATTCAGAGCTGCGTTCAGAAGGTTGGTATTTGTTGTAAAGATTACTGTGATCTTACACAGGGATATAATGTATAATGCAGCCAAAATTCAAGGTAGCTATTACACAGACCGAACATGTTTGTACTCTTGTTAATTTTATTTTGCATTTTCCTATAAATTCTATAACTGTTGCCTGTTAATGTTTTGCAGAGGTACTGCTTCAAGAACACACGACCTGGGTTAATTTAAGATAATAAGCCATCACCTACAGGACAGATAGGATATAAGGCTAACTTCCAGCACTAATACAGACCCCAATTAAATAAAAGGGGTAAATGACCATAAGGTTATGGACATTGAAGTTAAAGCCCAGTACTCTTCCGTGAAGACTGGTGAGACTGGCTCTCTGGATGTTTAAGACCAAGGCTTAAAGATTAAGGTTAAAACAAAAGGGCCAAGAAAACCAATATTTGGCTCTTGCCCTCTGAGTCAGCCTGAACCCAGGGAACTAGAGAGCTTCTCTAAGGAGCTTTGCAACTCGGGGCCACATGGCCTCCTGATCAGAGAGACTAATGAGACCACTGGGGAACGGAAAGCCAGTCAGGGCACCTGCTGCAGAGAGGAGGGTCCCTGAAGCATTCCGGGTGCTTCCAAGGGGAGCCACCTCCTCAAGGAGACCCCAGCCCATCCTAGCAAGCAGGTGGCACTAGGAGAGCTAAGAAGCTGCTCTTAAGTTCCCCAAGAGTGACCCCTGTGGGAACTCAGGTGACCCCTAACAGTGAATAGGAGCCGGGTCCGTTTGACCAGCTTGGGCTTGAACACCTAGCAAAAACAGTCATAACCAGAATGTAGCCTTACCTGGGCATTTTAGAGGAAAAACGATAAGAACATAAGATGTGCCCTGTGTCAGTCCCACAGCCCTGATGCCCCTACCTTCTGAGGTTTTTTCTTTGTGTGACTCACATTTATCCCCACCTATCAAAATTAACCTGGCCTCTGTACCTTAATCTTCCTTACTCCTCAAACTGACATTTAACCCCACAGCCAAAGATCAGCTTTGGCAGATCATTTTCCTAGCACTAACGACTTAGTCTCCACCTTTCGAGCTAGAATTATTCTCCCAACATTAAGCCAATTAGTCTTTATTCTACACGCTACAATTGTTGCCCCCAACCTAACAAACTAATAATCCTCACATATTGTTATAATGTTTTTCTCTTCCCTATTTTAGTTTCACCGTTTCTTAATAAATTGATCAGCTTAGCCGCAACTGCAGGCAGACATCTGGAAACATCTCTCCTCCCGCCGCTCACCGCCGGATCTTCTGAGCAGCAGAGAGCTGACACTGCTCACAGCGGCTTCCCGACACATCCCCCTCTGCATGACCCCAAGTTCACTTCCAGGACTCTGAGAGGAACCCCCCCACGTGGCCCCCTCCCAGCAGGAGGCAGCTAGAGACCTTGACATCCGATTGCTTCCTTCCTGTCAGAGTCTGGAATGTTGGGTTTGGTAAATGAAAAACCCCAAAATAGTGGGGCCTGAGAAAAGAGATGAAAAGAAAAGCCACACTGTCAGCTTTCGTCTCTTTCAAGTTCAAGCCTTCCAGATGCTGGCACTGGTGGAGAGGAAGGGTTGCATCCCTGGGAAACACTGACGTCTCCAAGATCAATCCTCTGCAGGTGCTGGCCACTCACCCCACCCCAAAACCCAAATTCCCGATGGACCTGCTCACTAAAGCACCTCTCAGTATGATCTACGTAAGCCCCAACTCCTCCCTGGGCCAGTGGCTCATTTTCCACCCGGAAAGTGGGTCCATTGCCATCTCATTCCTGAATAAAAGGCTTAAATGGTTTGTGAAGTTTGCGTCTGGCCTGGTCTTTCTGTGCTCATGACAGGTGCCCGCAAAGAGTGGGTAGAGGATGTTCTTCACAGAGAGGGGAGCCGAGGAAAGGCTCTTAGAGAATCAGCAAGCAACACGGACGGGGGAAAAACAGAGGGCAAGACACGCAGGAGACTTCTGCCCCAGTGAGTGGCAGGAGCCAAGTGTTAAGGACTGACACCGGGTCACAGGCTGTCTGGTCCCACACTGGTCACATGAGGGTGGGGGGAAAACAGGCCTGCATCAGAGTGCGGTGGCCATGCTCACTTGGGATGGCAGAACCTGCAACCCCATAGAGTGTGACCACTGCCTCCCACGCACAGCACCGCACACAGGGTGTGCTCGAGACTCCAACTAGACCAAGATGAAACCCTTCCCAAACGTAACCGCAGAGGAAGAGGGCTGAATAGAGATGAAAGTGAGAGGACACCAATACCATGGCCCCAGATGTGAATGGTCTCATATATGAAGCAGGACCTTTAAAAATACACAACGCAACTGCATGTTTACGTAGAAACTCACTTCAGACTCAGTGACACGGGGCGGTTGAAAGTCGAGGGATGGAAGAGGTACTGCATGAAAACTATAATTAAACTCGGGAGGCTACATCGGCATCTGATGGCACAGGCTTTAGAGCAATCAAAGTTAGCAGAGACGAAGTGAGACGCTGCGACAGAGGAGTGTGCACCCACCAGGAAAGAGATGATGATCCTGAATGTGTGCCCACCGGACAACAGTCTCCAAATACCTGCAGCAAAAACTGGTAGGACTGCTGTGGCTGGGGACCCTACCGTCCTTTCTCATTAACTGTTAGAACTCAGAGCGGATGTAGAAGATTGAACAGCAAGACCCACCACGGTGAGCTCAGGATCTGAAGAAAGCACCCCAGCACCTCTGGAAGGCACATTTTCCACGTGTTGTGGAGCAGTTACTACGTTAGAACACGTGCCAAGCCACAGACCAACCGTGCACATTAGAAACCCTGGACTCATACGGTGCACCCGCCAACCACGAGAGAACCATCAACAGAAAGACAACCCTGAGATCTCTAAACGCGGGGAAGGAACGACATGCTTCTGAATAACACACGGGTGAAGAAGGAATTCGCAGAGGAAATGTAAAGTCTGCACTGAATGCGTACGAAAATACAATGTAGCAATATTCATGAGGCGCAGCCCAAGCGGGGTAGCAGAAATGCTTAGAGAAGGAGCCAGGGCACATCAACGGCTCACCTTCAACCTCGAACGCTTCCAAAAATGAGAAAAATAAAGCAAGCAGAGGAAGGGAAAAATAGAGGAGAGTCAATGAAATCGGAAATAAATGAAACAAAACACTGGTTCTTTGTAAAAATAAAATAAAACAAAATTGATAAGCCTCTGGTAAGACTGCCAAAATATAAGGACACAAAAGAGAAATGCTGGACATGAAGTAGCAGATAGCACTGCGGGTCCTCTGAAAATAAAAGGACAGTAGGGAAAGCTTTATACTCATAAATTTGACAAATTAAAACAAATAAATAATTTTGCAGAACCCACAAGCCACACAAACTCAACCACGATGACATAGAGATTATGAATAAATCTATCACCACTAAGCAAACTGAATTTGTAGTTTAGAAACCCAAAAATGAGATTTCCAGGCATGGATTGTTCACTGGGGTATTGATAAAGAATTTGCACAATTTCATACGATCTCTCAGCAAACGCATGAGCAAACACTCTCCAGCTGGGAAGGCCAGGATCATCATGATGCCTAAACCAGCAACCAGGGTTCAACACAAAGCTGTGCTCCATCCAGTACCTCTCAAAGGTTTAGATGGAAAACCCCTTCTGGAAAAATTAGCAATCTTTGTATTATTTCTTACAATTTCATGTGAATCTATCACGGGACCCAGGTAAAATGCTTAATTTAAGATACATAGGAAGCCTCATGTAATACAGGGCTACTGAGAACGGTGAGGCAAGGAAAGGAAGGGAAGACGTCCAGATTGGGAAGGAAGATGTCAGACTGTCTGCAGGCGACATGATCTCACCTGCAGAAACCCTAAGAGGCCCCCCGGGCTGTTAGAACGAAGAAGTTCAGTCCAGTTGCAGGACACAGCACCCGTCTAGGAAAACAGCAAGCGAACTGCCTGAGAAGGAAATGAAGAAAACAGTCCTATTTACAAGAGCCTGGAAAAGAAATTAAATTCCTAGGAACAAACTGAACCACGTGGGTGAAACATCTGTACACTTCAAACCGTAAGGAATGAGAAGATACTGAAGACACAAACGAAAATACATCCCAAGTTCAATCCAAAGAATTAACATTATAAAAATGCCCATACTTCCCAGAGCATCCCCGGGTTCCCCGCAAACCTTGTCAAATTCCCACAACATCCTCCACAGAAAAAATAACGCTATAATTCTCATGGGACGGAAGCACACGCATCCCAAATAGCTAGAGCAATTGTGAACGAAAAGAACAAAGAGGCATCATACTTTCAGATCTCAAACTCTATCCCAGACCATTACCACCCAACCAGTGCCACACAGCAAATCCAATGGGACGGATCGAGAGCCCAGGACACACGTGCACCCAGAGACTAGCCTCTCACAAAGAGACCAAAGACACCACCGGGAAGGACAGATTCTCCAGCAGAGGGTGCTGGGAAACTGGATGGCCGCGTGCAAGGGGGATGGAGGCGGAGGGGAGTAAACTGGAGGCTCATCTTATCCATCAGCAAAAAATTCACTCTATGGATTAGACACTGGAGTGTGAGACCCGAATCCGCACGTTCCTGGAAGCTACGGGAAGCTGCTCACCCCGTCTCGGCACTGGTTTTCTGATACAGCACCAGGAGCAGAGGCAACAGGAGCAAAAACAAGTGACTTGGACCAAGGCGACCCAAGTCCTCCTGCACGGCAGCAGGCACCACCCACGGAGCACAGACGGTGCAGAGCCCGGAGTGTGTCTGTTGGCCCTGCCTGCCACCAGGGGCTCACGTCCCAAACCTCGGTCACACACGTTTTCCTACGAGGACACACAGGTGGCTGTAGGTGTGTGAAAACACGTCCCACGTCACTGACTGGAGGGAATGCAGGTACAACCCACAGGAGCTGTCACCTGGTCAGCAGGGCCGCTAGGAAAGAAATCCAAATACCACAAGGGTTGGAACGGCTGCAGAGAGGAGAGGCGCCTGTACGTGGCTGCTGGGCATAGGAACTGGCGCAGCCATTGGGGCAAACAGCAAGGAGGGGCCTCAAAAATTTAAAGTAAGGGGATTCAAGCTGACTGGACAGGGCACCCAGCACTTTCCTCCTCCTCCACATACAACCAGGGTCCCAGGTGTGCCCCTGCAGTGTGAGGTGAGCAGGCAGACACACAGCCGCACAGGCTGGGACCTGGATATGCAGGTACCTGAATGCCTCGTGTCCCTCTCCCTTCTGAGATGACAGTGCAGAGGCTGGCCATGGCCCCTGGCCTCACAGCTGGAGAAGAGAGCCGCCCCTATGCAGGGGTGAGGGTCCAGGAGTCCTGCGGACACCCTCGGTGTGGATGCTGGCTTCCTGGTGCCTGGAGTTTCACAGTCTTATGAGCTTCACATCACACCACAGCAAGCCCCAGGGTCCTGTGGCCAGGAGCCTCCTTCAGAAGACAGCTGTTGTCTGAGTTTGGGCTTCTGTAGGGGTCAGAACCCCTGTGTATTCCCAACTCTAGGATTTTAAAAATCATATAAAATCATGGAGTCTCAACACACTTTTGAATACTCAATAGGTAATCCAGGAAATCAAAAGAGAAAAAAATCCCCCCACTAAAATGAGACCTCAAACTTATGGGATAAAGAAAAAGTACATCAGTGGGAAGCACAAGTGACTATATTAAAAATAGAGAAAGATTCAGATACAACCTAACAGCCCATCGCAGGGAACTGAAAAACCAAACCCAAGCCTAAATTAGTGGAAGACATCACCAAGAGCAGAAAGAACTCATATACACTAAAATTCACAAAAGATCAACAGAGCAGGGCTGCTTTTTGAAAAGACAAAATTGAGAAATCTTTAGCAAGACAGAGGAAAAAAAGAAGACCCAGATAAATAAAATCAGAGGTGAAAAGGCATTACAATGGCAAACCAGAGAGACAGAGGATCATAGGGAGTCATTATGAAGATGAATTGGAAAACGTACCAGAGGTAAATTTCTGGACACACGCGACCTGCCAACATCCAATTTGCTATGGTTTATTCAGGATAAAACTATCAAGTAATGATAATCAGGATGACAAGACTCCCAACAAAGAAAATCCCTGAAACTGAAGGGTTCACTGCTGAATGTTACTTAATATTTTTAAAAGAGTTATTCTTAAACTACCCTCAAACTGAAACGGAGGGAGTCCTTGCAGACTCGCTCTGAAGCCAGCATGACCCTGTGGACCAAGTCTGGTGGGGACGCAGCAGGGACAGCCTCAGGCCAGAGTCGCAGCAGCTGCCACACTCCAGCCCTGAATCCTAGCTCATGAACAGGGTCAGCAGCATGACCAGGAGGTGTCGGCCCTGGGAGGGCAGGACGCTTCCACACGCACATCAAGAGTCAAGCATCACTTCTGAGGAATAAAGGGTAAAAGTGTCAATGGGTGCAGAGAAAGTGAGAAGAAAACCCCACCTGCCCTTGGGCGGGGCCTGGTGGGCAGGAAGCCGGGTACTCAGCTGGGAAGTCCGCACCTGCCACCGAAGGGCCCGAGGGCAGGGGACAACAGTGTCCACTCAGAGGGCCAGATGCCACACTCTCTAACACTATGCGGCCCACCAGCTGCAGCCTCCGGCGGGACACCCCATCTGTGAGTCCAGCCCCTGTGCGACCCTGCCTGATGTCCCGTGGCCACCTCTCCTGAGCCAAGGCCACCAGAACCTCCCCATGGTCCAGTCACTCTGGGTTTACTGCATGTTTATCTCACCTTCATTCTCCGGTCTCGCGAAAGGACAGTTCCCACTCTTCCACTTCCTAGCCTGTGGCCAGCCACCCCATCGTGAGCCACCGTGTTGTGAGCCACCTGTCGTGAGCCACCCTGTCAGAAGCCCACGCAAGATGAGGCTGAGGTCCCAGGCTGAGCAGCCCCGCACGGGCACAGGAGGCAGTGGAGACCTAGGAGGCTGCTCTGATTGCCCCTGGTGAACCAGTCGTGGAGTGAACCAGAGGGCAGATCTTCTGACTCCAAACGTGCCCTTTCCTCTAACCATCTCTGGCCTGTTGGTCGACATT
The DNA here is from genome assembly GCA_028644305.1 of Xerus rutilus. Classification (NCBI taxonomy): domain Eukaryota; kingdom Metazoa; phylum Chordata; class Mammalia; order Rodentia; family Sciuridae; genus Xerus; species Xerus rutilus. The sequence goes on from CM053416.1 coordinate 18,299,056, forward strand.
CATGGGAGCTGAGTGTACTGACTGGGAAGACAGAACCCCATCATGTAGCTATGGTGTCTCAGGAATTCCAAAAGCCGAAGTTGGGATTTCAGTCAGATGACTTACCCTTTTTGTAAACTGGACAGATGCAAATCCTGTTAGTGAACACTAATCTCTACTGTTTCAGTTGTCAAGTTGCCTTTGAACAGGGGGTGTGAGCTGCTTATCCCTCCTGCTCAGTCGCCACGCCCTCAGGACAGAAACCCCGTGTTCCCCGTCTCTACTCTCCTGGTGCCCGACACAAGGCTGTACGTGTTCTAAGTACACCACTGGGTGGATGAATCACGATGGCAGCTTGACAGAGTGTCCTGTGGGTAAGTGGAAATTGTAAGGAGGAAAAAGTCGACATCCCTTCATTGTAAAGTCCTAAATGATTGGTGCAGAAGAACCCCACCTTGGGATAATAAATGCTGTCTGTGACGAGCAAGCAGTGAATGTCACGCTGAGCAGGAAGGGGCTGGAGGCATCCCTCTAAGTCTCAAGCACGATGAGGGTGTCCACTCTCTAATGGGAGAAGCAATGCAAGTACCGTCAAAGCAATCAGGCAATAGAAAGAAGCAGCAGGCATGCAGGCAGGAGGGGTCATTGTGACTTGCAGATGACAGCATCCACTAAAGAGAAAGCCTAGCCACTCCAGCAAGACTCCTGGAGATGATGAATCAACTCAGTAGCGTTCTAGCATACGGGGCAAACCTACAGAAATCTAGTGTAGTGTTATAATATGCCAATGTGGATCCCAGGGAAGAAAACAGGAAAGCAACCCCATTTGCTATACTCAAAGCTCCTAGCAACAGACTAAGCCAAGGAAGTGAAAGGACCTCTGTGATGGAAATTGCAAAGCACCAAGGAAAGAAATTGAAGAAGACATTCAAAAAAACAGGAAGACATCCCATGTTCATGGATTGGAAGAATTAATATTGTTAGAATGTCCATGCTACCCAAAGTGATTTAGAGATTTAATGCAATCTTTATGAAAACACTGATGACATCCTTCACAGAACTAGGGAAAAAATCCGAAAATTGTTTTGGAAGCACAAAGGACCCTGAAGAGCCAAGCAATCTGAGCAAAGACAACAAAGCTGAGTACATCGAATACCTGACTTCCCAAGAACTGCAGTGTCAGCAAAACCAAGCCTCACAGAAGTGATGTAAACATGGGCCCACAGACCACCAGAACAGGAGACAGACCCCAGAAACAAGCCTGCACATCTACAGATGTTTGACCAACAACACAGATGCCAAATCACCGCTGGAGGAAGGACGGGCTCGTGGGCAGGGAAGGCAGCGTATCCACAAGTTGAGGACTGAAGCTCAGCTTCTCTTTCTGCACAAAACAACCCCAAATGGATCAAAGGCACCATTGTGAGACCCCAAACTCTCAAACTGCTGGAAGAAAGCATGTAGGAAATATTCCAAGACACTGGTTGGGACAGGGACTTCCTGAGAAGAACCCTTAAGGCACAGGAAGCAAAAGCCAAAACAGATGAATTGGATCTCATCAAATTAAAAATCTGCCCAGCAAAGCGAACAGTCAACAGGGTGAAGAAATGACCACGGGGAGGGGGGAGGGGAGAAATAGTTCCCAGCCCTTCACCTGGCAGAGGGCGACAGGGTGAGGAGAGGACCAGAGGGGGGAGAAATGGTTCCCAGCCCTTCACCTGGCAAAGGGGGACAGGAGGAATGCATTAGGAACCCAAACCTAAATAACAAAACCCAAGGGCTGCCATGTAAAAACAGTGGCCCAGTGACCCCAGCAGGTACTGCTCACAATAGGAAACTGAGGTGGCCAACAAACATGAAGGAGTATGGGTTCCTCAGCGACGGGGAAATGCAATCAGACCACAGTGAGGCAGCGTCTCACCACCGCTGGAGGCTGTTCAGAAATGCCGGAGAAACGGGAGAGAGGTTCCTGCATCTTGCGGGTGGGTGTGCGGGCGTGCGTGTGTGCAGGTGTGTGGGTGTGCGGGCGTGCGTGTGTGCAGGTGTGTGGGTGTGCGGGCATGCGTGTGCACAGGTGTGCATGTGTGCTGGTGTGCAGGTGTTGGGTGTGGGTGTGCGGACGTGCGTGTGTGCTGGTGTGCGTGTGTGGGGGTGCAGGTGTGCATGTGTGCGGGTGTCAGGTGTGTGTGTGTGTGTGTGTGTGTGTGTGTGTGCTGGTGTGCGGGTGTGTGTGTGTGTGTGTGTGCACGGCTCTGGAGAACAGCTGGAGCTCCAGAACACCAGGCAGTGTCCTGTGACCCAGTTGACCGCTGCTGTCCACACACCCAGAACAAGTGCAAGGGCACATCAGAGAGTGCTGCGTGCCCATGGTCACCGTGGCCGTCCCCAGCAGCTACGGCTTTGCCAGCAGCCTAGGTGCCCAGTGACACAAGACTGCCTGAAGAATACTGTGCGTGCAGGGAGCGGCGTGACTCAGCTGTCGTCGTTGGCAGAAGGTGGACAGGACCAGAGCCCATCAGGCACAGCGAATGAGCCAGACCAGAAAGGCAAGCCCTGTGTGCTCTCCTGCTCGCGTAGAAGCCAAAAAGCCACCTGAACGCTGGGTAGTGATTGGCAGAGGCTGGCAAGGCTGGGCGTGGGGAGACTGTCCAAAGGGAGGCCAGGGCGTGCTGTGTGTGCGTGGGAAATATCCCACAGGACCCCAGGAATATGCAGGAGGCATGAAGCCACCTACGCAGATGAGCAGACAAGGGAAATGTGAGCCAGGTGCACACACGCACGCAGACAGAGGATTGCTAGGTGGCCTGAAGGAGGGAACCTTGTGACCTCTGCCCACATGGGTGAACTTGCAGGACTCGCTCAGTGAAACAAGCCAGATGTGGAAAGATGGGTGCAGCATGGTCCCGCTCACATGTAACCCCCGGAAGAGCTGATAGACGCAGAGAGCGGAACAGGGCTGTGGGCTGCGAATGGGGGCGGGGATGCTGGTCAGGTGGCACTAGCTCTCGGCTACAGAGCAGTGACCTCTGAACAGTGACCTCTGGACACCGGGCACAATGTGGTGCCTGTGGTTAGTAACAGTTCAATGAATTCTGTAATTTGCAAATAGATTTTACATTTAATCACTAAAAAAAATTGATGCTAGGAGGTAACAGATATGTTAATTAGCCCGATTGTGGTAAGCAGCTCTCAATGTCTATCAAAATACCGCATTGTAAACTTAAATACATGCGATTTTTACCTGTCATTTATATCTCAAAATCTTGGTGAAAGTAAATGAAAGTAAATGGAAGCCAGGTGCACACCTGTCATCCCAGCACTTAGGGAGGCTGAGACAGGAGGATTGCGAGTTCAAAGCCAGCCTCAGCAACAGCGAGGCACTAAGCAACTCAGGGAGACCCTGTCTCTACATAAAACACAAAACAGGGCTGGAGATGTGGCTCAGTGGTCGAGTGCCCCTGAGTTCAATCCTCGGTACTCCCTGCCCCCCCAAAAAAAACAAATCTTATGGGAAGAAGAGAGAAAGTGGAGGTGAAGGTGAGAGGACTGGAGAGTGTCTGCAGTGGTGAGAAGCAGCAGAAGCTGCAGCCCAGGCGGGGTCTGACCTGCTGGAGCATCTCCAAGGACGGATGTGGGGATGCTCCGCTCCCAGCAGCCTGTCACCTGGCCCCTGCTCCCTGACATCACCACCACAAGGGAATCCACAGGCCAGTTGTGTAGGAGCCATCCAAAGCTGCGTGGATCAGGTCCTAACTGCCAGCTCTGAGAGGCGAGGGACCCAGGTGACCCACACTGTGGGTAAGTCGGGGAGGCTGCTGGGTTGCAGACGAGGAAGGACAGGAGTTTGAGATGGGTTCTGCTGGGACTGTATCAAGCATACCAGGGACGGAATCAAGGTGCCGTGAAGCCATTCTGTTGTGACTGTTGGATGGTTACTACTGCGAGAAGATACCTGGACCAGGATGGGGAGACTCATTGCCCTGGTGGCTGTATAGACCTGCCCTTGAGTCTGCATGGGGGGGGGGGGTTGCATCAGGACAGCAACAGAAAATTCTGGAGAAAGTCCACAGTAGAAGGGTACAGGCACACCCGGGTGCAGCCAGGGGCAGCTTAACCAGGAGCAAGCTGAACTCCTAATGGTCCTCAGATGAGCACCGTCCTCCACGCAGAGACGGGAGGCAGCTGTTCCTACGGGAAAAGCCCAGACGTGCAGAGCACACCCCGAGTAAGACTGGACTTAGTGTATAGATTGTAGGAATGAAAACCTCCAAAGAAAAAACCTTAGTCGTCGATGGTTCCACTGAGAGGCAAACAACATCAGCTGAACCTGCAGTTCAATAACGTGTAAACAGACAAGAAGTCTGAAAGAATTGAGGTTAAGGTAAAAGTGACTCAATGAGAACAGAGACTGGGGAGGAACACAGAGCTGTGGAGGAGGCCCAGCAGACAGCTGGACTCCACTCGTCTGAATTCAGAAAGACAACTTCAGAACAAGGGGAGAGCCTGTGCCCATGGCCGAGAGTCCTGACGATGAGAGTGATGCTCCCGTGAGGCTCACATCTGTTCAAAACGCGGGCTCTTAAAGTGAGTGATTATTTGCAGAAAAATCATTTAACAAAATCAACTCTCGATCAGCATTCCCACGAAGTTAGTTGAAATGTGGCCCAAAAATCTACATTCTGCAAAGGAAGCAGGAGGAAAACACATGCTGGAGAGAGTCTCTCAAGACATCCGAATGCTTCAGAGTGCAGGCAAGGCGTCCACCACGTTCCCCAAATTCCACACATTCCCTAACGCCTGGCGCAACTTGGAGATTTGGCTCTGGGAGGTGGTGATGGTAAAATGAAGTCGGAAGGGTGGTGGCTGTCCTCCCTGCTCCCTGCTCCACCTCTCCCACACTTCCTGTGAGATCAGTGAGAAGGCAACTGTCTCAGCGCTCATCAGAGACAGGATCGGCCTGAACAAGGTCTGAGACTTCCTAGCCCCCGGACAGCGAAAAATGACCTGCTGCTTCAGCCACCTGGCCTGCAGTGTGAGCCATCTGGCACACAGGGAACCTCCCAATTTATTCTTAACAACAACATAACACAATAATAATCCCCAAATCTAGTAGAAAATGGCACTCCAAAGTTACAGAACAATTCTCTTGTATTTTGAAAATTCAAATTATCACCAAATAAATTCAGCAAGTGTTCAAAGAATTAACACATATTATGGTGTTCTTGCTAAAGCAGTGTGACATGGGCACGGTACTGATGTCACTGATCTGTGTGCACACAGGCCACAGCAAGGACTGGGGAACCCTTCTGCACACGGCCCATAATGCCTGCGCCTGTGCCAGCTGTGAACTCTGCTACTGTCTCACAAACGCAGCCCAGGTAACGTGATCAAAGGGGAATGGCTGGGCCTAAGATAACTATAACAGTAAAAGCGAGTTTTGCCAACCCCTGGGTCAAGGAAGAAAAAAAAAGATTTTGTGTATCTGATGATAATACAGGACATGTAATACTGTAAATAGGAATCTCAGGACAACCATGAATGAAATCGATTTCATAAACACAAACAGAATCAGCTTTTACAGGGAGATACAATCAGTGTGGTCACTGAAGTCAGGAGAAACCTACGGCTGCCTGGTTCTGCTGCTCATTCAAGTTGCGCAGGGTGTCTTGGTCGATGCACTAAGATGAGTCAGTAACAGACACGTGCCCTCACAGAAAATGTAATTTTTATGTGATAGATTTTTTCTATCCTGAAATGCAAGAAAATCAACTGAAAAATCATTAGAACACAAATTTGAATTGTGTAGTTAGATAAAAGATAAATAAACAAAAAATCAATACAGTTCTTTATGAATATGGAAATAAAAGCCTCACAAGCAACACCATTCTCCAAAACCAAGGCTCATCCCACCAGTGACTGACCCTGATGGCAAACACTGCTGTCATCAGCCAGCGCCAGGGACAGGAGTTGGGGTGTCCTCCAGGGAGGATTCCTAAAGAAGCAGCTGCTGACCTTCACTAAGAATATAAGGAAACCACATTTGAGGAAGCCTGTCTGGTTCCCAGCCGAAAGTTCCAGTGGTTGGGAGACTATTTAGTCTCTAATAAAGTCAGAGAAGCATGAAATTGCACCAGAATTATCGTTCATTACCGTCAGGCCACATGGAGGTGTGGATGGCACCTGCCTCGGGCACAGACATTCAGCTCGAGGTGAGTGAGGTCTGGGAGCTGAGGCCTGGCACGGTACGATGGTGATTCCTAGATACTTGGCAGAAGAACAGATTCTAAGTGTCCCCGCCACATACACACACAAACCGTGGGTGGTGACGCATATGCTGATTAAATTAGTAATCAACACATGATATATATGATGATACATATCAAGTCACGTTGTGTAACCTTGAACACATACAATTTTTGTGGATTAAATATTTTAAAATAATAAATTTGTGTTGTCTTAAAAAAAAGAAAATATTGATTCCATCTGTGAAGAACTAAATAAAGATAAAATAAATTCTAGGAGAAGATAGATGAGGATATGCTTATAATGTTGGGAAAGAGACATTTCTTGCCATAAAAGTAAGCCCAGAAATTGTAGGAAGAGGAATTTCAGTTGAAACACATGTAGGTTACAACCTTCCAACATACAGATGATAAGAAACACACAGCTAAAAGGGAAACAAGGGTACTGGGAAATTCTGCAACAGGTTACTATTTGTAAAAACAGAACCCAGAGAAAGAGAGTCAAGACAAAGAGCAGGTCCAGTCACAGAATGGGAAGAGGGGACAGGGAACTCTGTAAAGAAGAAATCACAGAAATGTACTCATGCTCGCTGTTCATGAAGGGAATGGAAGTCAGGTCAGGAGAGTGTCTCCCCTGCTGGGTGGGCCCAGATTCCGTCTGACAGCCTTGCTCAGGGTGGGGAAGGCCGGGCCACAGTCCGCACAGATGGTAATTTGGTGGGTGTTTGGATAGATGCACCCTTTCCTGAGATCCTGGTGGTAAGGGTGTCAAGGTTCCCAGTGTGCTGGAATAGGAATTCCCCCTCTGTGTCTCTGAGGAGCAACGGTCTAACTCTGCCATGATAGGTAAAGCAGTGTGGGAAATACATAAGGAATGGTACTCCCGCCGGCAAAACAATCAGGGGGAACATTAGGGAAATCAGAGAAGCCGCCAAGCGTCTATATTCACCCTGCGACATCTTCTGAACTGTGGGGATTTTAAAAACATAACTTCCAAGGAAAAGTGTCACATAGAAAGGAACAAAAATCCCAGCTGAAGGTAAACTGTAATGCTGATGCTGCAAGACACAGTGTCCCTGAGAGGCACAGTTGAGACCTGCCTCCAGCCACGTCGCTCCTACCTCTGCGGGCAGCCCCAGGGCCACCCCAGACCTTGGAGGTGCAGAAGGACTCCACGCACACACTCGTCCTGAAGCCCTGCACACGTGTGTGTACCACACATGCTCTCACTCGACCCCGTGGGTCACACAACCCGTGTGCACATACGCGATTAGGTGTGGCGTCTACACCACCCCAGCTGTATGTGCAGGTACAGGCGCAGACACTATCACGTACGTGTGCATTACCTGAACGTCACAGTACGGTAGTCAGCACAGCAATGAGAAGTGTACGCGATCCTTGTTAATGTGGTCCCAGGAGGAAGTAGAACTGAAAATACATCTTGAAAGAAAATATCAAGGTGGTTAACAGCCTAAGAAATATTCAAACTGGGCAGAGAAGGGATGAAGGACAGTTAGCGACTCACCCACGCATGGCCAGGTATTGCTTATTTTCGGCGCTGACGCATTCGTGGGACTAGGCTCTCTTCCTGCCATGTGGGAACTGACCACTGGGGACTAGGGTAGCGGAAGGAGTGACTACATGTGTCTTGGTATGAAATGATTCATTTCCTCCTTTCCAAACAACCACAGCCGCAGGCAGACTTGATCCGACCCGCAGGGGATATTCTCTCTCCTCCCGCTGGTCCTTAGACAGTGGACTAAGCATCTGCTACTGTTCTCCTAGCACATTTACAGGGTTGAGGACACAGGGATTGCTTCCCATCACCAGTGACAGCAGTGACCCTCCTTTGGTCATGGCTCATGACCAGTGAATAGAGGGAGGAGCAGGAGGGGCTGAGGGATGCGGTCGGCTGGTGCTGATTCTGTTCCTGGGTCAACCCACCAGGTAAACAGACTGACCGAATCCACCATGAAGACCTCTGTCCACACAGCAATGGACAGAGGGCAGGTCTGGAGGGGGCTGGCTTTCTCAGACTCATGGGACCAAAGCACAGGTGATACCGAGTGGAAGCAGGTCAAAGACCCCGGGACGAGTTTTTAGACCATCCTCCCATAGTTTGTTTTTCCAGGAGACAGCTCCTGGGGGCGGGCTGGAGAGGGGTTTCAGTCTCCACAGGTGTGAACCTCTGCAGTCCTCAAGAAAGCGCAGGCAGCTGTGTGCCCGCTCACTTGGGAGGGCACCGTGCAGAGCATGACTTGGGTGGCCATCCTTGGCACCTGGGGGGAGTGGTTCCAGGTTCCTCCCCACCACCTCAGTCCCTTGGTGCTCGGGCTCCTACACAGCAGGGCAGGGTGTCTGCACCTCTGCTCGCGCATCCTCCAGGTCATCCGGGGGCTCGCCTGCCTGATGCAAGGTTGGTGCTGTGCTCACCATCGTCCTTGTTCCCCGAGCAGCAGTGTAGTTAGAACACACCCCTGCACACGCTCAGTCACGCGTGATTGCTTAGTGTCACCCACCCCTGGAACCACTCATCAGGCAGGCCACCCTGGGCTTCAGAGAGGGAAGGCCACGCCTTGTTCTACGAAAGACAAATACCTTAAAAATGCCGCAGAGGCATTTGTTTTGAGACATCTGCACCTACAAACGCCTGTATTCTGAGTTTCATGAGCTCCAAGAAGCTCCCTTGGAGAGCGGAGAGCCCGTAGCCAGAGGCACAGGCCTGGCTCAGTCTCCTGCCCCAGGTGGACTTGTGAAGCTGCAGAGCACTGGGAGCCCTGCTGCCTCCTTTTCTTACACTGTGTCCTGTTTGGACACCCAGAAACCCACCGGGCACCCATCAGTGCATAGCTCTGGACACCCATAAACCCACCAGGTACCCATCAGTGCATAGCTCTGGACACCCAGAAACACACCAGGCGCCCATCAGTGCATAGCTCTGGACACCCAGAAATCCACCAGGCGTCCTTCAGTGCATAGCTCCGGACACCCAAAAATTGCCTCAAGGCACCCATCAATGCATAGCTCTGGACACCCAGAAACCCACCAGGCGCCCTTCAGTGCATAGCTCTGGACACCCAGAAACCCACCAGGCGCCCTTCAGTGCATAGCTCTAGAAACCCAGAAACCCTCAGGCGCCGATCAGTGCATAGCTCTGGACACCCAGAAACCCCCAGGCGCCCTTCAGTGCATAGCTCTGGACACCAAGAAACCAACCAGGCGCCCTTCAGTGCATAGCTCTGGACACCCAGAAACCCACCAGGCGCCCTTCAGTGCATAGCTCTGGACACCCAGAAATCACCTCAAGGCACCCATCAATGCATAGCTCTGGACACCCAGAAACCTACCAGGCACCCATCAGTGCATAGCTCCGGACACCAAGAAATCACCTCAAGGCACCCATCAATGCATAGCTTGGACACCCAGAAATCGCCTCAAGGCACCCATCAATGCATAGTTTGGACACCCAGAAAACCACCAGGCGCCCGTCAGTGCATAGCTCGGGACACCCAGAAACCCATCAGGCACCCATCAGTGCATAGCTCTGGACACCCAGAAATTGCCACAGGGCACCCATCAGTGCATAGCTCTGGACACCCAGAAACCCACCAGGCACCCATCAATGCATAGCTCCGGACACCCAAAAACCCACCAGGCGCCCTTCAGTGCATAGCTCTGGACACCCAGAAACCCACCAGACACCCATCAGTGCATAGCTCTGGACACCCAGAAATCGCCTCAAGGCACCCATCAATGCATAGCTCCGGACACCCA
>CM053416.1:18309550-18328972 GCA_028644305.1 Xerus rutilus
TCAGTGCATAGCTCTGGACACCCAGAAACCCACCAGGCGCCCTTCAGTGCATAGCTCTGGACACCCAGAAACCCCAGGCGCCCTTCAATGCATAGCTCTGGGTACCCAGAAACCCACCAGGCGCCCTTCCGTGCATAGCTCTGGGTGCCCAGAAATCCCCAGGCGCCCTTCAGTGCATAGCTCTGGGTACCCGGAAACCCACCAGGTGCCCTTCAGTGCATAGTTCTGTACCCAGAAACCCACCAGGCGCCTGTCAGTGCATAGCTCTGGATGCCCAGAAACCCCCAGGCGCCCTTCAGTGCATAGCTCTGTACATCCAGAAATCACCTCAAGGCACCCATCAATGCATAGCTTGGACACCCAGAAACCTACCAGGCACCATCAGTGCATAGCTCGGGACACCCAGAATCGCCTCAAGGCACCCATCAATGCATAGCTCCGGACACCCAGAAATCGCCTCAAGGCACCCATCAATGCATAGCTCCGGACACCCAGAAATCGCCTCAAAGCACCCATCAGTGCATAGCTCTGGACACCCAGAAACCCACCAGGCGCCCTTCAGTGCATAGCTCTGGACACCCAGAAACCCACCAGGCGCCCTTCAGTGCATAGCTCTGGACACCCAGAAACCCCCAGGTGCCCTTCAGTGCATAGCTCTGGGTACCCAGAAACCCACCAGGCGCCCTTCAGTGAATAGCTCTGGACACCCAGAAACCCACCAGGCGCCCTTCAGTGCATAGCTCTGGACACCCAGAAACCCCAGGCGCCCTTCAATGCATAGCTCTGGGTACCCAGAAACCCACCAGGCGCCCTTCAGTGCATAGCTCTGGATGCCCAGAAATCCCCAGGCGCCCTTCAGTGCATAGCTCTGGGTACCCAGAAACCCACCAGGCGCCCTTCAGTGCATAGCTCTCGGTACCCAGAAACCCACCAGGCGCCCTTCAGTGCATAGCTCTGGACACCCAGAATCCCCCATGCGCCCGTCAGTGCAAAGCTCTGGGTACCCAGAAACCCACCAGGCGCCCTTCAGTGCATAGCTCTGGACACCCAGAAACCCCCAGGCGCCCTTCAGTGCATAGCTCTGGACACCCAGAAACCCCGTGTCGCCCTTCAGTGCATAGCTCTGGGTACGAGCCTGGGGTGCTGCTCAGACTTGGTTCAATCCTGGTTTGATCAGAGCAGCTGAGATCACGGCATTTGGCACTGCCCCTTGTTCTGTCCCTTGCTCTCCTCTGCAGACAGGGACGTGCCCTAGTCCACAGCGGGAGGGGACAGACACGGGTACTGCACACGCCATGTTCCCATCTGTGTGTGCTCTCTGCTTGGCCCCTCCACCTTCCTCATCAGGACAACGATATTCCTGAGCTCACAGAACCGCAGCAGTGGAGCTCACTCAGAGGCCTGCCAGGCCCCTAAACCTCCTTCCCGTGTCCCTGCTGAGATGGCGGAGTTGGAGGGCTGAGAAACCTGCCCCAACAGTCAATGCAAGCCCGGCGCATCTGGTGCCTTCCAGGTTGTACTCCAGAACCCGACCTCAAGCCACCACTTAATGCCTCACTGTCCACAGGCAGGCCCTTGCACATCCCGTGCCACACCCAAAACCCCGGGAGGGACAGCCGCAGTAGCCCCTTCCCGTCTTAACTGAGGACACTGGTCTGCTGGCACACAAAGCTGGTCCTCAGGGAGCCGGAACAGCGACAGCCCTCTCAGGAATCGGCCAGCGGCGAGGTTTGTCAAGAAGTAAAGCATTAAAGGCAGGCGCTGTTGATTTTTAAATAATTGCTGGATCCCAGTACCGTGGGCAGGAAGCCACATGCACATTCTGCCTCATTTGATGGGGATGAACTTCAAAAACAGATTAAGCCTTTTTAGTTTTTCACCTCAAACAAAGATAATTAGCTTGAATTGCGGGTGATGAGAATAAATCACAAATACTGTTATTTCAAAGACATTTCCTTTCACTTGATCTGGATCCTCCTGACGTCTTGATCCACACAGTCGCCTCCCATCCGTATGGCCTCCTTCTTCATTCGACAACACTGTTCCTGTAGTTGAGCCCCAGATGGCAGTGGCTGAGGTCCTCTCCTCTCAGCTGACAGCTCCTGGGGGATGGCCAAGAGATGGCCGGGAGCCTCGGGGCACACCCAGCAGACTGGGAAATGCCAGGAGGCCAGAGAGGTAGCAGGGGCTTTCCTCAGCAAGCCGGGGAGAAGCCGTGAGGTCAGCTCCCTGCTGCGGTGGGCGCTGGGAGCACCGGGTCTCGTCCAGTGCCTGGTTACGGGAGCCCAGCCCTCAGTGGCTATGGAGGGCCAGGCAGAAGACCTGTAGAGTTTCCAGCGAGGTTTTATTCAGTGTAGCAACACAGATGTCCAGGCGGTGCTCAGATACACAAAACCGACATTTGTCAACAAAGTCCCCAGGTTAGCCTTGGGGGACAGGGTTGTACTCATCCTGTCTAGCAAAGCCTTCTCCCAGAGGCATGCCCCTGGACCCCTTCTCTGCGGCTCGGCCCCGTGTGCCTTGCCTAAGTGCTCTGTTGGAGTTTAGGGGCATTCCAGTCACCCTCAGAATCGTCCCTAACACCACAGATGCATTTGGTCCTACAGATTGGTATTGGAAACAACTGTCCCATCTTGCGGGTCCACTGGGGTCACAGACTGCACGCAAGAAGAGCTAAGCCTTGGGTGCTGCGATGGGCAGCAGAGGGAGAGGGCCTGTGCTTGTCCTGGAAGGTCGCCGGCGCCTTCCAAATCATGAACTCCTGGGGCCGATCTTTTAATACAACATTTCTAAGCTGCCCAAACTACCGGAGAGGAATTTGTAATGAAAGGCTGCCTTCGTATGGCCTCCCATTTCTGACCTCATCACCGACAAAACACATCCGCGTCTGAGCATTTCATTTGTTCCCAGAACTCTTGCTGTAGGCAGCGCATGACATGGAAAGGGGACAGGCTGGACGCCTCCTGAGCAGGTGTGCCACGCCCAGCTAATGTCCATTACAAACCCGCGCTTAATGCTCAGGCCTTACACCGGAAGGGGTGTGGGAGCTTGGCTGGTGGGGGAAAGAACTGTCATGTGGTTTGAGAGCCGACGTGAGGGCCGCCTTTTGTAACAGGTCAAAATTTAAATGTTGTGGGGTTGGGTCGTGGCTCAGTGGTAGAGCGCTTGCCTAGCATGTGTGAGGCACTGGGTTCCATTCTCGGCACCACATATTAATAAATAAAATAAAGGTCCATTGACAACTAAAAAAATATTTTAAAAAAATTTAAACGTTGCAAACTATGAGTTTTTCTAAAACAGTATCTACTGCAGCCTCTTCTACTGACTTTGGCATTCACATTGTAGCTCCCCACATTTATCCTGGGGCTGCACGGAGTCTGATGACCTCCCTGCACAGGTCAGAAGACAGAATCACGCCTCCTATCCTGTTTGAAATGTGTGTGTGGGGAAATAAAAAGTGGTCTGTCGTGGAGAACCTGGCCACGCAGACCCTGGCTGAGCCATCTCTTCCTGCTGCCGGAGCTTCACCCCAGTAGGTAGGGACCCCAGAGCCTGGAGAGCTCCCCAAACACGAGGGCTTCTTGGCCTGGCAGGCATCTCTGAGGATGGTCTCCCGCCCCTGCAGGGCCCACGTGAGACACACAGGGATCCAAACCCCAGCTCACCTCGCTGCCAGACCTGGATGGTGCGCTGCCCAACACCGGGCCTGCCCAGTGCCACGCCTCTGGCCTCTGGCATGGATGTGGTTCTGTGTGTCTCTGTTCCTGGGTCCCAGCCTCACTGCAGCCTTAGTCTCCACCACAACCCTCACATCAGCCACGTCTTCAGGGGCTGCGGCTGGCCTCAGCCACCAGTCTCAGGGCTCCCAGTGCCCTGGACCTCACAGTGCTCATCTCCTGGCTCGGCCACTCCCTGCCATACCCAAGGAGGGTCTGGGAAGGGTGGCCCTTGAATATTCTAACACAAACCCTCTTCTGGTGTCCTGGGCCTTTCTGCTTCTGGGGTTCTGGAGCCAGTTCTCCAAAACTGGTCGCCACAAACTAAATGGAGTTGCCCAGTACATGTTCCCTCAGAGTGGATCTCTGCTTCTGGGGGGAGCCCAAGAAGGCTCCCCATTGCACCACGGGTGACAGGGACGGAACATCTGCCAGTGGGGCTCCTGAGCAGCCAACTTCACCATGGCAGATGAGGACAGGTCTGATGGCAAGTCTCCTGTCTGAGAAGCACTGGTGATCAGCTCTGAGATTTCTACCATATCCAGCCACCAAGGGGACGTTGCCCTCACGAGGAGTCTTCTGAAACATGAGGGCTGGTGTGAGCACCTTGAGGAGATGCCGCCGGGTGCTCTGGTGTTGAGATGGACATAGGTCAGCTCATCCCAGTGTCCAGGTGTCCAGGAAATCATCTTTCACTGGATTCAGTCCCTCGTCCCTCCCTTCTCCCCACCTCCAGCGCCTCCAGGAGGGCAGAGAGCTAATCCCACTCAATGACCAGCCACAATTAGTGCCGCCTGAGCCTGTGGGGGCCAGAGGCACCCAGGGAACACAGAGTCCTTAGCCTCAGGGAGTGGCCCCTGAGGGAAGAGGGAAGGCCTACCTCGGAGACGAAGAGCAGTCCATGACGTCCTGTGAGCACCTTGGGGGATCACTGTGTTCTGAGGCAGAATAAACTGTCACCGTGCAGAGGAATTCAGCCTCAGAGCTAGGTAGCACCCATGCAGGCACCTCCGCTCCCCTTCCAGTACGCGTCCGGTTGTGCTGTGACCCCCGCGGCCCATCTCTCCCCACCAGGGAAGGAAGCCTTGGACTCCGGGAGCAAGTACGGGCTTCGGCCAGCTCTCAGGTTTGGTCCCTGCCCGCTGGCATACAGCCAGCTGGGAGCCTGTCCTGCTCAGAAGACAGCCAGGAGCTCGTCTCCATTTCCGGCTCTGGACTGGAGATCCCACGAGGATCTAGGTCGGGGTCCGGCTGCTCATTGCGCAGGTCTTGGAGAGGGCTTGCCGCCCAGAGCAAGAGGTGACATCTGCAGTGGTGCACAGCCGGGGCAGGGAGCTGGGCTGCGTCGCCGGGAGTCTCGGGTTTGCAGCCTGGTCCTGTCCATTAGATCTCTTTTGTGCATTCAGTTTATGGAGGAATTTTCAAAAACCCCCGTCATTGCTCATATTCATCGTCTTACGTTTTTATGCAGCACACGGAGCCTCTGTCCCCTTTTCAACCGTCACAACTTTTTAACTAAAATCGTCTGCACAGAAGAGTGCCATCTCTTGGTCTTATCCTGTGGGTCCTGGCCCAGGAAGCTGCGAGGAGGGCCCAGGAGCCTGCCCCTTGGAACCAGTCCTGGTGACTGCCGCACAGACAAAGCCCAGGTGGCTTCTAGGACAACCGCGCGGGCTCTGCGTTGCTGCACTCTGAAGACAGTGCCCTGCTCTCGGACGCCCACCCACCACGCTGGTCCAGAGCACTGCACTGGGCGAAGGTGTACAAGGGAAGGAGAGGCGAGAGGAGGCCAGCCCGGGCCTGAATTGCTCACCTCTGCCACCATGTTTGGGGACACAGGACGTCTTCATGAGCATGAGAGGCTGCCCAGGAGCTCCCCCTCCCAATCTGAAAACCCTGAATGGCAGCAGACGGCTTCCAAGGTTCCCATAGGTCCAATGGCTCCCACCTTGAACCAGCCCACAGAGGGTGCAGCTCTGGGAGACCCCACGCGGCCCTACACACGCACTAAGTCAAGTTTATGGCGTGGCTGAAAGCCCGCATTGCTTGAGACCACGCTGGTGTTAAATTCTGAACACGACCTCCAGAGGAGCTGGAGCAGCCCAGACTAGCGCTCCCACGGAAGGGACGGTCCTGCGCCTTCCTGTGAAGCCAGATGACCACGTCCTCCCTCAGTGTGTTTATCTGAGATGGGCCTAAGAAAAAACTAATTTGATGTGGAGCCTCCTTAGTGGAAATCTGGCCCTTGATTTTTAAAAAATGTTCTGTGCTGTAATTTGTTAGCGTGATTCCCATTGAGTCGGCAGGGAGTCAATGAATCAATGTGTGTGCCACACCTGGAGGGGCCGCCTGGGGGTCCGCCCACCGTATTCAGGAGAAGGATAAGGACTGCCCGCAGGTGAACACGGTTCTCGCTTCCCTCCCTCTGTTAGATTTCTTTTGTGCGTTTAGTTTATGGAGGAATTCTCAGAACTCCAGAGTTCAAAGCCTCTCACACACACACAGAGCAAAAGGAACTCACTTTGTCAAGAAAGAAAATGGAAACACAAAGGTCAAGGGGGACCCAGGCGAGACCCTCCAGAGCCTTCCCTGGGATCCCCAGTGAGCCTGGGGTGCAGGAGGGGCAGGCTGGCCCTCTCCTCTCCGAGGGACCCCCCCCCTCTCTCTAGTGTCCCCGTTCACTTTCACTGTCCCTTCAACAAACTCGGGCCTTCCGCCTGGGCCTGGGGTCAGAGTGAAGATGGAGCCCCAGGGAGTCGTGCTTGGCAGGGAGCCAACTCCCTCGGCCAGGACGGCAGCTGTGCCCCGTCAGCTGAGGTGACACCTCTCTACACCACGATGGCTGCCACCACTGCCATGTTCCTGTAGGGACAGGGACAGCCCTCCCACTTCTGCCTCCGCCTCTTATGTGTGGGTGTGGCAGCGTCCTCAGGGGCCCTACAGAGCCACGGCCAGCTCTGAAGGCGGGAGCTCCACCGACGTGCTCCCTGAAGGCCGTCTCCTGGTCCCTGGACACACTCACGGGGACCCTGGGTCCCCAGCTCAGTGAGGGCTGCCTGTAGCCACGAGACCTTGTCCTCCCCACCCAAAGCTCGGCCTTCCTGCCTGTGGGAGACAGACCGCGGTGCACACAGACCTTCCACCTGCGTCAGTGGCTGCCCGCCGGCCAGTGCTCAGGACAGCGGCACCTCCCACAGGACAGCGTGCTCCAGGCTCCCATGGGGACGGTGGCTGCAGCTCTGGGGAGCAGCAGGTGATAACTGAATTTCCTCTTCCGGCTACGGGACAATGTGAGCTCAGGGTCTCCAGCTTCAGGGTGAGGCTGGCCCCGGAACAGGTTTATGAGCTTGTGCTTTTATGAGGGTCGACACGTGGTGGCTATAAAACTCTGAGTTAGACGTCCTCCAGACACACGTGGACCAGACGAAAAGACAAGGAGGAAGGTGGACCTGTGCGCCGCTCAGGCCTGTTTGTAAACAACAGAGCGTGAAGGAGGCGCTAGGAGTGCTGATTTCATACCAGAAAACCAGGTGCCAGGGCGCCCTCTCCGGAGGCACTCGCCAGACAAAACCAGAAACCTCTAGGACACGGAGCCACGTGGCCCTGGAAAGGCCGGGCCTCTCAGCCTCCCACCTGGGAGGAAGCTCACTTTACAGTGAAAGAGAAGTGAGCAGCCACCAGCATCACCCCCTTGAAGACACCTCCACGTTCCAGGTCCCGTAAGCACAGGGCATTTTGAAAACATGTGCATGCACAGAAAAGTGAATCGCAGGCACTCCTGGCCGTGGGGTTAAATTTGACTTGTACTTCTGTCTGAAGTACAAGTAGGGGGCCCTCTAGCGTGGTGGCCTTCCTTGGGGCTATTCCCGTCTTGACTCTGCAGACTCTGTAGAATCACCGTGCAGGCCTCTGTAGAAACGTGGCCTCCTTTTCAAGAACCCAATCTGCCATCTGATCATTGACTTTGATTCTGAACAACTGTGGCTTCTCGTGAAGCAGAATCCTCCCGAAGGCGCCCAGTGTGGACAAGCCTGTGGGGGCGTCACCTGGGAGGAGCCCCGTGGTGAGGGAAACTGCCTACCAGGACACAGAGGTGTCACATAGTGAGCACGTGCCCTTTTTAGCATGTTTTATATAATTTTCAAATTGGATCTCAGGCCTTGCCTCTTGGACCTGATTTGGTTTGCGGATCTGTTTTCCTCCACCAGCTTCAGCTGGGGCCTCCTCTCTTCCTGGAGGCTGGAGGCACTTAAACAGGATGAGTCAGCAAAGGAGCTTACTTGATCCCCTTGGGCTGGCCCGTCCCCACCTGTCAATCACCATTTGAAAAACTGCATTTCCCCACCTGATTTGATTTGTTGGAAGAATGTTCGCCTTTGAGTTTCCCAATGTATGTTGGTCGCTAGATTTGAGGCCGCCTGTGTAAGACAGGTTCCCCAACTCTGGGGGAAGCCCCTCGGTCATTTGTAGCAGCTGCTCCAAAGGCACCTTCTCACAGAAGGGCCCCCAGCCACCTCCCGGTACCAGGCCTGGAGGAGACCCACCCACCAGAGCAGGAGGAGCAAGCCCAGTCCACAGCAGCCGAGGCGTTTTTCTGGGGTGCTCTGGACTTCTCCTCGCCTCTGCCCTCTCTGCCACTTTCTGAAGCCCCCACACCCGGTGACTCAGTACCCGCTGGGTGGCCCCAGACGCACGGCTCAGCCCTGCAGGGCTGGAGATGCCACCCCGCCACCCCAGGGGCTTGTTTCTCCGGAGCTGCTGGGCCGAGCCCCACTCGGGCCGCCCCTCTGCCCACCCCAGCTCGGCCACTCTCCTCTCCTGGGGCCTCCCTCGGGGCTCAGGGCAGCCTGGCACTGTTTCTAGGGCTCAGGCCCCGGCGCCACCGACACCCTCCTCCTCAAAACGCCCACCTCTCCGCAGGGCTCCTAGGGTGACCTCGCTGGTTCCCCTTGGGGAGAGCCAAGCAGAGAGGGAGCAGGGGACTCACCCTGTGGCCTGTGGGCACCACGCCCCGCTCCTCGGGTCCTCCTCTTCCTGGGCACCGTGGGGAACTGGCCCCTCCAGGCCTACAGCGTCGGCTCGGGCGCTGCCAGCTGCTCTCAGGGAGCTGCCCAGGGGCGGCGTGGCCAGGGCGAGATGGCCAGAGAGGAGGTCGGGGCGGGTACTGCAGTGAAGCCAGCTTCCCGGGGACACGGCGGGGACCCAAGCAGACAGACGCGTCTGTACTCCTGCCCCTAAGCCCGGATCCAGTAGAAAAACTGCAGCAGAGGGGTGGCCAGAGGGGGCACCCTCAATAACGGTGGGCAGCGGTGGACAGGGGAGGAGAGGAAAGGGGAAGCTTTCGGGGCCATACAAGGAACAAGCCGAGACTCCCCACGCGACCCCCAGTCCAGGCCCGTCTCTTCAGAGAAGTCTGTCCTGTCTCTGCCGCTTTTGGACACCCTGCCGCCGGCTTGCTGTGTCTGCGTCCTGCTCTTCAGTTCTCGGCTGAGCGGACGCAGTGACCCCAGCCCTCGAGGTGGTAACACTGCCCTGACCAGTGCCCCTGGACTTCACCGTCAGCTGCGGGCGCCTTTTCCGCCCTCTTTGCCCAACGTCCTCCACGTCTGGGCTGAGGCGTGTCTGCTTTCTCCCACACCTGCTAGGCCCCTGCAGGTCTGTGTCCAGGCCCTTGAGCCGAAACTCCCCCACACGCTGCCACCGACGAATGCCCTGTGGCCACTCTAGGGATCTTGCCACCAGTCTCTTCCCATCCTTGCCTCCCAGATGTCAGTCAAGCCACGTCAGGTCCCGGCTCAAACCCAAACCGTCCCTGGCTCCTCGCGGAGGGAAGTTGTCATTTTGTAGCAGCTCAAACACGATGTGGCTCCTGCTGCCTCTGAGCTTCTGCGGGAGCCTAGCCTCTGTTCCCTGGGCCTCACTTGGCCACACTCTCCTTTCTACTCCTTGAAGAAGCCAGACGCCCACCCCGGGACCTTGGCAGCAGCCATGCTCTCTGACAAGCTCCTTCCCAGGTTCCGTGCATACCCAGCTCCCGTGAGTCTCCCTCATGGAGGGCGACCTGCCCACTCTGACTCCAGTGTGCTCTGTACCCTTGGCGCACCCCACCACCATCAGGGGACTCTCCCATACACGCACCCCGTTTGTAGTTCCCCTCGTCCTACCGACTCTCTGGGGGCGGCCCTGAGGATCCAGCTGGTCCTCAAGCCTGATGGTTCCTCCCAGTGAAGGAATCACAGCTGCTGGCCCCAGGGACCTCGTTACCAGGGAGAGGTAAGCTACTCAGGTGGCTCCAGCAGGCCGTGGTGGAGCCGGGTGATTCCGCCTGGGGGACGTTTGCCAACGTGTTTGGTCGCAGGGATTGGGCGGGGGTGTGTGGCACCGTCTAGGGTGGAGAGAGGGCAGGGACGCTGTGGAACGCCCCACGAGGCACAGGGCACCTCCCCATCAGCACTGCCTGGCCAGCGTGTGGTGGCCAGGTGCAGAGAGCGGGCAGAGGCTGGTGGGAGTTCTGGAGCATCACTGGGAACTTTGCCCAGCTCTGCGCAGGCAGCAGGGTGAGAGGCCCGAGGGAGACCGTGATGAGGAAGGAGAGCACAGTGTTAGGAGCACTCGCGAGCACCCGTCTCAGCACTGCTGTGGGTTGTGCTATGGATGGAAGCGTTCCCTCCTAGTGAAGCCTTGACCCAAGCTGTGGCCATGTGCTGATGGGTCTTTAAAGAGGTAACAGGTTCAGGGCACGGAAAACTGGACCCCATCTGATCGGCCATGGGAGGATGCGGTGAGAAACTGTGGTGAGATGGCCAGGAGGACAGGCTGCCCTAGCTCCAACCTGCTGGCCTGCCCTGAACTCCAGCCTTGAGCCGTGGGACGTAACCTTGAGCTGTGGCCCCGCTGGCGGAGGCAGACGGCAGGAGCCCTTGCTCTGGGCTGCCCAGCCTCCTCTTGTCCTCCCTGGAGGGCCACCTGGCCTCTGTGTCACTGTGGCCACCTCAGGACCGGCTGACTCGCCCTCTGGCTCGGGGAACAGCCCTGACTTAGGCTGGGCTGGCCAGAGCTCCTGTCCCTTGACCCAAACCAAGCCAGCTGGGTTCTGGGCCACATTGCACCTGTCGGACAAGATCGTGCCTTCCCCCGGCTCGAAGATGGGGGAGGTCCTGAAGCGGCCCGGGGTCTTCACAGGCAGCTCTCCACCCAAGAAAGCAGACCCCAGAGGTGGGAGGAGCTGAGTCCTATGTGCCTGGGTCCTCCGTCTAGGGTGAGCCCACCCTCCTCCTTCCTTAAGTCGCTCAAGTTCCTTTATTTTTAACTTGCAACCAGGGAAGTCCTGCTCCTTATTTCCTTGAATATAAAATAAAGAGATGTGTTTGCCTTATAGCTAAAACTGTGGGATGCGTTACACTGGCTGAGCCGAGTCTTACATCTCTCATGATAACCAGGAGAGGCGATCACCTGAAAATGGAGCCTCTGCCTCAACGGGGTCGAGCCGAGCGTGAGGGAGGCAGTGGGGAGCACAGCGCCAGGACTCTCCCTCTGTGAGGGTGGCCTGCAAACAGGAGCCCTGAGCACCCTGGGGGACACGGACTTTCCCGGGGTGCGGCGAGCCAACTCCGGCTTTGGTGGAGGGCAGCAGAGGGAGGGGCAGGGAGGCCGGCCCCAGCCATGAACGTGTGCAGACCTCCGGCTTGGCTGGTGGTCCCCAGTGTGGATACAGGGGCTCTGGGTCCTGAAACCCAGTTCTACTTCCAGGCTGGGACCCTGGGCAACCTGCACAGTGACCTCCTGGTTACTCAGGACAGTGTCCACCACGCATGGTAGCCCTCCTCTGGCTGAGCCGATGAGTGGACCCCTGACCCAACCCTGTCCATCAGATTCTCCTGGGGTTTGGAAGGGCATGCAGAGGGAGTCCCAAGGGTTTGTGGGTGCTCTTCTCCTTGCGCTGGAGCCATGCAAATTGGAAGAATCTCAGTCTTACACTCTCTTAGGTCGGAAGCCACTGGAGGAACAGAGATAGATAAGAGAGGGACCCGGTACACTCGGGCCTCCGTAATCGGCTCTCCCCATGCACATTCTTAACAGGGCAGTGATTTCCACATCAGTAAGAATTAAGAGAAAAGACCACAGCTCATTATCTGATCTGCTCCACTTTAACAAGCCGCATTCTGAACTTTCTCCTTTGTTTTCTTCTTTCTTTCTTTCTTTTTCTTTTTCTTTTTTTGGTACCAGGGATTGAACTCAGGGCACTCAACCCCTGAGCCACATCCCCAGCCCTATTTTGTGTTTTATATAGAGACAGGGTCTCACTGAGTTGCTTAGCGCCTCACCATTGCTGAGGCTGGCCTTGAACTCGCGATCCTCCTGTCTCAGCCTCCCAGGGTGCTGGGATGACAGGTGTGGCCACCATGCCCGGCTCATCTCCTTGGAGTTGCTACAGGTCTAATTGTGACAGTGACAGTGTGGTGAGAGCCACTCAAGCAGAGTTATTGAGCCATCCTGCTCCCGCTCACCTTTGAACTCTTCCTTTCTCCCAACCTAGACCTTTCCAAATAGCGCTTAGGGAATACTTTTCTCAGTTGGAATGTAGAGAAGTCAGCAAAAGATGCACCCAAGTCAGAAATACTGCCAGCTGGTCCAGTGGACGCTGTGCCGGATGACACAGGACCTCTGCCCTCAGGGACACCGACGCGGCTGCAATGCAGTGGGGATGGCTTGGTGTGCCAGGCAGGCCGCCAGGGCCCAGCTCCTGACTGCAGTCCCCTCGTGCCTGGGGCTGGTCAGTCTGGCTTACCCACTATTCCTACAAGTGTGTTTTTCAAAGTCCACTTTGCCACAGGCTAGGGAGAGAATGTCGCTTCCTTATTTTTCACACCAGCATACGTTTGGGAGAGATATGGAACCTCTCGTTCCCGACTCTCGTCCACGGGCCACGACAGCAGACCCCAGACCCCGTGCCGCCCAGTCCACGGTCCCGCCTTCTCCTCCTGTTGTCCCCCTCCTCCCTGAGGAGGAAGCAGTCTCGATGCTGTTGGTGTCATGCCCCAGGAACTGCTGGGACAGGAGCTGGGTGAGGCAGGACGGGGAGAAGCGGCCCTGACGTTTGGGGGCTCCTGGTGGCAGGGAACAGCGGGAGCCGTTGTGATTCAATAATTGAGGTCTCCCTCTCGCAGCCAGCGGGACGGCAGGAGGAGGGACGCCCTGTCCACTGGAAAGGGCAGGCTCAGCACTGAGGGTGCCGGGAGGCCTCGGGCAGCTTTGATGGACGGCAGGACAACATTACCACTGGTCACTGTGGCTGTGGTCGCCCCTAGGTGTACGCAAACGGAGGAGGCAGCTCGCCCCCGTGTACATGCCCAGCAGCTCAGTCTGGGGCCGCTCCAATGTCACTAGAACCGCAGCCACAAAGCCTCTGTTTGGCTGAGACACCCACCAGGGACATAGGTAATTCCACCCCAAGGGATTTAAAAAATACAGGAGCCTGTGCTTCTCAGGAGGCTCCGTGGTTGAAAGTGAGGGACGCGACGTGTGCTCCTTAAGCCCGAGGGGTTATGATGTAACTCCGGCAAGTGAGGGGCCTCCAGCTTCAGGAGGAGGTGGATCCAAGGGGCCGCCTTCCCGCCAACGCTGCTTGTTTCTGCATGCAGGGCTTTCTGTCGGTGGCTCCTGAGAGCCCCAGGCCCACCCTGCAGTGGCATCAGGCGGGGGCGCCCACCCTCCTGGAGTCCTGGCAGCATTCTCAGACCCACTTGCTCTGCTCCGTGAATTCACTGTCCAGAACCAAGAGCCAGTCTATCCCGGAGTCAGGCAGGGGTGAGGCTCAGGCATCATCACCGAGTGAAGGACAGGCGACTTCTCCAACCCAGAAGGTCAGGGGCGAGGAGGGGGCTTCAAACACGAGTGTTTGCAGTGTTGACCACAGGACCCTGCAAAGTCTCCGCCCTGCGTGGACCTTCCGGAAGAGGCACGAACATCCACACACCTTCCTTCCTCCACAGGCCAGCCACACCCGGCTCATTCAGGCTGACTAGTTAAAACTGACCAGGACGAGGCTGGACTGGAAGGGCAGGGGCCAGCTTGCCTACACTGAGCACCTACTGCGTCCATTTCGTTTCTGATTCATTCTCATGACACTCTTTCAAGACACATGTTATTGCCACACGCAGTGGCACATGCCTATAGTCCCAGCAACTGAGGAGGCTGAGACAGGAGGATTCCAAGTTCAAAGCCAGCCTCAGCAACTTAGTGAGGCCCTAAGCAACTTAGCAAGACCTTGCTTCAAAATAAAAAAATAAAAAGGACTGGAGAGGTGACTCAGTGGCAAAGCACCCCTCCGTTCAATGCCTGCACCAAAAAAAAAAAAAAAAAGACGTGTTTTTGAGGTCAATATTGGAAACCAAAAACACATATTAAATAAAGCAACAAAGAAAACTGCCATGGCCAAATGGCTAGTGAGGATCCCGCTCCTGTCTTTATCCAGCACATCATTTTTATATTTGCACAATTCAGGACACTAGAAGGCCGGCAGTCTGCTGTCTGGTGGTGGTGACCTGTGGGCGTCCCATGACTAAATGTGTCAGAGCTCCATGCCGTCTCTGTGCTGGCCGCTGCTCTGCCCTGGTCTGCTCAGGCTGCTGTCCACTGTGCTGGGACTGCGTGGCTTGAGCAGGAGACGTTTATTGTCAAGCTCAAGGTCGAGGGGCCGGCAAGGTGGGGTTCTTGGGGAGACGCCCCTTGTTCCTCTTCTCAGCACACTGACCCATCGCAGGAGCTGCCCCTCGTGACCTGATTATTTACCAGTGGCCCCAGTCCAAACACAAACACGCCGGTGGCCAGAGCGTCAGGGCGTGAGGAGGGGGCACCACCGTTCAGTCCAAGTCTCTGGCCTTCCCTGCGATCCCGCAGTCCTAACTCCTGGCCTCCACCCCGTCCTTGGCCCAGCTCTGCCTCCTGCCTTATCTCTCACTGCCAGCCATGTGGGAAACCAGCCCGAGGTCTGTCCCTGCTCTGCGTCCTGGCCTCCTCCACAGTCACGTTGACTGGGAGTCGGAGAGCCACGGGCAGGGCTGCTCTCAGGCCTGGGATGCCCCAGGGATGGGCCGCGGAGGCGCTGAGCTCACCCCTGCTCAGGCTCTGCCAAGCTTCATCCTAACACATCTCGGGAGTTTTCAAGCAGTGAAAGTTTTGAGTAGGATCCACAATTAACTTCCCCAAATAAGGCAGGGGCACACCGCCACCTGACTCGACTTGATAGGGAGCTTTATTTGGCATCTGCTGAGAGTAACAGGCTTAAGGTGTTAGCCAGCGCCGCTGAGCGGATTAATCACTTGCCCAGGGTTATCAGCCCAACTCCGTCCAGAAATAAATCCTGTCTGATCTCTCGTACAAGCCGGGAGATTACCCCATCTAGTCTGCAGGCGGGGATTCTTCGCCTTGTAATTGAGCAGCAAAATGACTCCGGCTGAAGCATGTTTTGTGCGTCTCGGGGCCTGGCTCACAGGACGGAGGCAGGACGGCTGTCACCAGAACTTGCATAATCAAGGAGCGCAGACCAAGCTCTTAGCCTGAGGTCCACTGTGCCTCCTCCCCAGGGCAGAGGAGGCAGTTCTGTGGTCTCAGCCTGGAGGGAGGAGAGGGGCCACACCACTGGGTGGAGGCTGGTGCTGCATCCCAATGCACAGGGCAGCAGGAACACTCTGGCCCACAGCGTCATGGAAGCCCTGGGCAGGTCACGATGGCCGGGGTGCTCTCGGCCTCTACGGGTGGAGCACCCACATGCAGCCCGGTCTCGCCCCTGTCTTCGCAGGAGTGCAGGGGGAAGCTCGTCTCTGGTAGTTTCCTACTGCCGCCGTAACAAAGCCCAGGTGGCTTACCTGAGGCAGGTCAGCTACCTTGCGCTGCTGGAGGTCGAGGTCAGTGTGTGCTTTTAGAGACTCCGGGGAAGGCTTGCCCCTCGGCTTCTGAAGGCTGTCCACAGCCTGGGGCTTCGAGTCTCTCCATGCAGGGCCTTGTCTTCTGTCTACACGGCCCTACCCCCTTCCCGGGACCCAGACCCGCTTGCCACATGACCACAGGCTTCCCGGTTAGGACAGGGGTGTCTTCGAGGGCCACCATCCTCCTGCCTGACATGGTCCCCTTCCTTTGCCAGAAGTCGCAGCCTGCTCCAGCTATCTGAACCACCTCTGCCCTGAACTCCCCTGCGTTGCTGGAATCCTGTGACCAGTTCTAGAAAAACAGATCAAAACATCACCCCAAGCCGGTGGTGCATGCCTGTCGTCCCAGCACTTTGGGAGGCTGAGGATCGCGAGTTCAAAGCCAGCCTCAGCAATGGCGAGGCGCTAAGCAACTCAGTAAGACCCTGTCTCTACGTAAAACACAGAATAGGGCTGGGGATGTGGCTCAGTGGTCGAGGGCCCCTGAGTTCAATCCCTGGTACCAAAAACAAAAAACAAAAAACAGAACATCACCCCAACCTCAAAGACAGTTCTCTTAAGGAAGTTGCTGGGAATTTCCCGGAACAACACTAACATTTTGGGTCTAGACCCACGTTGCTATCCAGCGCAGCCTTGCGTAAGCCCAGGATGCAGTCGCTTTGGTCATTCCAACAACCCTCCTGCTGATTCTCTTCACCCCATTTTGCAGATGGAGTCCCTGAGGCAAGGACGGTAAGCACCTTGCTCGGGGTCACTGGGTCACTCAGCGGTGAGGCTGGTGGGAACCCCAGTGGCTATTGTGCAGAGAGCCGTTTGATAAGATTTGGCTGCAAGATTCTGCTCATCTAAGATCTATCACAAACATGCCTGGACAAGCCTCTCAAGTGAGGGCCTTGCAGAGACCAGAGGGAGACTCAGAGCAAGGTGGGTAAGCACCAGTCCAGGGCATAGCAAATAGCAAGAGAGGAGCCGGGTTCTGGCCGCACGCAGCAGAGCTGCCCTGCCCTCCCGGACCTCCCCTGCAGCCGCCCTGGCAGGGGCACCCTCGGTGAGGCGTCTGCTGGAGGCCGCTTCCCCTTGCCGCGGCGCAGCCCTTGATGATAACACGCATGCACAGGATGGCGTGTGCATGTCGGCCCACTCCCAGGGGCTGTCCAGGTTTGGTGCTCGGGGCCTACGAGCAGCCTCACCAGTGGTGCCAGCTCGGCCCCGGGAGGGCGCAGGCAGGGTGCAGCTGGCTGTGGCCCAAAGCTGCGTCTTCAGAGGGCTCTTCCACTCAGGTGCTGGGCAGAGGTCCTGCTCCTCTCTTCTTCCTAGGGCTGCTTGTGCACCGGCATGGTACTTGATTTCCCCTCGAGTAAGGGATCCTGAAAGGGGAGAGTGGAGGCTGAGAGCCTCAACCTGGCAGGGGAAGACTCAAGACACAATGCTGGGAGGGGCGCCACATCTCCAGAAGTCGTTCTGGAAGACTGTCACCTCGCTATGTGACACTGTCTGCCAGGTCGAGATGATGCGCACAGGGTGCTGCCGACTGGTTTATGGGCACATACACATCTGTGCCACACATACACGTGCCCTTTCTGTTCGGCATCTAGCAATGGATGACGCACAGCCTCTGCGGGGGTTGGGGACCAGGGCTGTTGGGCAGGAGGTGACACTGTCCATCCCTCATCTGGGGCACTTGGAGGCATGCATTTACTTTTAGCTCATGTTCAGTCGAATGTCACTTTGTTAAAAAGCAAAATAAATCCACAATCTCAAACCAAAACAAAAGGACAAAAAGATCCAAAAACAATTGATCACACTTGAGTCTAACCTCTACCCAATCCTAAAAATGCAAGGTGGAATTAGAATAGGATGTTGCTTCTGTTTCCCCCCCAGACCAATAACCGGCTCCGAGTTCAGTGGGACGTCTTCCTTCTGTGCTGAAGTGGTCTTCCCGAGCAGTGGCTTCCTGGGAGTTAGTATCTTGGTAGTCGTGCACGAAGATCTGGAAGTGCAGGAAAAGACGTGGGTCATCAGTAGCAAATGTGTTCCGTAGGCAGAAATAACAAGGAAACATAATGAACTCCATATTTCACTTTTAGAAGAACAGCCTCTTTGATGTCACCAAAGGCATTTAGAAAGCTCCTAATTGATGCAGTTCTTGTCCTGAAACAAAGTAGCCCCTGGTGATGGAGCGGCAGGGTGGTTTGCAAGCAAGGAACAGCTCGGCTCCCTGGAACGTGGCTCTGAAGGCCTATACTGTTCTTTAAAAGTGAGATTTTTAATTAGCCAAGATAATTAGTCAGCAGAAATAATAACAATCCTTATTTAGGACCCAAGGATTAGCGTGTTGAACTGGTTTATGTGAGTAACTCGGGGAAAGGGAGAGGAACACGTTTTCTCCGCTGGTGACCATTCACAGCGGTCGGGCACGTGGGTGCTGAGCAAAGTCTTCAAGCTCTCCCGTCTCTGCTGGGATCAAGCCGCAGCTCACGCCACGTGGGACCCACAAGCAGCACCCAGACCAGCCCACTCGCTTTGAACCGGGAAGTCTGCTGCACCTGCTGGGGTCTCACAGGTGTCCAGCCGCCACAGGGGTCTCCACAACCTGCTCCAGGATCACGCTCAGGTCTCCCCAAGGCCACAGTCTCCTCCCGTCCATTCCAGCAGACCGTCAGGCCCAGTTATCTTGTTTTCTCCCGTGACTCCAGTTGCAGGTGGTCCCTCCAGCCGTGTGCGCCACCCAGAGGCGCTGACGTGATGGCGGATGCTGGGGACGCGGCCTGCCCGGACCCCAGCACTTCCTGTCGCCATCCACTCCAGACCCCCTCATCCAACTGCAGCTTGCTTTTCAATTTCTGTTCAATCAGCATCCGTGGACGCCCCGATGGGGGACCCCTGCCCCATGCACGCACCTGCCTACGAGGGTGCGCCCAGGTTCCAGCCACTGTCCTGCCCTCTCCGTCCTCCTCCTCAGTCCCCCGCAGAGCCCGTTCACGACACTGAGCCTTTCAATTGTGAGGATGGGGAATAAGTAACCTTCCTACAAAGGCTTGAACACAAGCGAGAGCACAGCTTGCAGGGTCCCACCGGCATCCTGAACTGCGATCCAGCTTGGAAAACCAAGTCATGCTTGGCTTTTCACAATGAAGTAATCAAAAAGCTCCGCCAGGACGGGTCTGCAGGGCGAGTCCCTATGTTCTGAATGGTGAGTTTGGAAACGCCAGTCCCGGGGGGCTAAGGTCCCTGTGAAACCCCGATAGACAGGGCTGTGGGTGGTCAGGGAAGCTCTTGCCGTGTGGACTGAAGCCGATTCCTCAAGGCCCAAGAGAAAGACCAGTTCCTTCAGGCAGCGCGTCCTGACAGCCCGCCCCACTTTACCCTCCTCGGTCCTTTGGGAAAGGAGCCCTCCTAGCAGAAGTGACAGGCCTTAATTCAAGGCACACTCGTCCCACTCCATGACACGCGGGCTCGAGAAACCAATTTCACATTCTATAACCTCTCGTAGAAACTCCGGCCCGTCCCCTCTCTTCTGGGGCTGGTTTCCCACCCAGGACCTCAGGCTGTCTCCTCAGATCTGGAGCTAATGAGCGCGCTCACTCTGCCGCCTCCGGCCGGGTCTCTGAAGCCACGCAGCGGCCGTTACGGACGGCTCCGCCACCTCGCGGTGTCTGGGGCCCCAGACACGGTGCCTGTAGATTTGAGGAGTGAACGCACGGAGCAGACGTGCTCCCGGTGAGGAAGTTTTATTTTTAAAACCTTCAACAAACTTTCCAGATAGTCTTCACTTTCTT
>CM053416.1:18329472-18454912 GCA_028644305.1 Xerus rutilus
AGGGAGGCTTGGGAGTCCCTGCCGGCCACAGGCCGTTGTTTTATGTGAAGGAATGAGCGGCTCTGGAGCATTGCATGACATTACCTTTGTACTCTGCATCCCAAAGCTGCATGAGCCAATGGGATTATGGAA
The DNA here is from genome assembly GCA_028644305.1 of Xerus rutilus. Classification (NCBI taxonomy): domain Eukaryota; kingdom Metazoa; phylum Chordata; class Mammalia; order Rodentia; family Sciuridae; genus Xerus; species Xerus rutilus. The sequence continues at coordinate 18,329,605 of CM053416.1, forward strand.
CAGATAATACCAAGAAGGTCGATGGAAACTCACCATACGGGGGTTGGAATCAGGGACGCTCTTTTAAATTTCTGTCAGCTTTTTAGCAAACTGAAAGTTCAACATGCTGTGATTTAGAACTGGTGGAGAGGGCGTCAGGAAATGCCCCAACTCATTAAAATAGGCTCGCACACGCTTATCCAGGCATGGGTACTGACGCCCGCCCAGCTGTTAGAGCACCGTGTCTTTTGGTTTTAGTGATGAAGAGTCACTGCTCTTCATCTGAAGTGTCCTGTGCCCCTCCCCCACCTCCTGTAGGATTTCTATGGGTAAACGCTGGCCGCACTGGGCCTCTCCCCTCTTCCCCGGCACCCGGGCACCCGTTCTGATGGGTGGGGTAGCCTTGCCCGCTAGTGATTGTGTATTTTGAGGATCAATCCTTATTTAACCAGAAAAATCAAGGAAAATTATTTACTTCACAAAAACCTTTTTAACTCTTCTAAGAGATCATCAAAGACTTGCTTTAAAGAGCCTTTAAGGGACGACGGCACTGGAATGCACAGCTTTGCCGCAGAGCGTCTGGGTCGGGGAGGAGAGGCGCTTGATCATTCTGAGCACCACAGACGGTGGATGAATGATCGGGCAGCTGACCCTCCGCTCCTCTTCCCTCTGGCTGTGGCCACCTGGCTGTGCTTATGAGCTTGTAATGGAGACACTGGACAGCTCCGTGTGGACAGGCCCAGCGCCTGGCTCCTCATCGTGGAGGGACCCTGATGGGGCTGAGCGTGTTTTCTCTTGGGGACACCCTCCCTTCGCTCCCAGAGCTTCTCTGGGCCTGTCTGCACAACACCCAGGCAGGGCAGCCGTCACATGCACGGGGCGTCCGAGATGCCCGCACTCACCCTGGTGGTCTTGACCTTGTTGCCCGTGGCGCACATCCAGCCGGAGTTGTCGGGCAGAGTCTTGCACTCCTCTCCCTCCAGGCAGGGCTCCATCTCACACCACCACTTCCCGATCACTATGGAGGCTGTGAGGAACGGAAACAAGCATGTGCACGTCAGCGAGCCGCTGGGCACAGGCGCTGTGTGGGCGCACACAGGTCCACCTTCGCCTCCCTGGACTAGCTAAGGAAGTTTGTCAGGGAAGATGAGAACTCAACGCAGAAGCCTCATGATGCAAATATGATTTCCTCGTCTGGTTTCATCATGCCGTGTCTCGTCCCATGTTTCCCTGTAGGCTGAAGGCCCGTGGGAGGGGACACTTACCCGTGGGGTCTCAGGGACATGTGTGTCATTAGCTGGACAGATTGGGGACCTGGTGCTATTTCCTTGCAGTGAAGGAGGTCAAAGAGCTAGTGTCCCTTGGAATGGTCACTATGTCCACCCAGCATCAGGTTCACCCTTGGCCGAGGGCCTTGGAGAATCCTCAGGTCCAGCAAAGGAAAGAACGAATTGAAAGAACAAAGGAAAGTCACAGAGTGAGGGGTGAGCCAGGTGCGGTGGAGCAAGACTGCAAATCGGGCAGGAGGATCACGAGTTCAAAGCCAGCCTCAGCAACTTAGTGAGGGCCTGTCTCAAAATAAAAAAATGAAAAGGACTGGGGATGAGGTTCAGTGGTAAAGCACCCGTGGGTTCAATCCCCAGCACAAACCAAAACAAAACAACTCAAACTGGGTGCAGTGGCGCACACCTGCAATCCAAGCACTTTGAGAGGCTGAGACAGGAGGATTGCAAGTTCAAGGCCAGCCTCAGCAAGGGCGAGGTGCTAAGCAACTCAGTGAGACCCTGTCTCTACATAAAACACAAAATAGGGCTGGGGATATGGCTCAGTGGTCGAGTGCCCCTGAGTTCAATCCCTGGTACCAAAAACAAACAACAAACAAACAAAACACAACTCAAGAGTAATAATAAGTCAAAGTGCTCTTGTATAGTCAAAAGTACAGTTGATACCGACTGTGGACACAGCTGTTTGATATGGTGTAGGTGGAACTTTACAAGTCGAACTCCTGATGCAACAGCCTCCTCCGCAAAGCGATAGCGAGAAGGAGCACATTAAGAAGCTGGCAGTGAGGTCAGTGTGCGTGTTCACAGTGGACACTTTGGGACAATGAGGTTTTCTAAAACCAGTGACTGGACCTGCCCGTTACAAGTCAGGGAGCTCACATCTCCCTTAATACACTGGAGAGAGTCATCTCTACACCAGCAGCAGTCACTTCTGTGGCTGGTCAGGTGGCAGCTCTTCCAGACCCACCTGGCCTCCCCTCAGCCACCCCACGTGGCAGCCAGCATTGGCTCTGGGGCGCTTCCCCTACTGGTGGTTTTCACTTGGGGCCAGTACTCTGGTTCTTGGTCCTCACCCCATCCCTCTTCCCAAAGACGAGTGTCCACCATGATGTTGAAATCTCAGCTCTGAGGAAGGCCAATGACATGCATTAGTGTCACAGCGGATCCACACTGGAGCGGAAAGGGGGTGGTAATGCAGGAAAGGGCCACCCTGCCCCTGGAAGGGACTGGCCGCTAACACGGAGCAGGCGGCGACTCCGCCATCTGCACCAGGACTGCCCTTCCGATGGCCTCCTGTCCTTGGACTCAGTGCTTTGGGCACAGCTGCTGTGCAGGAGAACTTGGGCCCCGCGTGTCTGCTGTAACTAAAGCAGCAGTTTAGGGTTTTCTAGGGTAAATGCCATGTTTGATGATCGCTTCGCACAGACCAAGGTGTGAAATGCAGCTTCAGGGCGGTGGCACCAGGCATGGGGGGTGACAGCTCGTGCAGCTCACCAGACGCAAGGCCACAGGACGCCCGGTCCACAGGGACAGGACCAACGCCAGACACGCCCTCCTCCAGGAGAGCAATGGGCCCGAGCGCTTTCTTTCTGTTCTTGTCTCCGGGCAGGACCTGCACCTGGGCATGGAGAGGGGACGATGTCACCGTGGAAGGACTTGGCAGATGAGCAGGAGGCCACGTTAAACGAGAGGCACGTGTTTGGGCAGAAAGCGAGGCATGGACGGCTGAAGTGGAGCAACGACAGCAACGAGGGCCAGAGGCTTCAGGGAGGAGAGGCTCTGGGCCTGGCAGAGGTCACTGAAGACCCGTGGGCCGTGGCTGCCCTCCCGCGGGCACTGACAGCCTCGCGCTTGCTCCCCACCGAAGCTCATCCCTCGGCCTCCTAACATCCGTGGCTGCGCTCGAGGGAGGTGGGCTTGCCCAGGGCCTTCAGTTCCGCAGGTGCTCTTTCTTTCCCAAGAAGGCAGGACAAGGCGCGCTGCCAGCGGGTGGCCTCCACGCCTCCTCCTCCTCAAGGGCTCTGCCCCTCCTGCAGCCCGCCCTCGCCTCTTGGAGCTGACCTGCTTTGTGGTATGTGAACAGCACGGTTTCCTGTTCCCCTGGGCATTAATGTCCCCCAAACGAAAATGCAGACGGGAGGAAAGGCACCTGCAAACCCACGTGCCACCTTTAACTCGGTTGTAAAGGTCCACGGGCTCGGGGGGCGGGCAGCTGAGCACAGAGCTCCCAGTCCTGCTCCGGGCATCCGAACAGTCCTGCTGCAGCTGCCCCTTCATGGAGTGGTGCACTCCGCTCTGAGAGTCACTCCGGTCCTCCATGGTGCTGCCCCAACGACGCCGCGCATCAACTTTGTCTCTGATACACGCCTTGCTGGCCCTCTCGCTGGGTCTCTCCATGTCTTGGGGCAGGGTAGTCTGAAGCCCAATTCTCCTATAAACACGTTATTTACTGCAATATTGTGTAAGAGAGAGAGTTTCAAAGGTGGCTGCTCTTCTCTCAAACTGGAAGCTACCTAAAATCTTCAGATTTTAGGAAGAGGAATGATCTTTTAGGTTCAATAAAATGAGCCATTGAATCTATATTATTTAACTGTTCTTATAATTTTTTTTCTTATGGAGATACTCATGAGAATAAAAATGTAAATAATTCTTAAATATCTCCAATCATAATAGTCAACGCGGTAAGGAAACGGTAACCAGCACCACTGCCTCTTGGATGTCCTGCCGTTAGGTACCCCAGGGCACCTGTCCCTACGGGAGTTGCTGTTGAGTGCTCACGAACAGGTGTGGACACTGGCCCGCAGGAGGTGACACTTCCTACGCTCCTCCAGGCTGGAGGCACAGGAGCCATGCTAGAACCCAGAGCCCTCGCCCGAAAAACCCACATTAGTCTTCATTCCAGCTTTGTGCTCAGTATTCAGAGAACTAAATAAAGAATTATTGACTGCTGAGTGAATGAATTCTCTCTGCTGTGTGAGTGTTGAAAATAAATTTCATGCCAAACATAAACACTTGCATAAAACAAAAACATTTAGTTTCTTGTGAAATTAACTTTAAAAATACTGAGGCAAGAGTCAGGTTATCACACTTGCTTTTTTCCTGGGCTGAGCTGAATTAGTTCCAGCATTTTCACAGGAATTTACCACAAATGAATTTTGGGGAGCGTGAGAAACCTGTGAAGTAAACCCAAGGGCGTTTTATGTCCTAGAAGAGCCGAGTTAGCTAGCAGCTACAGACCCAGATTTCCCTTGTCTGCAGGGACGGGGGAGAGGATCGGTGAGGTCCCTCCTAACCCGGGTTCTGGGTTCTGAACGTGCCATTGCAGGGAATGGCTGGTCTTCAACTCTTTGCAAGGAAGTTCACCTTCCCTTGAGAGATCCTCAGACTCGCCAAAGCCCCTTCATCACGAGTCTCGATTTCTCCCTTACACCTGCCCGTATTGCTGTGGGGTGACAGAGAGGCTCGGAGCATCCGCCCGCCCTTCCGTGCAGGCCTGAAGAGCGGAAGTCCTTTTTCCTTTCCTTCCTGCTCTCGTCAGCCCGTGAGGCGTTTTCCATGGTGATACAGCAAGACAAAGAAGCGGTGGGCCTGATGAAGGCAGCATCCGCAGGCTGCCGGCCTCGAGCTGCAGGCCCTGCCCGCCATCTCCACATGTATTCCACTCTAGGCTCGACAGATGCACCCCCGGTCCAGGCAGGGAAACCTGCGAGCAGGGCACGGTGCTGCCCTCCGAGCTCCCAGGCCAGCCCAGGCTTCTGGGCACGAAAGGCGAGAATCAGCCCGCGCCAGCAAAGCCATCCTCCAAACACCAGAGTGCTGGACGGGCGGAGGCCGGGAGAGGAGGGCAGCCGAGCCTCAGCAGGACCAGGCGTGGCCAAGCACGAGCTCGGGCCGCGTGTGGCTCTGAGGGCATGGAGGGTCACTGAAGACTCTCAACTCGAGATTCTGTGAGCAGAAGGAAGATGTGGCTGAAGGGTGTGGGTGAAGACACGTTTGGCAGTGGTTTGCAAGGTGGCAGAGGGGAGGAGCAAGCGCCGGACATGGCAGGGGAGGCCACGGCCTTCCAAGGAGGAGGTCCTGCCCCAGGGCTGCCGAGAACAGAGGGGAAACCACCTGTGAGCACCAGAGGGAACCTGCGGGCAGCGCTCAACCAGGCCGACTCCACCCGTGCCACCCACGCCAGGCGGGGCACTCCTGGCAGGCAGGTAGCATGGTGCCTTCTGTGAAAGGCACCCCAGCCGGGGACAGACAGGAAGCTTATGAAGAGGAAGGAAAGGCCGGTGCTGGGCACAGGGGTGGAGAAGGCGTGGAAGGAGCACTCAAGGCCCACGGCGAGGGCGGGGCAGCGCTGGGAAAGGAGATCCGCTCCCATCGTCCCCAGGGCATCTCCTGCTGACCTGCACAGACTCCTCCACAACGCGGGGAGTGAGGGTGGCCCTTCAGTGTTATGCTGGCTGCCACGGCTTGGGGAGCTGGAGCTCAAATTAAGTGGCAGAGCAGGATTGCGTTCACATCCCCAGACGCTGGAGATGAGCATATCAATCAGGACGACCTCCAGCCTCGTCCTCATGCAACCGGGCACGCAGGTGGGAGCAAGGGCTCAATTGTGTGGGAGGGATGGGCCGGTGCTCTCCAGCCCCTTGCTGCCCAGCTTGCTGCAATCGCTGTTTTGATGCTTTTCCTCCAAGAACCTGCAGTGACTTCTCTGAGTTGCTTCCTCTGTGCGAACCAGGAGAAAACCGAAGGCCCTCGATGCCCTTCCCGCCTGGCTCCACACCTTCGCACGAGCACACATTCATGACCTGACCCAGAGTGGAGGCATCGGGCATCCGTCGAGCGCTTCAGCCCTGCGTGAGGGGCAGGAGGCCTGTGAAGCTGCTGTGCATGCCGTGGAGGCACCCAGCCCTGACTGAGTCCCTGCCCTTCAGGGAGGATGGCTTGGGAAAGTTGCTTAGCTCAAGACCGGGTTCCTTAACCACACACGAAGTCACAAACATGGTCATTATGAATTCTAGATGAACTGAGGATCTGGCACAGCGCCCACCCGGCACTCAGCACACAGTGGGTGCTCATGGCTATTGTTTATCCCCGTACCTGGTATCTGGCTAGGCACGCCTCTGCCTAGTGACCTTCCTGCAGACTGAGCACCTGTTCTATGCATGGTTACACGCATCCTGGGATGCACACATTCACTTATTTTGTTGTTACAGAGTAGATGTATTTCCTCATGGGTTCCACAGTGTATTCTAAAGACACGTGGAATTAGTAACAACTCATGCTGGGATTGACTAGCACTGCTTTTATTCTACAATTTGGTTCTAGGACTTTTCAAACAGAGGCTATTTTACCTAAATAAGGGTGTAGGTGACAGTGTGGGTTGTGGAACAGGCAGGATTTAAAATCACAAGGCGAGTGGTACTTTCCTCAAAGGCTTCTGGAGACAAGTGTTATATTTTATGCATTCAGAAGCTGCTTGCTAACTGCTGTGCTGGACATAACATAAAGAGACGCAGTTCCCACTGTAAGTGACCTGGAGTCTCCAGCAGGAGCTACGCTGATGTAAAGATCCAGATACACAGTGAGGACTGCGGCGTGTGAAAAGACTCGGGTCTAGGGGAATCAGTGGGTGGATCTGATTTGGATGAAAAGCGGGGGAGGCGGGGGAACAGAGGTCCTTATTGATGAGACCACATCACCACTAGGTAATTAAAATAATTGCATCTTAAACCAAGTAGGGGTATGTTTTGTGAGATAAAAGGCCACAGATGCTAAGGAAAGTCGGGGAACAGCAAGACACTTCTGACTTGCCATGGACTATGGCAAGCTGTTTGTGCTGGACACAGGCAATTCCCAGGAAGCTTGCTCAGCTCAGGGAGCCCTCCTGGTTCCTCTCAGCCTGGATGCTGGCTGGAGTCTAGACTCACTTCACACCTGCACTATGCGCAAACTCCATCCTGGACCTCCCATGGCCCCAGTGCTGGGTGCTGGTCTTGCTTTGACTAACGGGAAGTTTCTATTTTAGAATTAAATTCAGCAAATGTGTTTCTGCCTTTGTGGCATATGACATTTAATAAATGGTTACGAGGAACACAACGAACCACATTTTTTTTTAAATAAATCTACTACATTTCCCTTACATTCAAGTTTAGCATTCTCTACGTTTACCATACTGAAGAGCAGCCTCAAGTTTATGCTTGATGGACATTTTAATTTTATTGAAGTGCAAATATTTCTGATATTCTTCATTTTGCCAACCATAGAAAACTTTAGATTTTTCCTCCCCAATTCTAAAAGTAAGTTATATTGTTTTATAACACTCAGGACGTGCAGGTAAATATCAAAAGGAGAAAAACATCGCCCGGGATCCTGTTTGGTAGAGGCATGTTGGTACATCCTGGCATGTTCCCCTACAACTTTAGAAATGGCTCCCTGGAGGAATACAGGGTATATGAATACTTGCCCAGTTTGGAAAAGTACTTCATCAGAGTATTATTAGATTCATAATATAGTTTTTTTCTAGTGTTGGTACAGATTTACCATAATCAAATAATGTCAGGTAAATACCTTTTTCTATTTTTATATGTATAGTAATCACTTTTATAGTTATTGCTATATTACAATTTCACTTTTATAGATATTGATATATTAAATTCCACTTTGCAACCGATCCCAAATATTAAATTATGCACAGAAAACTCCTGGCATCAAGTTTGTTTGCAAAACTAGTATTCACAGTCTTGGCAGTAATGGGAAAGTGGTGTGCTGATTGTAAGGTCCTTCATTTTAATCTCACTCCCACTAGAGAAGATTGATATAAATAAAATTTAAATAGAAAACACATTTCAGATACCAGCAGTGAAAAAGACTTTGTCAGCCTAATGAAAAGGTATCAATTTTCTCTATTTCATCCAATAAGTTGTGAGTCATTTTCTAAATGGATTAGATTAAAGGAAAGTTCAAACTCCCAGGGAGAAGCGCTTGGGCATGGTGGAGATTTCAGACTAGGGAGAGAGAAGAGGGCACGTGAAACCTCTGAGGCCATTTCAGATCTATAAAAATTGATACCAACTAGGGTGGAAGTGTCCCCAGTCCTCAGCTCACCTGCTACCCCAGAAGCCACGGCCTGGGCACTGAGCAAGACATACTGTTCTCTTATTTAATTAGGATGTCACCCAGGCTGAGGGAAGATGGCTTGGAGCACGGGCCCTTGGGAGGGTGGGGGGCACAGAAGCTCCTGGTTCCCGGTGCGGGGTGTGCCTGTCTCGCGACAGGAGACGTGGGCACAGATGTTGCTAAGACAGGAGGGCAAGGTGATATGAGACCCACCGTGTGCTCCTGCCGACTCGGGGGAAACTGGGCCTTCAGCTTTGTTCTAATTAATTGAATTTCAGAAAACACAGCTTGACTTTCATGTAAGATTCGATAGGTAGCCTCTGATCACACAGCCCTCTGATCTAATTCGATTTGTGTGTTTGAAAGAGTGAAATGATTTGTTGGTTGGTTATTTTTGTGATTTGGCAAGAAATGCACTACACGTTTTGGAATGAGTATACCTTTACCCACCAAGCCCTTGAGAGTTGGTGGCCACTGATTTCTTTTTCCCCTATGCAATGCTGGTCGGCTAGCATGGCTATTCTTTATAATTCTTTTATTTTACTTTTGATTAACAAGCATAGTTATAAAGTGGGGTCTGGCCTGATAGCTCAGCACCAGCCGACAGCAGGCACTGATCGTGGCTAGCATGGCTATTCTGTGGAGTTCCTGCACTGTTGAGAAGCGCTCAGCTTTGATGTCAGGAAGCCCTCACAGAGGATCTGCTCTGTGCTTACAGCACCTCACACAGGCAGCCGGCGCTCCAGGAACACGCACCAGATCCTTCACCCATGAATTCTAGAGTAGATGAGGAAATAAGCAATCATATAAGGTTCCTATTTTTAAATATTCAATTTCAGTGATACTCTAAACAACCAGAAAAAAAGTAACTTAGAAATGGCCAACCCAGAAAACAAAGCTGACACTATCAGCCCTTTGCCAATTACTTTGTTCCTGGGGATGACGGGATCAAGAAAGCTGGACACCAAAGGAGACCAGGAATAAAATGCTGAATGCTTCGGCAGCACCTGACTGCACTGTCCAGCACCTGGCTCCTCCTCTTGGAGCAGAACTGCAGGCTCTAAGTGAGGACCCGGAGGACAGGTGCAGCGCTTTCCCAGTGCAGCCTGGAGACGGAGAGCGCGCTTCCTGTGTGTCAGCGCAGGTCGCTGGGAGGCAGAGGGTGGTGCTGATCTTGGTGGTTTGAAACTCGGTCACTTTACTAGTAAGAGTGACTTTGTCATGCTGGTTAATTTTAATTTTAGTTTGTGTGCTACATGTCAGGTGACACCGGTTTTCCTTTCTCTGCTGCGGTTCTTCCTTTCCTCCTGTGCCCACCCCTTTGCAGTGGCTTGCTTTCTGTCTCATCAAGAGGTGGTTGCTTTTCCCCAGCACCTCCAGAAGAGATTAGCAGATAGGACACAGAGAGAGGCTTGGAAGGTGTCTGTGCTTGGGACCTGTGGCTCTGTGGACACCAAACTGACCATGGCAGAGGGGGGAGAGGAGCAGAGCAGCGATCTCAGCTTAGACCCTCCTGGTCTCTTAGTCTGCTGACCATCAGACATGAGACAGGCATCCTGGAGTCCAGGATGAGTCCCCAGCCGAGCCAGCCCAGACCAGGGGAGACCTCCTAGCCCCCACACAGAATCGTGCACAGTGCTGCGGTTTTATTGGGTTAAGCCACCCAGCATGAGATGTGTTACACGTCAGAAGGTTCCCAGTCCAAGTAGTGAAACGATGTCCTTTCAAAATGAACATGCATGATACAAAATTATAGAAACGTATCCAGCAAGCCAAGAGAAAGACAGGATAGGCACAGTGGAAAAGGTGGAGATGACATCAGAGTGACCAAGCCTGGAAAATCTGATGCAAAAGTGTTGAGTATCCGTCAACAAAACCCATAAGAAGAAGCCCCAGTCTGTGTGTGGGTTCTGCCCTTGCATGCAGAAGGGATCGGGGTCGTACTGGGGAGAGGAGTCTATGCAAGGAGAATCCATGTGCTCAAAAAGGGAAAGACAGAACCCAAACTTCGCGTCATCACAGACTCAAACAGTGACGCCCGACAGGGTGAAAACACGCCAGTGTCCCGGGTGTTCAGCAAGAGCGCTGGTTTAGCGTTTGCACCCTGGGGCTGTCTGGCTCCTTCCCTTCCGACACCAGGCCCTGAGTGCTACTCTGAAAGTGCCAGCGTTGGCTCAGCAGAGGCAGCAGGCATTCTCCCATGCATCTCCACCACTGGCTGCCCCTTCCCTGCTCAGTGAAGGACCTCTGGCTGTCCAGTCACCTGACCCTAAGGGATCGTGAAATTAGTTTAACTCACAGGCCAATCTGCACCTTGTGCACCGAAACCAACCTGAGGATTCTGTCTCATTTCCTACTCGGTGATTTTTAATAACTGAAATTAACAGCCAATACTTACAAGTAAGGAGATTTTACAAGGAAATTCAGACTTCAGTTTTGGAATCAATGGAAACCCCAGCCGCCCTGGAGCAGGGCTTTCCCTCTGCATGGGGCTCATATGGTGCTGTCTGCCACGGTCCCTGCCTCTCCCTAACACTCCTGGCACGCGCCCCGCAGGCAACCCCCCATTGCACCCAAAGTGTGTTCTAGGTGCCTGGGTCCAGGCTTGGTGTGGCCCTGCGATACCATCCCACCTGCCTGGGAACCTGAGCCTCCACGCTCCTGATCCAGCGCGTCTGAACGCCGTCCTGGTGCTCCACCCTTCTCACTCCTGGGCACCTCCTCACAGCTCGGACGGTGTGACAGCCACTTCCCACCTGCTAGAGACCTGGGCTTCCCGCAGCCTCGGTCCGCGCGCTGGCCCTCGCTGGCCCCACCTGAGTTAACAAGTCAGGCGAAGACATCACACGAAGTCCACCGTGCACAGATGAATTCCCCAGGTGTCCTAGAAATCTATAAATCATGGCAAGATTTTTTGATACTCTAAATCGATGCATTCGAGAACATAAAGTCCAGATTTGCTCGTTTGATCCTCAAATGAGCAAATTTCAGTGTGCCCACGATGTCCGCAGCTTCCTTCTTCCTTGTGCCTTACTAGTCCTGCTGGTGTCTGTTCCTTGCTCAGCCCCCCACTGACCTCAGGTACTGGAAAACAGTTTGCGTGGGGAGTAACTGAATGCCTGCTGACCGTGAAACGATTTCCTTGGCTGTGCCCGCATCTGACCACACTGTCAGCCTTCCCTAGGCCTCCCTGTTGTCCCCCGCCTCCCCGAACTGCTACCTCCGTGAGGGCGGCACTCTCATGGTTAGGTGCTTGTGTACTAGAAGGGTGCCGGACGCACAGAGATTGTGCCCAGAACTGCCAGGGGGCTGCAGAAAAGCCACTGCCCTTCTTCCATCAGGCTTCTCAGTCCAGAAGCTGGACATGAAAGAGCTTTCCTTGGAGCTAAGGTTGGACATACCTTCCAGCTCGGGCCATGAGAGTCTGGGGAGGGTGCTCTGGGAAAGGTTTTGATTCCCCTACCAGGGCAGTCCCTGGCCCTCCTGCTTCTGGGGTCGATGGCACCTGTTGAAGTACGTATGACAGCTGTGACTATTGGAGCCACCATGAAGAGGTCAACGTCAATAACCCATGGAGCCACCATAAAGAGAAGGTCAATGTCAGTGACCCACGTCAACCACCCGCCCCCTGAACTTCTGAGTACCTCAAGCCACAGCTCAGGCTTCTGCCATCTGCATTCTATTGTTTGTGGCTCCAGAGAACCCTGACACCAAAGGCACTCAGCAAACACTTACGGGCCCGCTGAATGACCCGAGTCCAGGTGCTCGGCTGCACCACAGCCAAATCGCTGCCATTTCCTACTCATTTGGTACTGACAATTCGCGGTGCCTGAAGAAGGACTTTTACATTAAAATTCAGACATCCGGCTGAACGATTACAACCCGAGAGTGGCTTTCTGTCCTCATTATGTGCATGTCTCCACTTGGCATGAGCAAGCGCATTGTCCTTCAGGACACGCCAGATACAGAGGGTAGGAGCTGGCACAGCTGTATGCAAATCAGGCATTTCCTGGAACGCCCGAGTGTTGGTGGCGGTGCTGGGTTTTCTTAATTACAACTCAGATCTGCTCACAATGGAGTAATGCTAATTGTCATGGTCTAGAGCGAAACTCAATTTCACTAAGCCATTAAGATTCATCGGGGTGTCTCTGGCAGGGTTCTGGCGGAAGGCGAGAGTGTAGAGAAATTGCTCTCAGGGCGAAGCATTTCCTGAGGTCTGCTGTAGCCTGGGAGGGGACTGCACATCAACCACTGGAAGAAAGGGGGTGGGCAACTAAAGGGAAGGTGGCTGGTGCATCCTGTTGTTTGTTCAAAGCCATCTCCGTCCTGCCAGTGACAGGCTGGAGTCGGCCTCCACCTGCCCACCGTCTGAGGAGCCCTGTGAATTGGTGCGACTTGGAGAAAAGATAGGTCTTAAGAAACTTCATTTTCCCCTATGCTCTGGGTTTTCAAGTTGGCTCCAGCCCAAGTGCCAAGCTCCAAAACCATTTTCATTTCATTTTCTGAGATGACAACTTTTCTCAAAGAAAAAATAGTAACGGTAAGCTGTTGGTGTCAGGGTTTTGTTGAGTCTCAAGAGCCTCTTTTCACAAGAAGGAATTTACCAAAATTATGTCCTTTCTGTTTTGAATCTTATTACACAACTCTTCTTAAAACGCCTCCTCAATTCAGAAAGGAAAGCCATATGCAATATGTACGTCTGGGTTCCGGCCTGAATGAGTGCATCCCCGAATCTGCAGTGTGGAAGCCAGAAGTGGCCCCTGGGAAGTTCTCTGTCATGAGAGCAGAGACCCCACGAGTGGGGCTAGTACCCCCAGCGCTTTCCCTGGGGTGAGGACACACTAAGAAGTTTATGGTCCACAACCCAGGAGAGGCCTGGCCAGTCCTGGCTGCGCTGGCTTGTCTCCGCTCTCAGGCTCCAGCCTTCCGAGCTGTGAGGAGTGAATTCCTGTTGTTTACAAGCCTCTGCTGTCCTTTCCCGCAGCTGCCCAAAGGAAGAGGCAGCCAAGGCACCACCAGCCACTTCATCTGCAATGCATCAGAGCAGGCGAGCGGCGATGGACCCAGGCACAGCCGGGCGACTGCTCAGCCCATCAGAAGCTGAGACAGGGCAGCAGGAGTGGGAGGGCAGCAGAGGTCACCCCACCGTCAGGGGCCGGGAGCGGGCGAGGGCTCTGGCATGCCCGCCGTCTGCCAGGGTGGCTTCCTGGTTCTCAGACCACGTCTCCCGACCCATCTCCGGTAGAAGAAAGAGGCGAGGTGGCACTTTGGCCTCTTCTATGAGGCACCAGCTCTGCTCATGAAGACCCCACCGTCTGATCACCCAGAGGACCATGTGTCCCGTGTCCTCACACTGGTGAGATTTCTTTGGGGGCCACACGCGCTGGGACCACAGCAGCCGCCTCTCATCAGCCCTTCCTGTGCTGCAGGTCAGGAGCCCCAAACCTGGTGCAAACACAGCCCCACAACGGCTCACGGGACTGGGAGTGGAAGAAGTATTGATATTTAAAATTAAATTTAGTTTCACCACATGTATGAACTGCTAAAATGGTCACCATGCAAAGACCCAAGGGGCAGGCTTTACGGACTAACAAAAAATTAATCTGAAGCAATTTTGTATCATGTGCCATTTTGGCCTATCCAGAAATAATCCACTTTCTTCTCCCCGTAGGGTATGTGGGCCGACCTCTGGGGACATGTTTCTCTCTCTCTCTCCCTCTCCCCCGCCCTGGCCCTGGGACTAGGCCCAGCCTCTCTGCTTTGCCTTGGCTCACTAAGGAGCTCACAGTGCATGAACCTGGGCGAGGAGAGGCATCTCTCTCCTCTGCCTCAACTGGCCTAGCTGTAACCTGAGCATCGAGGGCTCCCACGTAGAGATCCTGCTTGGGAGTCAAGGCAAACACCAGAAAGCACAGCCAAGATGATCCTTGGGCTCTGCTGGACTGAGTCCATGAGTACCTAAAGCTCAGTGGACACCTGGGCTTTTCGGGTGGAAGCAGGTGAATTTCCTCTTTTACTACCACTATTTAGTGCCTCTGAAACCAACGGCAGGGAGTCCACATCAGCAGGATTACTGCATGATTGGGGGCCATCGTGGTCCACCTTAAAGGCTTTATTTGAAAGCTTCTCATCTGAAACTGACAGCAGCCTTCCACACTACCCACGCACGAGCCTCTTTTACAAATGTCTTGAGCAGCAAATCATTAAGGCTTTGCTCTTAACAGTGAAATCTTGAGTCAGACAGACTCCTTGACCTCAGGCCCTGCTTCTGCCGTATGATCTGGCAAAGCACTGCTTGCTTCCTGCCTCAGCGTCCTCATCCTAGGGTGGAGCAAGGCTCTGGCTCCAGGGGCTGCAGGACTGAGCAGACTCATAGACATGCCAGCCCAGGTCAATGCCTGGCACACAATGAGGGCCCGGTGACCTCCAGAGCTGTGGCCACGGCAGGTAATCACCAGCAGTCAGTCATGGGCCATCATCAGCTGGCCACCTCTGATGCACAGTCAACGGAACATCAATGTACTGGCTCTCGGTACTAGGCTGGGACCAAGGGCAAACGGGTCAATGTCAGGGCATGCCCTAAAGAAGCTCTAAGTTTAATAAGGCATATAATTGCAATCAACATGGTCCATGGGATTACAAACTGAATGCTGCTATGAAATCATAATCACGAGGGAGGCTTGCTGTGGGTTGGTGTGCTGAGCACAGTGCACTGGGGCCATGATTTAACCCCACCATAGTCCTGGAAGGGAGGCATATCATACCCATTGTAGGGAGGGGAAAGTAAAGCCAGGGAAGGTGCCAGACCTGGTCCAGGCTCACACAGCTAGTAATCGGCCAAAGCAGACCTTCTCCAGAGACCTGGAGGGTGGGAAGCGATGCCTGGGAGAAGCACTAGGGACCCACAGAGATCAGCAAGGTCAGCAAGCAGAGCCGGGTGACCTCGCTGCAGCACCTCACAGCAGCCCAGAGGTGTAAGCGAGGGTGCGAGCCCCAGCAAGGTCAGCAGCTGGGCGTTTCTGGAGCAGGAGAGGACGAGTGTGAGCGGGTGGGGTGGGTGGCCCTGGGCACATGGCAGGGACTAGGATCCGATCACGGTCTTCCTAACTGATTGTCTCTACACAGTGCAACTGCTGTGGCCATTAAGAGGAGACAGGACCCTGGAAGGGATCGCTTTTGATTGAGCAGATGCCCCCGTCTCTGGCTGTGCGGTTTCTGCATCTGCTGCGCTTCCCCCCGCCTGGGCCACAGGCCGCATTTGGAGGTGCAGCTTCGCTGCTGCGGCTGGACACAAGTTAGCTCCTTGGACGGGGCAGGAGCTCAGTTCTCACTGAATGTGCCTTCCGTGCAGGTCTCCTGAGATGTTCGCTCAGCTCTGAGTCGCTCTCGCACGTAGGCGGCTGGGCTGCTGGGTGCGGTTCTCCATGTCCCAAGAGCAGCTGTGGCGTCAGGTTTATCAGCCAGGAGCCAGGGCAAGAGAACCTGCCTAAGGCCATGACTGGGCCCAAGGTCTCCACTGAGCGCTGAAACACAGGGTGTCACTGAGGGGCTCTTCCACTCGATGTGTTTCTATGACAAGGAAGATTCATATCCTTACTGTAATGGAAAACTGGTATTTGCTTTATAGCCAATATAAAAACAAACATCTTTTTTTTTTTTAAAACCAATTCTAGTTGGATACTGTCGTCCTCGTACGGTAGAGTTCTTAGCTCACTGCAGGAAACTGGAGATGCACCCATTTCAGGGAGGCATGAAGTGCGTGTAGTACCCAACTGCGACTCCTCCTAAAGACGCGGGAGGACTGAGGGGCCCTGGCATTTGATCCACTTATGCTACCTCTGTTATTGCAAGCTCCGTCTCCTCTGTCCCCGTGGTGTGACCCCACACACCCACACGCTCCTGTGCCCCTTTTAGTTTTCCATCACCAGGAGTAAGACACAGAATTCGGCACTGTCTTCAGGTGCTGCCTGACCCAAGACACCTTTATGTAAATCACATTCTCGAACCAGATACACTCAGCGAAAAGAGGCACAGAAGACAGTGTCACAGCAAAGCCAAGGGCTCTCGTGGCCTGTGCTGAGCCTGCGTTGAGCCTGCGTTCACAGGAGGAGGTAAGACCCCGGCCCACTTCCTGAAGGACAGCTCCATTTCAGATGTGTCTCCATGATGGAGAGCGGTGCACGGAGAAGCCATCAGTCTGACATTTTTAAGACGCATTTAGTTGCAGAATTTGGAAGACAGATTCCAGTCACTGAACAGCCAGGAAAAAAATATTAAGCAATCAAGTTTTATCAGTGACAACCAATAAAAAAAGAAAAAAAAGCTAAACTCGGCCCCAATTTCCATTATGAAGATGGCTCGAGCAACCTCCAGGATTGCTTGAGGGGCCCATGGCCTTGGATGCTCGGCATTCTGAGGGAGATGAATTTCAGAGATGCAGCAGGAGAGCATGTCACTGCCAAGGTGCAGGGAGCCACTCTGTCCTGGGAGCAGAGATCAACTCTCTGCTTGGACTGACCACAGTGAACACGTGACGTGCCCCTGGGATCGGGGCCCGGTGCTGCCTGCAGACGGGGCTAGTTGCCGCACACCGGGAACTCTTGGGCTGCGACATTGCAGGTCACTCTCAAGGGGTGCTGGTTTCACGAGCAGCCCATGCCCACAGTCTAGGAGGCCTTGTCAGGAAAGAGTGCAGGGGACCGTGCTGGTGAGCAGGCTCTCAGCGCGTTGCCCACAGCTCCCTAAGGCTCGTGGTGCCCAGGAGGCTTATCACGCCCCTCGCTTACAGGCACAGCTGGGAAGGTGCAGGTGTTCAGTGACTGGCCCAGCATGGGGGCTGGGCTTGCAGGAACCCCAGTTCCTCCCTGTGAAGCTCTTGGAACTGTAGGGCCAGTGCTGCCTGCGTTGAGTTGCTCCACGGCTTACTGCTACATGTCCAGGATCTGCCCCCGGCTGCTGGTCACTGAGTTCCTTTGAGGTTACTCAGATGCTTCAGGGGAGCTGACCTTGCGCCCTGGGAACAGGGGCCACGGGAGAGGCTTGTCCAATCAGACTGCTCCTTCTCTTTGAAGATTAAAGACCACGGTTAAAAAAAAAAACAAGTTAAAAAAAGAAAAACTTAAAAATCTTCACTGCTCCTGCCACTGAGGAGCCAAGTGTCTCTTCTCCCTGCAGAAATGAGGGTGGCCCTGTGGGCTGCCTGGAAGGAGGTGCATTCCTGGGACGTGCCAGGATGCACTGACCCCACTGTGCTTGGTGGGGTCTCCTCGGGGGTTCCGGAGCCGTCCTGGAAGGAGCTTGAGACTGGACCCTCCTCATGCACACGCTATGCGGATACCACAGTTGACCCCCTCCAGCCATCCCTTCCAGCCAAGGTTTGTGAGCCACAGGTGACAACCCCTTCCAAGGTTCCTGAGCCATTTTCACCCTGCGGGCCAGCCTGTCACCTGCCGTGACACCAAGGAGCACCTCTGTCGCTGCTGCAGCAGAAT
This sequence comes from Xerus rutilus, assembly GCA_028644305.1. Lineage (NCBI taxonomy): Eukaryota > Metazoa > Chordata > Mammalia > Rodentia > Sciuridae > Xerus > Xerus rutilus. Next base: position 18,347,471 of record CM053416.1, read on the forward strand.
GCCCCGTGACCTTCACCGGGGGTGCCGACTGGTGAACTCAGGAGGTGTGACGGCCTGGCTGTCGGGCTGCTCAGTTTGGGGGTGTGCAGCAGGTAAGCCCCGGAGCCTCTTCACTCCCTGCTGCTAGGCTCCAAGGTGGGCTTGGGGCCCGAGCCCACCTGTGCTCTCCAGCCCCGGGGTTCTGCCGGTGCTGTTCAGAACACCTCTGTCTCTCCATCGCTGTGACCTGGCAGGATATGAAACTGGGGCTGGGTGGTGCTTTGACTGTACGTGGGCACAGCTTGTGTGAGATGGAGGTCAGCACAGAAGGGACAGCAGAGCTGGACACGGGCAGTGATGTCGGGAGCCAGCCATCACCTTGATCTCTCTCATTTCATGAGCAGAAAAGATCAGTTTGAATCAGGTTAGGTTTTTTTCTTTGCCACTGAAGACGTTCAACCAAGAAATGCCATGCTAGGGGAAGCAACATGAAATCAGAAGGAAAAGTTGACAGCCAGGGCTGATGGTGTAACCTGTAGTTCCAGAGGCTCAGGAGGCTGTGGCAGGAGGACCACAAGTTCAAGGCCAGCCTCAGCAATTTAATGAGGCACTAAGCAACTTGGTGAGACTCTGTCTTGAAATAAAAAATAAAATGGTTGGGGATGTGGTTCAGTGGTAAAGTGCCCCGGGCTCCATCCTCAGTTCCAGGAAAAAAAAAAAAAGAACAAAAAAGGAAAAGTTTGCAAACAATGAAAAGAGGCTCTCTCTGCACATATTTAAAATTAATACTAAAGATACTGTTCCACAGTTGGAGTCATAAGAAAAAGATGAACTTAAGGACCCAGGTAAAACTATTTTGTCAGACCTAGGTCAGAGGTTCTCAGTTCAAAGGCCCTGTATATCCTGGAGATTGGTGCTCTTTCTGATGTGTGTATGGCAAAAATTTGTTCCCAGAATGTAAGCTCTCTGTTCACTTCATTGATTGTTTCTTTTGCTCAGAAGAAGCTTCTTAGTTTGAATCCATCCCATTTATTGAGTCTTGATTTTATTTCTTGTGCTTTAGGAGTCTTGTTAAGGAAGCTGGGGCCTAATCGGAGGTGATGAAGATTGGGGCCTACTTTTTCCTCTATTAGGTGCAGGGTCTCTGGTCTGATTCCCAAGTCCTTAATCCACTATGAGTTGAGTTTTGCGCATGGTGAGAGATAGAGGTTTAGTTATTTTGCTGCATATAGATTTCCAGTTTTCCTAGCACCATTTGTTGAAGATAGCCAAATCACTTTTAATATGTTTTAGAGCAAGAAATGCCTCACATTACTTTACAGCATGAAGAACCTGTAATGTTCACCCAGCTCAGCCCTCATTGCCTCTGTTCAGTTAAATTCAGATTTTGTTGTTTTAACATAAGGAACATGGTTATGTTTTCCAGTGTATGTTTCCAAACAAGGTCTAGAAGGAGTTATTGCAACTTGTCTGCTGGTAGAAATATATGAGTAGAAACCTACAGAAACTATGAAGATAATTAAGTTAATACCATTATCACAACTGCATTTGCTAATAGAATTATTTTCACATTTGTTTTCATACCTATTACTTCATGTTTAAATTTATCATAGGAAGAGACTGAACCTTATTTCCATATTTATTGCTGCTCGGATATTTATACAATATGTTTATTTAAAAACAGCAATGGTGTATGTAATCTTGACTGCACAAAGCAAATGAAATGTGATTGCAAAAGATCTAATGAGCTTTTTCCCCTTTCAGGGACAAGGAAACAGCTCACATACTGGAGAGATACATTTGCATTTAAGTTTTCCTAATGGACACCCTAGAAAATCAATATAACAGATATCTGACCTTCTCCTTGTTCTTCCAAATAAGCAAGAATGGACCAAAATCAAAAGGTATAAAATCTTAAGGATTGGAGTGAGCTGGTTTACACCAGGGGACAGATTTCTAACTTACATTTACCTGAAAGCCAAAGAAGAAGAATAAGGTGTCTATTTCTTCCTTTTAGTCTTTTGCACAGCCCAGTAAATCTGCCAGCGTCCTGCATCTTTATTTCTGTTGTGTTCACTCTTTACCATGCAAGATGGCAGAGAAGAACTCTGTGCCGGGAGTCAAAATTCCCTGGTGTAAGTCTGCGCTCTGGTGTTAATTAACGTGTCACTTGTTTGACAAATTCAGCTTTTTTTTTAAGTCTCAGATTCTTTATCCTGAGAAGCATGTAAATCCTACATTTTAGATACAATGTAAGATTTAGTAATATTGTGTGGATAGCTGGGAGCATGGATAGGGGAGGCTCTTGCCCCCACATGTGCATCAGAGAAATGTGACCTTGCACCCAGGGGGCCGTGAGTGGCCTCCGGAGGGCAGGCTGGTGAGAGTGCCCTCCCACAGCTCAGGTCCCTTCTGAATTTTGCACTTTCTTCACGGTAAGCACTGCAACACGGTGAGGGCCAGTGCTCTCTCCAGTCTCTCCCTCGGAGTTGCTCGGAGTCTAGTGGGTATGAAGGTCAAGGTTACAGCCTCCTGGGGCCTTAATGGAACAGGTCCCCTTGCAGACAGAGCAGCACAGGAGAGTGGCGGGCAGAGGTGTCAGCGTGCATGGGGAGGAGCCGGAGGCAGGGGCCTGCCTACGCTTGTGCTGGAGCAGGAGAGGAAGCTGCAGCAAAGATGGGAATCGCCAAGGACCTCGTAAGTAAGCACAGCAACGGCTTCACCCCCAGACAACAGGAAGTCGGAGATGACATGCAGCACGGCCTTTCCCACCTGGAGTCTGGGAAAGGCACCCACTAGTTCCAACAGTCCTCTGGAGCTGGAGCCTCCGCTGCACCGGCTGGATCCCTTCACCCCGTCTGGCTCTCCTGCTCGGGGGGCCCCCGCTGCCCGCCCCCGTCTCCCTCCAGGGTCCACCTCTGGGAGCTTCCTTGGCTTTTTCTCGTTGCTATAGATTGGGTCTGGAATGTCCCCCATAGGCCCACGTATTAAAGGCTCTGTCCCAGCGTGAGTTACTGGAAGGTGATGGAACTTGGAGAGGTGGGGCCTGGTGGGAGGTCACAGGCTGGCGGGGGGGCCTGCAGGGGACTATGGGATGGGGACCTTTGCTGTCTCTCCCTGCTGTGCAGTCAGTGTGAAGTGAGCAGATCCCCTCTGCTCTGTGCTCCTGCCATGTGGGCGGCCGGCCACAGGCCCCAGGGTGACAGGGCCAACCCATCCTGGGCCAACGCCTCTGAAACCGTGGGCCGAAATAACCCTTCCTCCTGAAAAGCTGCTTATCTGAGGTGTTTTCATCACAGTCCAGGAGACGACGACTACCGCACCTGTTAATTCTGTCATTCTCTGAAAAGGTAAGCCAACGCATGAGCTTCCCATTGCACTCTCTCAGTGACGGAATGTGATGGACTCCCAGGGGCACTGGATCTCAAACCACCTGGGACTCATTTCCTTTCTAAATGTGTCCCATTTTTCATGGTCCCTCTGATCCTTGCCCATATGCTTACATATTTCATACCATTTAAATCGAAATCCAGGTAATATTTTGAGTCTTTCTTTGGTTCACCTAGGAGGAGGAATGCACTCAAGGCCTCACTCAGGGGGAGGGTGGAATAGAGTGTCAGGTGACAGATCTGCCAGGGAGACACACCCGCCCAGGTCCCCTGGGGAAAGCAGAGTGGCCCACGTTCCTGGTCCCACTCTGGAGAGACCATGGCCTGCCTGCTGCAGCACAGTAGTGACTCCTCTGTCCTTTGGCCGCTCTACTCTTCCAGAGATTGCCACTTTAGTACGATGGATGCTTGTTGGTGCAGGTTGGGGGGGTGAGTTATTAACTCAACTGTCAAAAGACGGGGTGACAAATTTGTGGGGATAAGTAAAGGATTGATGATCTGAATTTGCATTGGGTGGAGAATTTCCTTTTCTACTTTAAGAGACAGAGGCAGACGTGGGACCTGATATTCTATATGACAGGGACAGCTGCAGTTCTCTCCTGTGGACTTGGCGAAATTAATTGAATCTGCTGGAGATCCAGGGGCAGACCCTGAAGGAACAATGGCTGTCATGCTTGGGTGCTGGCTGCGACCCCGCTCAAGAGGCTCTGGGAACGCCAGAGCCTAGGAGACGCCTGAGCAGCAGGCGAGAGCTGGGGACAGCTGTGCTTGGAACCTTGAGGCCAGTGGGCAGCTAAGGAGCCCTGCTGGCTCTCAGAGCAGGGGGCAGGAGGAGGAGGGAAAGGAGGGCGAGGGGAGGTACTGCAGAGTGAAGTTGATCACGTTATGTCGTATGCATGTGCGAACAGGGCACAGGGAAGCCTGATCGCATGTGATTACAATGCAGCCGCAGAAATAAAACAAAGCAAAGCAAAGCAAAGCAAATGGGTTTCTAAGAAAGGCCTTGCCAGCAGCTTCTCTCTGGCTCAACCTGAGGGCTGCACAAGGGCACCTGGCTTCACAAGGACAATCCTCCGGGACGATGCCCGGCAGACAGTGGGAGAAGCAGCTCCAAGCTGGGAAGACCCTCGCTCTGCGTCTGCTTGTACAAGAGCGACTCTGGGACGTGGAGATCTGTGGCCGGAAGATGGCACTCTCAGGAGCCTGCACCAAGACTCAGCTGTGCGCTCTGCTGCGTTTTCAGTGGTGGTCGAGGCTGGGACAAGAGGACACAGTGACGAAGCTCACGGCCACCACCTTGCTCCACTCCCAGCACTGAGCAGAGCCAGGCAGGGCCACCTGTGCGTGCTGTCCGGCTCGCCTTCCAGGATGGGTGCTGCCAGAGACAAGCGCTTCCCGGGCCAGGGGACAGAGCCGGCCTCCAGGACAGGCCCACCAGGGAGCACTCCCTCCACAGTTTGTTTTGGATACTGAGGCCAAGTTCCCCGAAGTCTCAACGTCTGTTGAAAGTGTGTGATTCAGTGGCTGTCAGAGCATTCACCAGTGAGCTTCGTGTCCAAGGACTCGCCTTTTCTGGATGTTTCCTATAGCAAGGCCATGCATAGCTGACCTCCTGCCTCTGGCTTCTTGTGCGTAGTGACCTTTCCAAGCTCATCCTTGCTAAGGTGTGCATCGATGTTCACCTCCTTTCTGTGGCTGGACGGCATTCCATTGCACGGATACGTGCGAGCACGTCGTCTGTTGACCCGCTGGTGGACATCGGGTGTCTCTACCTCTCGGCTGCTGTGAGCAAAGCTGCTATGCACGTTTCTGTGGGTACCTGGGCAGAACCACACACCTTCGTGCACTGGAGGCTTTGCCAGGAAGGTCAGTGGAAGCTTGGAGCCTCCATCTTCTGCTGGAGACTCGGTCTGGGCAAGGCGGGGTGTGACCACACCACAGCTTTCCGCATGTCATATTTCAGTGTCAGGAAACGGCGTCAGGTTTGGGAAGCAGGTGAGGGGGCACTCATGGGAGCAGGGAGTCAGGGAGGGAGAAGCTTGCGGAAGGGGGCCTGGCCTGGGCAGCCGCATCGCTCGTGGCCTGCTGCGCTGGCAGCGAAGAGCAGCCTGTCTGCTTCTCTGGATCCCTGCTGCGACTCTGTCCCTCTGTGCGCTGCTCTACGTAGTCACTCAGTGTTCAGCAGCCCAGCAGTGCTCTGAGCCGGTAGGGAGCAGGCGTCCACCACAGAACAGCTGGCCCTGCAGCCCATGAACAAACACTCCGTTTGGTGACATCTTTGTTCCATTCTGTGTCCTCTAAAGCACAGTGAGAGGACAGGAATCTGTCTTCCCTCACACGCCCGGAGAGTGGCCAGGCTCCACCTGCAGCTCACGCGGCTGCTGGGCGGCCTGGGGACTGGCTCCCTCCTGCTGACTCTGCTGCTCTTCCCTCAGTGGACGGAGCCTCGCCACCCTTTCCTGCTTGGCACGCAGCCGGGGAGGCGCTCCGAGGAGCCATCCAGCCCGCGTCCACAGGCCTGCAGCCTCCACGCCAGGGAAGACCGAGCTGCACTCAGGCCTGCCGAACGAACCGGCCCTAAGTGTCCAAGTGTCCACAGGGCCTTTTCTCAGCTTCCTCCTGAGAAACCTGCACTGGGTCTCCCCAGAGCAGATCCAGAATTCCCTGCCGGAGGACCCGGAAGGACTGCTTCCCTCTGTCCATCCATGGGACACCTCCATGCTGCACCACGGGATTCCTCCAGGCCGACTGTGCACGGGAGCCCCTGCACTCTGGGTGTGTCCACAGACCCCCGCCACGGTGTCCCTGGGAGACCTCCTGGGCTGGCTGCTCCTGTCTGCAGAACTGGGCTTCAGTACCGGTTCCTCCCGGATCCCCTCCTTGCTGAAGGAGGTCGTCCGTACTGAGTTCCGTTGCTCTCCCTTCTGCCTTTATCAGGACATCACCTGCAACAACTCTAGGTGCCTTGTTTAATTGCCCTGATTTGTATCTTCTGTCCCTCCAGCTTTCTGGAAGGGACCTCTTCATCCCACTAGCTCCTGCGGTTGATTTTGCATACTGTGTAGGTATCTGGATACCTATTTGGCACATATTTCTGAGATGTTTGCTAAGTAAGTTTAATATCTGAGCAGTCTTCATCTGCATCTGTGGAGAGCAGAATTACATGAGTATATTCTAAGTAGGATGATTTTACATATTGTGGTAGGGCTTATCAATTCTCGTTTTAATAAAAATTTAACATTGTTCATTAGTTCCTCTGCACATTTCATCCCTCCTCATTCCTCGAGGGGTTTGACTTCATTATTTGTGGTGCTGGGGATGGAGCTGCGGGCCTCTGGCGTGTTAGGCAAACACTAACCACTGGGCCGCACCCCAGCCTCCATAGAGGGTTTGAGGCCACGAGTTCTGTCAAGCCTCGGCTGAGGCCTGACCTCACGGACGGCAGGCTGTGGCTTGCAGCATTCATTCTATGTAGTGATTCAATTTTTAAGTAGGGTCGGGAAAAGAGGAAATTAAAAGATGCAGGTTCTGTGCCAGGATTTAGTAGAATTCTGAGTCAGGTTCTTGGCTCCCTGGAGCCTCTTCCCATCTCTAGGCATCTGAGTCCCAGTTTCCTGTGGAGACTCATCTCATTGCCACTGTCCCCTCTGTGCTCCTGCTGTGGGCTGTGCCTCTGACCTGACCAAGCACGAGCACCGTCCTCGGTCACAGGGATTGCTCAGAGCGGATGAGCAGCCTCTTTCTGTGACGGGCTGGGTAGCAAATATTCCAGTTAATTCCACATCCTCTCGCCCAAGTACTCAGCTCCCATTACCCCTGAGAACCAGCCGGTAGGTGGGTGTGTGGGCCTGCCTGGGTTCCAGTAAAGCTCTCTTGACTCAGACCTGGTCTGCAGTTGCTGGGTGACCCTGGTGTGCCGCATGGCTCCTCAGAGTACCACTCAAAGGTGCTGGCCTTCAGCAAGATAAAAAGTCGGGAGCGTTTAGAGTCCTTACAGCACTTTGACAAATCTTATGCCTGTGGAGTCTAATAATAAAGAATCTGGGCTTTCCATTTTGTAAAGCTTTCTTTTCTTTTCATTTTTCATGCTGCCTCATTCTTACGGTATTTTAGGACAGGAGTGTCCAGGTAGACTGGGTGTTCTGGAGATGACAATGGGAAGGTCCTTTGTGGTGGACAGTCGGCGGCTGCAGAGCAGATGTCCCCCGACGCCAGCCCACCCCTCGTCTACAGAGACGCTCTCCCCGTTGGCACTTACATTTGAAACAGGTGAGCCTGGGAGGTGGGTCACCTCCAAGAGTGGGGAGGAGGCCCCGTGTTGGAGAGTGCGAGCCGCGCGGCGCCTGGGAGGCCAGCTTCCTGACCTGCCATCAGGACCAGTGGCTGCTGGCCCCTGGCCTGCTTCTTCACCCAGTGGGTTTGACCTGACCTTCACTAGCATATGAGCCAGCAGTCCCTCCCACCCCTTAATCAAGGCGCCAACTGGACTGGATTTCCTGTCACCTGTCACCAAGAGCATCCTGTAAGTGGGAATTCTCCAGCCTCACACTTCCGTCAACTCTCTGTGATTCACCGGAAAAATCACTTCCTTATCCATATATGCATTTTTATGACTACAAAACCAACAGGCTTTACCAATACTACATCATTTCTGCTAGGATTTAAAATATATTTATATTTCTAATGGTAAAATTGGAGATAGTTATGTTACAGATTTAAAACACGAATCCAGTTATCTTAGTTCGCAGTATGTAATCCAAAGACAGGAGGAAAGAAAAAGCAAGCAAGCTCCAAACCTTAGGCAAAATCATAAAGCAAAACTTCCCTCTACTGAGAATTCAGATCTGGTTAAGCCAAGCCATTCTCCAAACATGTCAAAATGATTCCAATGTGTTAATAAACTGCATTTTAAAAAATAGCACAGAAAGGGTTTCCACGGAAAATGCTGCCCAGGTATTTGTTATTCATATCAGTTTGACCCTTGAAATAAAAGTTGCTTAGCATAAATGAGAATTCTGCCTGGATCTCAAAAGATATTTTAAGACCCGGCTGCTCAATGGGAGTCAGGAGAAACAGCTCTTGGACGATTTCTGTGGTTTCATCTCAGTGATGTGAAGCTATTAGCCTGCAGAGACCAAGCAGGAGAAAGACCAACTTCCGGGCTGCAACCAGCACCTGTCTAACCTCCTCTGTGGGACACAGGTCTTCCAGGCTTTGCCCCCATCGAGTGCTTCAAAATCTCGCCTGCTCAGGCAGCCACCCTCAGGTACATGGCCCGGCTTCAAATGTCTGTTTTTGCTTGGTGGCCACTAAAACACTTTTCTCTCTCCCACCAAAAAAAAAAAAAAAAAAAAAGAATCCATGCCAATAATATTTTGAGGGAATTTTAGATTCAAAATAGGGTTTTTTTTTAAGCCACCACTTGAACCAGCCTTTGACAGGAAACGACCTTTGTGTCCTCAGGCTGTCTTGCATCTCCAGTGACGTCCTGGGTGCTTTCGCTTAAAGTAAGAAACTTCCCTCTTCAGAGAAGTGCGGCTGCGTGGGTCTGCTCGGAAACCACGCGCTGCCCGGTTTGGCCTTCACACTTGCGCATGGCTCCCTCGGTGCCGTTTATCCCGGCTGCACGGGTGTCTGCTGTACCGCGGACACCACTCACTTGTACACTGCTGCATCTGCTGAAGAACGAGGTCTGTCGCTTCCGGGAGTCTCAGAGATGACGAGGGCCCAGACTGAGTCAGGAAAGTCTGACTTGGTGGAGTGCAGGTGCAGCTCACCCCAGGCCTCTGACAATCAGCACCAAGGTGAGGCCATCAAAACCACAGCTCACACACACCAAGCACTTGCTATGTACGAAACGCGGTCTGGCACCACACCAAGTGGACAGTAAGCTTCTTGTTTTTCCGCTGGCTTTATCCTTACAGCCAAGTCAAAGGGCGGTTTCCCCTACACGTTGGCAAGAGAGGACATCGCTGTGGCAGTAACGATGGTGACGCGGAGGCGCTGGCAATAATGGCGGTGTGGTGGGACCTTCTCTAAGTTCTGCTGTCCGCCGTCATGTGGTCCTGAGAACCACCCACGAGACAGGTGCTGCTGCTGTTCCCGCTGCAGAGATAAGCAAGAGGGGCTGCCACCGGCACAGGAAGCTGAGTGGATGTCCACCTGTACATGGTAAACGGGGCACAGCCAGGATCCAACACTGTGCTCGACCACAGCCGTCCCAGCTGCCCCTGCTCAAGATGCAGTGTCTCAAGACAACGAGCCCTCGGTGGCCTTGCTGTGCTCTCGTGAGTGGCAGGCAGATGTCGGTTGAGGCTTTAGTCCTCTAGGTGCCCCTGAGATGGATGTCCAGGGTGGCGTACCCACAGGGCTGCCAGGTGATGCTGCCGGGCTGGGAGCCCACTGGGGCTGTCCACTGAAGTGCCTGCTCATGACTACCCTGGTGGCCGGGCGTCTCCAGCTCAGGCTGGATTGTGACAGGAGCATCCAGCAGAGGCTGGAGTGGCTCTGGAGCTCACAGGCCACACCTGCCACAGGGAGAGGTGAGGCTGCGAACCCGCAGGCTCAGAATCTGGCCTTTCTTCCACTGCACAGGCCGGGAGCACTCAAGGCCGTCCCGGGTGCGGGCGAGCAGCTACTCAACACCCCAAGGGCGACAGCTTGTGGAGAGCGGCATCCAGACCAGGCGTTCGGGCGACTCCACCAACACCCCTTTCCCCACTCTACCCACGCTTGGCTGGGATGCTCTGTAAGGCGAGTGGTGCTGGGAACAGAGGCAGGCGTTGCCACTCTCCTTGCCCGTCCCTTAGGGGACAAGTTCAGTATCCTCTGTGCAAACCAGAGACACACTGATATTGGATTTGAGAAGCTCTGTTCCTTGACTTTATGTGCTTGAGGGAAGAAGGTTCACTAACATTCTGTTTCAAGAGGCCAGTGGAAAAATCCTGCAGAATAAACAGGCGCACTTCAAAGCCTGCCCGCTAAGTCTGTCCACAGAGATGGCTCTCCCTCCAGCCTGCTCAGGAAGCTCTTCGGGCCCTGCCCATCTTGCTTTGATGTAAATTCCTCCCTCGGTTTCCTTTCTTTCTTGATCCGCGTGTGAGCCAGGGGAGCCTGTCTTTCTGTACCCTCACAATCAAACCTGCGGTGCTTTGGATATCTGTCCTCGGGCTATGCCTGCAGCAGTCCAGACTCAGCTGAGATGTAAGACCTGCCCCTAATGCAGAACGACTGAGAGTGGAGATGGTGAGTTGAGCTGGGCAGCAGGGAGGACAGCTGGGGACGTGCATTTCCCGTGTGCTCCCATGTGGCTTAGGGCCGCTGAGTGCACCCTCCCTTGCCAGTTGTCGAATGCGAGGCCAAGGGACGAACTCACGTGCTGAGGTCCCAGTGGCCAGTCACGCTCACACGAGCCACTTTATGACCGTTGCCTTTGACACTTGGCGTTGATTTCTTGGACGTGACACAAGAGTTGAGGGCAGAGCACAGAGTCCTTCCCTTTCATTTCAAAAGTGAATCTTGCCACCTGAGATGATGGTGTTTCTATCATTATGTGACCTTCCCAGAGCACTCAACGCTTTTTGTTTCCCACTCATGTTTTATTAGTTTACATGATAGTTAATAAAGTTATGGATTTCAACAGCAAGTGCCACAGCCAAAACTGGTTTGGAAATGCTGGATTTACCAAGTATGCAGCTCAGCTGGGGAGGACAGAGGTACCCAGGTGGAACTGGAAGTGGCCCCTGGCCGGAGGCCCACAAGCTCTGGGTCTCCATGGGAACACGGCATCCTTGACCCACGTGCAGATGGGAGGTTGGACAACAGCTTCTGTTGAGTCCCTCCGTTTTCCTCTCTGGCTGTCAATCTCATTGAAGACCCTCCTGTCCACATTCCAGAGGAGAACCTGAACTTCCTGCATGATTTGTGTTTTCCTATGGAATTCAACCCACTTTAAATAGCCATGATCATTTTCCAGGCATGTCCTGATGCTGTACAGGCTTCACCAAGTCTCACCCTTCACAGCCTCTGGGCTAAATGTGGGTTAGGAACTGCAAAAGGCCGCCCAGTCAGGAACCGCAGGGCTTGAACAGGAGTCTCGTTTCCTCAGAGGGAAGAGACTTCACAGGTGCAGGGCTCTGAGGCATCAGGAATCCCCTGGGGCATGATCCAAGATGACTCCGGCAGACCCCATGCCCGTTTCCTGGCAGCACAGGATGGCAGGGAGGGAGGCATTGGGAAGACTGAGGTAGATCTGCAGTGCACAGTTCGCACCTGCCAGTGAGGCAGAGCCCGCAGGTGTGTTCAGCTGGGCCGGCTGTGTGGCCCGGTTCCCAGCCTGGCACCTGGCTTCTGCAGAGGAGGCGGCGGCACGGCGTCAACCAGCAGACCAGGACCGCGCTGTTTCTTTACCGTCTCTGGTCTGCTGTCAGGAGCGCGGGCTCTTCAAGGTGAAGTTGTGAGCACCATGGTGGAAGGCGAGGGCTGAGATGAGTCCAGGTGAGCAATTACAGTAAGCCTTGTGTGGCTCGGCCACGGGAAATGGTGTCATCAGCTCTGATCCTCAGGAAACTCTAACTCAGAGCTGAGCCCAAGAGTGTGCAGCAGGGAAGAACCCGCTTCAGCACATTCCGGGGGCTCCCGAGCAACAGCCCTTCTGACTCTTTGTGCTTGGAGGCAGGTCAGCAGATTCCAGGGCTGGCCGCGCTCCGTGAGGAAGCCCAGGGAGGTGAGCACAGGAGCCCGCCACAGGCTTACAAAAGCAAGGTCTTATTGTCCTTAAACCTGTTTTCAAACCTGCCCAATAATAAAAACACCTAAGCTATTTGTTAAAACAAAACAGAACCTAACAAATTTCTCCTCCTGCTCATATGGATAGTCACTATTCACAAAGAAAAAGGCAGAAAAGCAACGCGAGTGGTGGGATGTGGGGGATCAGAGGCCCCGTGCACTGTGGGTGGGAAGCAGGGGCTGCGGCCAGGCACACGGCAAGGCTCCTCAGGCGGTGATGGCGGGACGAGAGGCAATTCAGCAAGCCCACTGCTGGGGACATACCCAAGAGGGTTCCAGCAGAGAAACTTGCACACCTGAGCTCACGACAGCATCATCCACAGTAGCCGACAGGCTGGAGCAACCAAGCATCCCTCAGCAGAGGAACAGAGGGACAAACACGCAACGTGTGTCTGTGCGCACACGGGGTATCGCAGGGAGACCGTCCTCATCAAGGAAGGGGTTCTGACACCACAGCTCCTATGGCCTGGGCCTCGCTCAGCGAGATGAGCCACACACCCTGACGCGCATGGCCCAGTCGCACGGATATTTGTCTACCTGCAGTCCTCGAGTTCACAGCGATGGAAAGTGGAACAGCAGCTGCTGAGGGAGAGCGGGAGGAGGGGATGCTGAAGGCCAGGGAGGCTGGTTCTGCCTGGTGGCCACAGATCTCGAGGTCGATGGCACAATACGATCGTGCTTCACGCTAGGTAGTGCCCTCCTCACTGACAACGGTCAGAATGGTGAGAGTGATGGCACATGCGCTTCCCAAACGTTAAAAGCAGTTAGAGCCGGGTGAGGCACATGCCTAGAATCTCACCGACTTGGGAGGCTGAGGCAGGAGGATCACAAGCTCAAAGCCAGCCTCAGCCACTTGGTGAACCCTGGCAACCCTGTCTCAAAATAAAAAATAAAAAGAGATGGGAATGTGGCTTAGAGGTTGAGTGCCCTGGCACCAAAAAAGAAAAAAAAAAAAAAGAAAGGAAAGAAAATACAAGATCTGACTGATTCCTTTCTCTGGAAATAGCATTTAGGAGGCTGGGTGGAGACAAGGAATCCGTGCGCTCAGTTCCTGCCCTGGCTCATCCTCTCATCCGTGTGGACAACAGCTCTTTTCTTTAGAACTAAGATCGCAGAGGTTTAAAGGGTGAATTTTTTTCCCATAATAGTTTTTTTTTAAAGTCTTTTTCTTTCAACAGAAAGAATAAAAAGGAAACTATAAAATGTTGCTTATCCTTGATCTCCTGTTTTGTGTCCCTACAAAATAAATATGGAAATATCACAAGAAACCTGTCATTCAAAGTCGATAGTTTGTTATCTCGAAGCGTCAGGATTAAAAACTCACCCGCAAGTCCAGTATGAAGGGCCGGAAGAGCCCGCAGAGAGCTCCCGCGAGCACCCCTTGCCCACGGGAGATGGGGTGGATCCAGGGAGATGGAGGGAATGAGATGTCAGAGAAGCAGCTGCTGGAAATTCTCTGTGACGCCTGGCCTCCCTGGGCGTTGCCACCTTGACCAGAAAGCCTCCCCAGGCGTCCCAGCCTTGACCAGAAAGCCTCCCTGGGCGTCGCCGCCTTGACCAGAAAGCCTCCCTGGGCGTTCTGGGGAAGGCCAGTGCAAATGGAAGGCTCCAGCTGCAGGACCGATCCAGAAGGAGCAGGGCCTCCTACTTTTGCAAGCTTCAGCCATAGCGGGGGCACTGCTTGAGCTTTGATCTTGTCACAGAGCACTTCTCCTGGGCCCGTGGGGACCAGCCTCTGGGCAGAGATGCAGCAAACAGAACAGCCCGCACCTCAGCCTCCGCTTCCTCTTCTCAGGTGCTTGGTCAGTTTCACCTGCAGGGGTCACGACACACTGGAGAGGAAGTGCTTGCACCTAAGCACGCATAGAGTGAGGGCGTGTGCTCCAGGGCTTTGCAGGGAGGTGGTCAGCACAAGCCGATGCAGCCCCAAGCGGCTCTGTCCTTGCTGGATGTCAGCATCGCCTGCAGGGCTTGTTAGATTGCAGGTTGCAGGGACCCACATCCAGAGGTTCTGAGGCAGTGGGTCTTCAGCGGAACCAGAGAGGCTGCACTCTCAGCAGTTCCCCAGTTGCTCCGACACAGCTCGTCCCAAAACAACACCCCAGTTAGCACCCTTCTAGGGCGGTGGGTGGCACTACTCTCAGGATCTCTCTATTCTTAAACACTGTGGAGGCTTCCCAACAACTTTACCAATCCATACCTGCTGATACTAACTGAATTAGAAACTAAAAGTGTTTTAATTCGTCTAAATATGACAACCTCATGCTAAGACAAATAGCATATTTTAACAGAAATATATTTTCTAAAACAAAAACAAATGATCCGCATTGGTGGCTTGTTTCATAATGGTTAGATCTCTCGTGCGGTTCAGTAGAAGAAAACTGGAATTTCACCTCTGCTCCAGGTGTTGGGACACACTGCCCGCCTGAGAGCCCAAGGCTCTGTCCCACACAGACCCGCAGCAGCGCGAGAGGGCCTTCTGTCACACGGTGACATTATGGAATTATTACAGGCTTTTAAGATAATCGTGGGTTTGTTCTTTGGTGTTCAGGGTTCAAATGGCAGCAGTTTTGCAAGATTTAGTTGCAAGGTGTCTTGGGAACCAAATCCATAGACTCTTCATGCCGGTTACCTGGGAAGCCGTGGCTCTACTTGTATTTGGGCTGATCACACGTCCACGCATGGTCCTGGGACACCCTGAATGGCTCATGGGAACATGTTGGTTCACTGACACAAGCACATTTTTGAAATGTTGGTATATTTCATTGCACAATGTAAACAACAGTGATTTAAAAAACATGAGCCATCGCATGACAAAGGCTTCCAGTATTGGTGATCTGTCAGGCTGCAGTTTCCATGCTTTTGATTTTCACCTGAAAGCTTGGCTTCATCCTGGCAACAAACGCCATCCAACAGCCGGCATGTCCTTGGAGTGGCAGCCTCTCTCCTCCTCCTGTGTGTGTGTGTATATATATACATATTTTTTTTTTTTAGAAAAGGCCTTTCAAAGCCCAGAGCAGCTCTCCTGTTCTGACTCCTTGTGAAGGTGGCAGTGGCGTCCTCAGAAGGTCTGGTCTGGCTGCGGCTTCGCCCGACGCCCAGGTGAGCCTCACGGCACTTCAGTGTGTGTGCAGTGGTCTCAACTAAAGAACGCCGTTTCCACTGCTTTATCCAGCGGGCCTTGGCGTGTTTCGCCATGGGCATCTGGAACGGGCCACACAGTGGCTGCGGGGCATCTTGGTGGCCGTGCCTCGCTTTCCCCCAAGGCAGCGGTGGCGCTAGCCATCGTTGCTTTAGGGCCATGCCCACAAACGCCAGCACAGTGGGGGAACAACGCTTTGTTATTTTTTAAGACGATTTTGAACAGGTAGACCGTCCATAAGCCTCTTTGAGTGCCACCAGGGGGACATGGACAGTGCTTGGGGACCAGCTGACCTAGAGGAGAGCAGGGTGGTCGTCGACATGGAACTGCAGGCAGCATTCACCCCTCTGGCGTCGTGTGGAGGGACGCTGAGTGCGTCATGGCACACTCGCTGGTGGAGCACCAGGTAGCAGTCGGCCTGGCTTCCCTGAGCGGTCACAGGGCCTGGTGGCACTGGCTCTCCTCCCTCTGAGGCAGCTGCGAGCATCACTCCCACGAGGCAGGCTTGCCGTGGTGGCCGAGGCCCCGCCTGGCTTACTTGGCCGGTTCCCTTTGCCTCCCGCTGCACTTTAGATTCAGAGCCCCCCACAGCCTCCTGTGGAGAAGGCATGGGAGGCAGTGGAACCTCTAAGAGGCTCAGTGCCACGAAAGGACATGAGGTTGCTGGACATGCCCTCGAAGGTGCTCCTGGGGCCTGCCACTTGGCTCTCTTTGCTCGCCGGCCCCCGTGAGGCGAGCAGCCTCCTGCACCCCGTGTTCCTGCCATGACGTACTGTGCTGCCTAGTGGGACCACAGGCCCAAAGCTCCGAAGCCACGAGCCGCCAAAACGAAGTCTGCACGTTGAGTCGTTTCCCGCGGGCGCCTCATCACGGGCGCCTCATCACGGGCACACAGCTAACACCTGGCAGGGTGGAGACGGCTGGGTTCTGCAGAGGCTGGCTTTACAATAAACGGGCAGAAGCGAAGCTTTACGCCCCGACACGCAATGGTTGAACCCCAGCTCCTCCTTAGGGCGATCCTCCCTATCCCACTCTCCCCATCTTCCAAACAAAAACAAGAGCAAGGCAGTTGTGGGGACTGGACGAGACCATTGAAGCCTTGAGGCTGGAGCCGTCAAGCTGGAGAAGCCACTTGTGCCAGAGTCCTGTGCTCGCCGACCCAGTAACCCTGAGGCAGGTGAGGAGATCCAGGCTCAGGGAGGCTGAGCAACTCCCCAGATCACACTGTCGGTGACGGCAACACCTCAAAGCCACCTAGCAGCCCGTGGCGCTGCTGAGAGGTTGGAAGCTTTAGGAGGTGGGGTCAAGTGGGAGGAGTGGGGTCGTGGGGGCATGTCCTGGGAGGACTGTGGGACCCTGGTCCCTCCTCTTCCTCTCTCTGCTTCCTGACGGACACGAGGTGAGCGGGTTCCTGTGCCATGTGCTCCCACCACCATGTGCTACCTCACCACAGCCCCAAAGAAATGGGGCCAACTGACCGTGGACCTTTGAAACCATGAGCCAAAAATAAACCTTTTCTCTTTATGGGTTAACCACCTCAGGTATTTTATTACAGTAACAGAAAGCTGCTTAACACAAAGGTCTGCTCTCGATTGTTCTCCAGAAAGTGAACGAGACAACAAGCCATAGTGCAGATGTGTATTCCCTCAAGCTCGTCATCTCATTTAGTCTTTATAACATCCTGTGATGGAGGGGTTTGATTACAGACAGAATAAAGGAGACCCAGGGGACTTAGGACTGTGGTCAAGGGCAACAAGACAGCTTGGACTGGAACACCGATAGGACTGCAGAGTCCTATCCTTAGCCCCAAGTACTGCCTTCCACACGCAACCCTGCTCGTGCTGAGTATGGTCATAGTGGTCTCTGCCGGTCACTCTGATTACCATGGGTGGTGGGCGGGGTGTCTGCGGAGAAGGAATCTGCAGTGTGGGGCAGGCCGTGGCTGTCACGCCTCACAGACGCTTCTTTCTGTGGAAACCCTCGAGTGTACGCCCAAGGAAAGAACCAGCAGCAACACCCTCGATGTCCCATGTTTCCAGGAGAAGGACTCAGATTCCATCCGTCACCTGTTGGTGGTGAGAACAGTCTGGCACTGACGGAAGTCTCGGCATTTATACAAATAAACACACGTCCCCCTTCCCGAACATGCCTTGGTTTGTGAATCACAAAGTGAGGCCTAATCACAAAGTGAGGCTGGGGAGCTGAAAGACCATGGCAGGGCTATTTTTCCCTTCGTCAAATCTAGAGGCTCCACGTAACGAAGGGAATCCACAGTGCGGTTAAATGGGTGGAAGACCTTGCTGCTTTCCGGCGGTACCCAGAACCCCCTGAACTGGGCCACACAGCACTATCAGGTTTCGCCAAACCTTTCCTGATGATTTAATCCCTGGGATTTAGGTCACATTTCTAGGCAATTGACATTTTCTCTTATTTGCAGTTAAGTTCTGGAGTTTTCAAACACTCTCTGACCCATCCTAACATTTCCGTGTTTTCATAAGTTTGACAATGACCTTGCTTGGGTTAATTGGATCCCAAAGGGTCTGTATTTTCTGCTATTTTATTTCATTTTGTCCTTGGCTTACTGTCAAAACTTGCTGGAAATAAAACATCACAATAAATTCACATTTAGTTTTAAACATTTTCTAAATAAGCAGCAACATAGGTAATAGCGAGACGGCTCAGAAACGCTGTGAAGCCCGGGTTGGCTGTGAAGTTGCCAGTCGGGAGGGAAACGGGAAGACCTGCTTTGTGGAAGTGCTCACATGTCAGGACAGCGGGGGGACAGCAGGGGCCCCACACTTCCATAAGGACACTGCTGCGCGGAGCACCCGGATCGGATCGAGGGGCCGCATTGCAGACTGGGCAGGCATGGCCGCTGGTCGCTGGGCAAGGTGACCGTGTAGGTGAGCACACGTGTGCTCCTTAAACTACCTTGTGAGTCCTCTGTGAAAAGGTCGTCAGCCTCCCCGTGTTGTGGAGAAGAACTGGGGCTTAGAGGGACTAAGAAACTGCAGGAGGTGCAGGGCGAGGGTGTGCGGGTCCCGATTTGAGCCCTGCATCCACTGGATCTCGAGGGCCAGGCTCTGTTGGTGTGGGGGCTTCACACAGTCGGAGGCTGCAGAAGGGCGTGGCCAGCAGCCAGACAGATGGACTGAACCAGAGCACTGGGTCTTGCTTCAGAGCACAGCGGGTGGCCAGACCCCTGAAGAACTGGAGACTACATGCCCCACCCTAAACCCAAAGATCCAAAGTGGCGCCCAGAGCAAAACGCCCACCTGGCTCTGCCGGTGCAGCTCACAACCAACTGGAGACAATCCCATCCACGTGGAGTTCTTTTTTTCCCCCATTTAGTTACTAGTTATTTAGGCCGCTGAAAATTCTTTCAATAAGAACTTACCCATGGACTATTCCTCAGCCATGAAAAGAATGACTTTATGCCTTTTGCTGGCAAATGGACGGAGCTGGAGACTACCATGCTAAGTGAAATAAGCCAATCCCCCAAACACCAAAGGCCAAATGTTCCCTCTGACATGTGGATGCTAACACACCATAAGGGAGGGAACAGAAGTCCACTGGATCAGGGAAAGGGAATGAAGGGAGAGAGGAGCAGGGAATGGGAAGGGCAGTGGAAGGAAGGGGACGTCGCTTTCAGTGTTTGTACGTGAACACGCAGCCAGTGCAAGTCGACACCATGTGCCACCACAGGATGGGAGGTCATATGCCATGTGTGCACAGCAGGACACTCCCCGTCATGTGTATCTAAAACAGATCAATAAAAAAATACGTATCCACGAAGGGAACGTCTCCATTTCACCAAATCAGCGTGAAACAGAAGGTGGGCACCTAAGGCAGGGGCTGGAATGAAGCAGGTGCCAGCTCTCCCCTCACCCTGGCTTCCCACCTTGGGAACCTACACCTCAGTGCCCGTGGTCTCTAGGACTCACAGCCCCAGGGCCAGTCGGGGGCTCCCTGACGTCCGCACACCACGGAGCCCACCCTGTATTCCTCATCAGGGAGGAACCAGCCTTTCAGGGAACTTTGAGTCTCCCAAATTTATGTCAATGTGAAGAGAAAGAGAAGAATTAGAACACTTTAGATGCTTCTTGGTGGAATATGGCACCTGGGTTTCAAAACGGCCTGGAGTGTGGCTCATTAAAATTCCCTCAAGGACTCCAGGGTCATCCAACTCCTGACTTTCTCATTAGGGCCAAAAAGTTGGTGGGCTGAGTTTCCTAGTCCTCTAAGGAGGCCAGTGGCAAAGCAGGAACGTCTGGTAGATGTATTTAGGCCACTGTTGGTAGGTAGGTTGGGTGGGGGGACTTAACACAAATGTGGATCTTCTGGAAACAGGTGGCTGGAATCAGTGGGCATCTGGCGAGGCCTGCCGGCACCTTCTGCATGTACCCTCTACACAGCTGGCCACCAAGGGGACTCTGCAGCCTGTCCTAACCATGGAAGTCTCCAAGAGGACAAAGGACAGCTGTTTGTGTCTGGGCCAGCAGCCTACAAGGCTGGACTGTCACCACTGGGCCCTTCTACGTCTGCTCTGTGTGTATAGAATCGGTCACCTCTGCCTCCTTGAATCCCAATCATCCCCTCCCAGGCAAGAGCATGCGCCACCATGGCAGGTAATCAAGGCCTGGGTTAAAATAGCCCTGGTTATGATTCTCGCCTTGGAATTAAACCCCAGCAAGCAAATTGTTTCCTTTTTCCCTGAGAAGATTTTAAATCCAATTTATTTGAGATTTCTATTTAAATTGAAAATACTGTAGCATCTCATGCAAAGTGAGATCAATCTCTCCAGAAGCAGGAGGAGGAGCAGGACGATGGGGAGAATGTGGGCCAAGTGTATGCAGATTAAAACTCGCTTCTTCAAAGCTTTTGAAATATGAGCAACTACCTCTGCCTGTGAGATTAATGGGGGATCCTGGGGACAGAACCACTCTATTTAACTGCTTCCCCAGTTGCCTAATAAGCGTCTCGAACTTAATGTCTCTAAACCCAAACTCATCTGCTCCGTCCAGCTCCTTCCTCGCCCGGGTTTTGCTCTTTGGAAGGTGGAAACAACCTAGATGCTTAGGCGAGCTCGGGACTCCCTGTGGCTGCTCACTCACCCCTGTCCAGGGCACGGCCCCCTGTGAAGGGCACAGTCCCCTCACAGTCCCGCTCTCCGTCCTCTGCTCTGAGGCCTCAGCGCCAGGCGTTCAGCCTCAGCCCCACAGAGTCTGTCCCCGAGAGGTTTCCTCCCAGCATCGTCCCTGCGGTAACCTCCACACTGTCCAGCCCTCCCCGCCGCCTGGTGCCCCCTCCTGTTGTTTCTACTCAGCCCGTCAGGACGAGATGCCACCGCAGTGGGGCGTGGCTGGCTTCGACATCAGAGGCTGCAGAGAGTATAGCCAGTGCCCAGCAAACACTTGGAGGAACTAGTGGGCAAGATGTGGACGGAGGCTTATCCAGACGGGTCTGTGTTGTCTGCGATTGATCTCCTGCCACGAGGGTGGAGTTGGCAGGTCTCAAGGAGACCCACTGAGGCTCTTGGTCCAGAAGCCTTCACTGAAAGGCGCACAGATGGAACTAGACTTAGGGACTGCCGGGTCCAGAGCCTTGACATTGCGCCGCAGGATCTGGTTTTCCTGCTCCCTTGGGTTGGCTCAAGTCTCAGGTGAATTTTCGGGAGGTTGGGGCCAGGCTACTGTGAGCTCTCCGAGCGGCAGGCCTTTAGCCATCCCAGGAGACTGTCACTGCACTGAGTGCAGTTGGATCCCACGCCCACCCCGAAGCCCATCACCCTGGGAGCTGAAGGAAATGCTGGTACCCGGCTTGGAATTAGTTTAGCCGTCAGCCTGCAGAGTGGGGTCTGCAGACAACTCTACCAAAAGGTGGAGGCAGGGAGGACATGGTCACCAGGGGGAGCAGCAACTGGGCAGCAAAGCTGGTGGGTGTCCATGCCCTGTCCCCTGTGCTATAGCACATGCCAGCCACTTTGTCCGGCATGTCACAGTGGGTGCTGGCTGCCTTGTCCCCCACGCTGTAGTGGAAACACCATCTTCCGCAGGCTCTCCCTGGCCTCCTCCTTGCTGTCCTGCCATTTCTCCATCCTGGTCCCCAAGGCTCTAGGCTTCCCTCTAGGTCAGCACTGTGACAACAGTGGTGAACTCGGTCCGCTCACCTCTCTCCTGCAGAGGTTTCCATCTTCCCAAAGGCTTTGCCCTTCTATGTCTGCAGCAACCAGAGAGCCTGGTGTGCAGGGCCCCGGGACTGCCAGCCCAACATGCACAGATGCATGCTGGAGCCCCTGAGTGGCCTGGCCATGCACAGCGTGCTTGAGGAAGGCTGCTCAGGTGGCTTAAGGGGAGCTTGGGAAGCGGAAGCTAGCAGGCATCACTGCGCTGGGTGAAATGAGGGCCACACAGGCGGGGCTGGGCTTGGGTGTGGGGGAGAAGATGGAGGAGCCTGGGGTCCAGCAGATGTCGTTCTGCATCTATGACCCAGAGACTGGTTTCTAAGTCATCGTCATCACCATAATCACCATCATCGTGCTGGGGTGGGACCTGCTTAGTATGTGCTCTACCCTAGTGCCCAACTTTCTAAATTATTGATTAAAAATTTAGACCAACTGAAAAACCTACTGGTTAGTGGTATTTGCTTGTGTGCTGGACACAGTGTTTTCTGCTTTATATAAATTAGTAAATTAGAGTCAGTAGCCCCAGAGGTAGGTAATGGCCTCATTTCAGAGATGAGGAGGCTTACAAAAACATCAAGCAGGCCATTTGAGATTGGGGTGAGTCGGGGTAGACGCCAGGTCTGAATGGCTCAAATGCGTGGCCATAAAGGCTGAAGGAGGAGAGAAAGGTCACCTCGTTCTTCCCAAGATGAGGGACTTCGACCTTAGGGTCCGTATCAGCTTCAACAAGTTGAGCAAGACAGCACTTGCTTGTGGTCAAGCTCTTCGGGCAAAAAATAGATGAGCCCTGTGTGGGGCCCCCCGGTCCACCGTCCATTACAGTAGGGTCTCAGAGGATTTCCCACAGAGCCCAGGGTGGCCAGGAGCTGATGAGGAGCTTGCGGCTTGTTGTGGAGACCAAGTCTAAGGCTGAGCGGTGGAAAGATGCTGATGTCAGTTACTCAGGCTCAAAACCACAGCAGTTCACGAGGCGGCCGAGCTCACGAGGGCTTTTAGGATACTTAAGCATTTGTTATCTGCCCTAAGAAGCAAAGGCTACTGACAACCGGGTTTCTAGTCTAATTTTGGCTCTCAGAAAGCTTACAACCTCATAGTAAAGAAAGGGACATCTGGAGTCTTGGGGCTTCAAGAGGCTCATAAAATAGGAAGGTATTATGGGTCACTTGGGTGAGTGCTTTGGAATGGCCTGGGAACATGGCTGGATCACAGGCCACGGCCCAGTCCTGGAGTTTCTGACTCAGTTAGTCCTAAGAGGACCCTGAGAACTTAAGCTGCTACCAAGTCCCCAGGTCGGGCTGACGCTGTTGGTACTGCACCTGCAGTCAGGAAGCCACCGATTAGGCCAAGCATCTCACTCGGCAAGGAGGCAGCCCCAGCCCAGAGACATGAGCACTTGGCTCACACCCGCATGCTGGAGTTCACACTAGTGTGTGAGAGCAAATGTGTGTTTCTGGGATGTGAAGCCCTCACAGCCCACTGTTCAGCTTACAATGATGCCTCTCATCTCTCAGATACGAAGGACCTTGACACCCTGCCACCTGTAGCTAGGCAAGATCAGGTAGCTGGGATACCTTCAGCCCTGACCTGAAGTCTGGTTGAGTGCATCCCTCTTGTTACATAAGGTAGTCCCGTAGGGCTGTGTATTCCAGCATGTTTTAACAGGACAAAACACAAGAAACAAAGATGCCTCAAGAAGAGACTGTGCAGCTGAATAACTACAGAATGCACTCCTCCTTACACTAAAACTCACTCCATGACTTCAAAGACTTTGCCCTTATGCAAACATTTAAAAAAATAGATGTGCCCTGACACTGGTTCCTTAAAGTCTTGCAGAAATCTCATTTCCGAGATCTAAGTGAGAAAAAGCGAGACATAAATAACATCTAGAGTGGCCATTTGTTTAGAGATCTGTGTATTCACACGGAAGTACATACCAGTCAGGAAATGCGTGTATGAAATTGCCCTTTGCAGGGTCTAGCACCATATGTGCCCATGTACACAGATAACACAGGAGTTCATGTTTTGCTAAATATATAATTAAATATTCCAAAAAATCAATTTTGGGATCTTTCTCATAATGCAGCCGTATAGCATTAGGTATTTGCCTCTATGACACTTATATACATTATATACGTTCTTTCATTCATTTAAATAGTAATTGTTGATGACTGGTACACTTGTGTGTTGCTGTTCAGGTTGTTTTTATGTTAATTTTTAAAAAAGCATTGGTTTTTTCAAAGTAGAACAGAAGTGGTGGACCACTTTTGACCATGTCTCAGAACGGATAGGATTGGTCTGCATACACTTACACTGATCCATCCTGTTCTGGGGCTCTAAACTACTGTGGCTCAGAGGAGATTCTAGAATGAGGGTACAGTGGTTGCTCTGGCTCTCAGCATCCTGTGAAAGGTGAATAGTATTCGTTGGGAGAGAGCTCCACGTTTCTGCAGACTCTCACACTTACCAGCAATACCTGCTATTTCTCTTTTTACTTGTCTCTCTGTCACAGTAGTGGCTGGGTGTCTTTATCTTGGACAGACCTTGGAAAGCCTTTCTGCTCTCCTCAGGAAGGGCCTGCTGCTTTTCTTGCTAGGAGCATGAGCCAGGCAACAGGCACAGCTACAAGGCACACATCTCTGAGGAGTCTCCATTCTGTCAACCCCCACACCATGTCCCCATTTGTGAAATAGAGAGGGGCAAAGTGGAGAGTACCTAAGAGGACAGCCAGGCTGCCGCCACTGTAAGAGCTCAGGAGTCACAGGGAAGGTGTCCGTTCAGCCCTCCTACTGTCTTCACCTCAGTAGTTAGTCCTCTTGGCACTAAAATTTCCCTGCATGACTTAAAAACTCTTGCTCTTTTCTGTGAGAGCCAAGCCTCTCCTACGTGGATGAATGGTGCCCTAGCTGTTGGTAAAACCATGTCCAGGTCCCTGCTGTCCACACCCCTCATCGACACCTCCCCACAACAGGGACACCTGTACATAACCAATGGTGCGGCTTCTAAGCTGCCTCAGCCTGCTGACACAAAGTGTTGGTGAGCTCCTTTGGAAAACTGGTTTTATCTATGAATAAAATTTCTGGACCCAGAAACTCCACTCAGAGGTTTATATTCAACAGAAGTACAGATACTGCTCAAAGACGGTTGGAGAAAGTCCATCACTGTGGCCCCCAAATGCACAGCACATGAACATCCATCAAAAGGAGCGTAACTTTATAATATAGTTCTCAAAACTCTAGCCAGAGCAATTAGGCAGAGAAGGAAATTAAAGGGATACAAACAGGAAAGGAGGAAATCAATTGATCACTGTTTGCTGATGATATGATTCTGTATCTAGAAGACCCAAAAACTCCACCAGAAGACTTTAGAGCTTACAAGTGAATTCAGCAAAGCAGCAGTACACAAGATCAACACCCATAAATCAACAGCTTTCCTATACTCCAACGGTTATTCATTTGAGGAGGAAATCAGGAAAACCATCCCTTTCACAATAACCTCAAAAAAAATGAAATATTGGGGGATTAATTTAACTAAGGTGGTAAAAAGGGTCTGCAGTGGAAACAACAAAGCACTGAGGGTGAGGAAGCCCTCAGAAGGCTCTCGGGGAGGCAGAAATAATATCGTCAAAACAGCCAGACTTCCAAAAGCAATACACACATTCAATGCAAAATCCACTAAAATAGCAGTGACATTCTCACAGAATTAGAAAGAACGATCCTTACATTCATTTGGAAGAATGAGAGACCTAAAATAGCCAAAGCAATTCTGAATAAGAAAAGTCCCCTGGACGTGAAAGGATGAGTATAAGAAAATAATTCACTTGGGATTAATTCTGGTGAGACTTCAGATCATATCAGGCATTTTAACCTCCAGTGTTGAATAAGGGACAGACACTTGACTTTGAAGTCATCTTAAGCCAATTTAAAGAATGATATTTATTGGGTTTCTTTGATCATGCAACACCATACATATCACTCTGGGTTTCAGACGTGTAGGGATGGATGTCCACTTGAAGGCGTCAAAGCCTGAATTCCTTCTTCCTTTGTGTGTCATCTCAGATTCAGTGCATGATCTCGACGTTGTAAAAGGCTGGTGGAGTCCTGCCCTTCCCTGTCATCATCTGTGACAAATGGGACGGGTTCCCAGCACTCTCCTGAGTTCAGCGGCTGCAGGTTTCTGAAGACTGTGGTGCTCTCAGGCTTCACAGCTGAAGGTCAGGGCCTTGCAGTGAGAAACCATAACTCCAAAGTGGCTCTGGAGGACATGGCCAGCGTCTTCTCACATCTGACCCTGAGCCAGGGAACTTTCAATTCCACCACGTGGGTGAGTTCAGAGAACCAGAGCCCCTTTGATAAGAAGGTAGACCTTAGCAGCTCAGCTCAGCAGACCTCATCCCGGGTGCTAGGATCTCGGCACGTCTGATGTTCAGCCATAAACCCAACCCAGTCCTGGAGCCAGCTGCTGCTGCTACTTTCAGGGCTTCTCTCTTGTGCTGTCCCCAGGACCTCACTGAGGTGACTCGCTTGGGCTGCTTGTCTTAATCTCTTTATGCTTTTGCACGTCTGGCTGCATCCAGGTCTGCTCCTCTTGGGAGGTGACAGAAACCGTCAGAGGAGAGTTGAGGAGAAGTTCTCAAGGACACCTGCAGCCCAGATGCAGAACCGCCACGCTTCCAGGGAAACATGGTCCTCTGGCCACCACCGCTCTGCCAGATCTGTGCCTGGCTCCTCTCTCAGGTTGCTGGAGGCCAGCTGTGCGCCCTGAGTCCTTCTCCTACTGCACGTGACCTCGTTGCCCTCTACCAGACAACTTCCAGCGCTGCTGGGCGTGGATGGTCCTGGCAGCTGGCAGCTCTGGCTTGCTCCTGTGGGAGGGACAGCCAGCTCGCCATCATGTTCCATGACGGGCACAGGGATGGACACCAACCTTAGGCAGAGGCGCAGATTGTCACGTGGGTGGGGACAGGTGCTTTGTTCCTCCTGCAGACCCTGATGATGGCACCTTCGAGAGGTAACACAGCCGGGGATCCTGGTAAGAATAGAGGCCTGGGGATGTGTAGACCTACATCCTGAGCAATTTCAGTGGCCTCAGTTTAGTCACTTGGTCTCTCTAACCCTCGTTTCGCTTGCCTATACATGGGATCCTAAAACTACACGCTAGTATCATGGTGTTAGAAAACAGCTTTGGTGCCTAAATTGTGGTAAAGACTTGTGATAGCTTGCATTTTATTTATTTAGTGTGAAATATTTTCTTGTGAATGCACCATTTAATACTAGATTGTCGGCTAATCCACTTTGCCCATGGTGACATGCTCCTCTGAGAATGTGTTCATTCCACAGACAAAAATCCGGTTCCTTCCTTGCTTAGGCCCTGGGAATACAGTGCTGTGTGATCGAGTGGAGATGGACTGGGTGTGCTCGCTGAGGTAGGAAGGCCAGTCTGGAGTCAGTTCTGACACTGGAAAGCCAGGTGGGCAAGCCTTGGACGGCTGTTCCCTGCACGGACCTACTTGCTTGCGTCGGGCCTGTTGTGACGCACAGGCTGCAGGGACTTGCCTTTTCTCACCTGGTGTTGGTCTTCCTCTGACCAGTTCCAGCTGGGAAGGAGGCCACCAATCAACCAGCTGCTGCTGTTGGGTGGGCACTTCCTTTTGGAAACCATGCTCCACAGAGAGACAGACGCTACACATGGAAATGGCCTGGCCTGTCTTTAACACGCAATGCCATGCCCTTCCACGTTTCCTGTGTTGCTAGGAAGGAACAGAACTGTTGCTCAGGATCCTGTGCTCTGTGTTTGCTGGTGAGGACAGCCAGCCAGAGGCCCCGGGAGGTTGGGAGGGTGGAGATAAATGGGAGCATGGCTCTCTGGGAAGCCTCAGCCAGCAGCTCAGATCCACGCTTCCCTGGCACCTGAGTAGTTTCCCTGCGTGGCTGAGGTCATAGCAGGGTTTGCTGCCCATCAGTGGGCTCTTCTGGAAGTCAGTCACTTTGATCTTGAAAGTAGTTGGCCTTGGCTTCCACCTGTCTACAGTGACTTCAAGGTTTCATAAAGTGGCCTCTCGGCTGTCTCCCCACGCCCGGGCCTCGGCTCTGTGGGTGATGCTGTGTTGAGCCTCTAGCTGTGTAAAATATACACAGTTCCTTCCATTTTTCTGTTTAAAGGTCTGCTGACATACCGTTCTTCATTCTTCATTAGTTGAGGTAATTTATTAGACAAGTGGGTGCTTTTTGACAAATAGCTATCTCCCAGTTATTCCTGGGGCAATAACTGTTTTATATGCATTTCATTTTTTAAAATTAGACAACTGGGGGCTGGGATTGTGGCTCAGTGGTAGAGCGCTTGCCTTGCATGCAGGAGGCACCAGGTTTGATCCTCAGCATCACATAAAAATAAATAAAAAATAAAGATATTGTGTCCATCTACAACTAAAGAAAAATTAGAAAAATAAAATAAAATTAGATAACTGGGCTGGGGTCATGGCTCAGAGGTGGAGCACTAGCGTAGCATGTGCGAGGCACTGGGTTTGACCTTCAGCACCACATGCAAATAAATAATGGTATTGTGTCCACCTACAACTAATTCTTTTTTTAAAAAACAGATAACTGCATGATTACATGCAATTATAAGAAATAATAGAGATCAGTCCCATGTACCATTTATCCAGTTTCTTCCCAAAGTACTGCTTTGCCCAACTGCAGTGCAATATCCCAGACACTGACACCAGCAGTGTGTGGGCTGCATCCCCACGGCCCTGGTTTCACTTGTGTGTGTACCAGCTTACAAGCAGCTTTGCCCGTGCGGTAGGCTTGTATCCACCACCAAGGTGGGGATGCCAATTCTGTCTCCGTTTGCACATTTAAAGCTTATTCCTTACAGTGTCCTTACACGTTATTAATGTCTCCATTTTCCAGAGGGAAAAGCTGACACTGGTAGCTTAAGTCTCTGGTCCAACGTTTTACAGCTAATACGGATCAGAACTGACTGAGCACCAAGGCCAGAGAGGGCCTGGCCAGTGGCCGAGCGGAGCTGCCCTCTAGATGGCCACCGGAACTCCCAAGTCTCACTGAGCATCCTGCTGACTTTCCCAGAGAAAAATCAAGAGGGCCATCCTGAGTGTGAGCAGTAAGCTGGGTCAGTGGTGCTTCTCGGCGGCTGGCCTGCCTGCCTGGCTCCTGTCCAGTGCCCTCTTCCCACTTCCCATACTGCTCAGCGTTCCAAGACCTGAATGTCCCTCAGTGTCCTTCTCCTGCCTCCCCAGCCGCTGCTGGCCCTGATCCTCACGGCTGGAGAGGGGCTTCGGTCACGCCCCGTGTGCTATACTGTTCACCCTTTCTCCTGGGACCCTCCAACAGACCAACCCGCTTGACGAGGCATCCTTTGACACCTCATGGAATTCATTTCTTACTAAAAATGAGGTGGCTCTTGATGAGCTGGCAGTTTTTAAAGTCACACAGGCAGAAAGCGTATGTCTTTCTTACACACCAGGTTGGAAGACAACAGAAAAGTGCTAATGATGTGGCCAGCTAGCAGAGGAGCCCATAAATCTCCAGACCGCTGCCCGCTCTCAGCGGCTGAGAGTATAGGGGTCCAGGAGAGCACAATCGCTGTAATTGAAATCCACTGATAATCTAAAACTTCATTCTACACAATTGCTCCAGCACCCTCTTGGGCCAGACCCTTGACAGGAGCGGATAACATGCAGTCCACGTGACTCGTCAGACTGTCACCTCCTGCCACCTGGCACGGCCCAGCTGCAGGGGCTGCACCCAGACGCAGGAAGCCCTCTGTGGCTGAGGGGCTGGCAGCGCCGGGAGGACAGCCCAGCCCGCGTGGCACAGACACAAAGGACTCAGTGCAAACTGGTGACGGCCTCTCCAAGTAAGCTCTGAACACAGCCTCGGGGGCGCATCGAGGATTGACATCAAAATAGGCTGTGAATCCGTACTTCACGTCCATGCCCTCTCTTCCTGGCGTAGGTCCCATGAATGGATATTTTATCTTGTTATTATGGTGTGAATAATGCAGTCACACTATGTTCCTATGATTTTAAATTAAGACCTTTATTAAATATAAGTCCTAAAATTATTTAAAAAAAACAACAACTTTATGTCTGAGTGTGTTTTCTGTTGCTATGGCAGAATGCCATAGACGGGGTAGTTTATAGAGGCCGGACACCTGTTGCACGTAGCTCTGGAGGCTGGGAAGTTGAAGATCAAGGGGCTGCCTGTGCAAGGGCTTCCTGCAGAAAAACCAGAGAGGAAGGGCCACGCCTGCCCTTTGACCTGCATGACCCAACGTCAGTCCCACTTCCCAAGGCTGTGGCTCAGAGTCTCTGACCGCAGCAGCTTGGCTCCGGGTCACTGGGGGCCTGCAGGGGCGCTGCCCATCTCACCCTCCGCACTGGCAGGGTTTGGCTTCCTCTTGGCCACTCACTACCTGGAGTCGCCTTGGCCTGCTGCACCCCCGTCTACTCTACCCCGGGAGACCCCAGCTGAGCCAGGCCTGGGTTCTGCCCGTTTGCTTTATCTGGGCGGTGCCAGCAAACACAGCAAGCTGAGCAAAACCGAACACCCCAAACACAGACAGGAGCACTGAACTCTCGTCAGAGTCTGACTTCCCCAATGCCATGCCCAGCGTCGAGGGCAGAGTTTGCTCTCGGGTGTGCCCCTGCTTGAGATTTTATACCTCACTGTTCCTTTTTGTGCAAGTCCAGAATCCAGAACAAGGACAAGATTCAAAGTGGAGAGGGACAGTGAGCTTCCAGGTGGCAAAGTTCACGTACCCAGAAGGACAACTGGGGCAGCTCTGGAGGGAAACCCACTGAGTGCAGCTACAGGGGCCACATGCATGCCAACAGGAAGGCCACCCAACACACCTCTGGAAGGAACTCTAGATAAGAACCTCGTAAGCAACTGTGCTGGATTCGCAAGCTCTCTGCGCGACTTCAAGATGGAACATGTCTACTTCATTATGCTCCAGGAAATAGAGGCTTGCTAAGTAACTCCTTTAGCTTTTCTCTGGCATCTATTGATTATGTTCATAGAAATTAAGGGGAGAAGGCAATTAAGTTTAAAATGTAATGTGTTCTGCTGCTGTTAATTTACTGGCTGACTCAATCAATGTGTCACCCTGGATGGAAATCCATGCCCCTATGAGCTGGGACACGCTATGATCCCCTTTCAGCGGGAGTATAAGAATTACGAGTCACCGAAGAGCCAAGAAGCAGGTGCCACACGAAGGTGAAAGACTGCTGCAGGTGCTGACAATTTAATCCATAATCCTGGAAGCCTCCTAAATCGCAAATAACAAGCCTCGGCTGTTGTTTTATTTACCATAGCACAGGCCAACTTTGGGATTTGCTGCGTGGCACATGAAGCTGCTCTTATAACAAAAAATAAATTTTCCCCACCAATGAGAGCTAAAAAGTGTATGCGAGGGAATTCCATTTTGCTTGTCAGGCAATGGAAAGAAATCCTACATATATATCATGATTTAATCTGAAAATGCCGGGTCGTTCTCAAATGAGATTATGCTATTTAACAGAAAACATGAGCAGATGAGTTAAACCAAGGCTTCATCGTTCATTCTGTGAAGATGAACTTCCCTAGGGCATGACTTCAGACAAAACCCACGGTGATCAGCTGTGATGATAAGTAACCAGAGCATCCCTCCTCTGCAGAACATACCTGGGGTCGGCTACCTATTAGCTTTACCTAGCATTTACGTCTCAAAGTATATTTTATGAAAAATTAGGTGTGGCTATTTATTTATGAATATTTGAAACAATGAAAAATACAAATGATAAAGCAAAAGTCTCGTGTTCTTTCTAAGCTCTCTCTCTCTCTCTCTCACCTGCTGTTGTCTTGAGTTTCTGGCCTTCAGAAGTCCAGCTTTAAATGGTCAAGAGGTCCTCAATCCTACTGAGGCCTTCGGTCCCTAACTCCACTGGTCGGTGGGGAGGAGGTTCCTCACGTTTTCTGCACCGACATCCTGGTTGCCCAGACAATGGTCCTGGGAGCGATGCTTTCTTTTCCCCCATGTCATGAGTGCAATGCCCACTAACAGCCAGAAGTTCCAGGAAGGCAGGGCGTGAGCCGGGAGGAGCAGGAGAAAGCAGGCAGAGAGGGACTCGGCTGCTCGGGCTGAGACAACATGGCTGGACCACCAGCTGCTCCCAGTGGGGAAGGACACCTGCCTCACTCCTGCTCAAGAATGGGACATTGCGGCCAAGTCTGTTCTTTCCACACTGACCTCAGGACAGGCGCCGTGGCAGGCCTGAGCTCTCCTGGACCAGCTTCCACAAGACCCTGGAGGCCACATTATGGAGGGTAGGTGGATGGAGGCTTCTTCCCTCTTCCAGGCATCTCCAGCCATGCTCCTGAGCAGCTGAGGGCAGACTGGACCCCAGTGGGAGCACAACTGGAGGACAAACCAGCCCACTGCCCGGGTCCTTGCAAGGATTCAAGCATGTGTGTAATGAAACTGGCCCGGCCTCCTTCAGGCCCCACCGTGGGCCCCGAGAGCAGCTCTTCTTTATCTATATCTTGGCTTTAGAGAAAGATTTCACTTTAACATGTGTCCCTTTTTTCAATGCAGTTAAAAAAAAAGGTTTTTTTTTAAACTTTCTCATATAGTGGTTCTCCAGGGGTGATCCCTGGACACAGCAGCATCTGGGAACTTGACAGAAATGCAGCTGGTTGGGCTAGCCCAGGTCTGTGGAGTCAGAAACTCTGGCAGGGTCAGGCTTGGGGGCATCAACCTGGTAAGGAGCCACTCCTGGTCTCAGTTTGACCTCCTCTGGTCCCAGGCATCCGTATGGGTGAAGACTCATCCTGTTTCCCTGGGTAATATTCCATGGTGTATATACACCACGGTTTCTTTATTCATGCATCTATTGAAGGGCATCTGGGTTGCTTCAACAGTATAGCAATGGTGAATTGTGCTGCTATGAACAATGGGATACTACTCAGCATTAAAAGAGAATAAAATTATGGCATTTGCAGGTAAATGGGTGGAATTGGAGAACATCATGCTTAGTGAAGTAAGCCAGTCCCTCAAAACCAAATGCCAAATGTTCTCTCTGATTAGTGGATGCTGATACATAGGGGGCATGGGGGTGGGGAGCATGGAGGAACTGGAGGAACTTTGAGTGGGGTTGGGGAGGCGGGGGGAGAGGAGAGGGAATAGGAGTTTCAAAAATGGTGAAATGAGATGGACATCACTACCCTAGGTGCATGTATGAAAACACAAATGGTGTGACTATCTTGTTTGCAACCAGAGAGATGGAAAAATTGAGCTCTATATATGTGCTATGACTTGAAATGCATCTACATAAATAAATTAATAAAAAAAGAAAAAGAAATCCTCATTCCTCCTTTCCTTCTGAGACAAAAGAAGAAAACACTACTTCTTTCCCGCACTTGGAGATTTAAAGATAACCACGTAGTCGTTCTTTCAGAGAGGACGGCATTTGTAATCTCTCAAGCCCCGTCAAGGGCTCCAGTGTGCTTTGCTGGATCTGCCTAAGTGAGAAAGCAGGGGCTGTGATGAGGGACTCTGCCATGCTGGCAGGTTCTGAAGGCACAGCCCAGTCCCTGGCACAGGGGCCACGGCGTCTGTCACTGTGACTTGCAGAGCTTCGGGATCTCCAGCTGCACATGAAGGCTTTTCCTTTACTTATCAGTTGCTTTGCTTTCACTGTGGATGATATTATTTCATGAGCACTTGACTGGGGCATCTTAAAATGAAAGTTTTATATGGGCAAATAGGGAATTAGGGGAAAGCGGCAGTGAGATTTCTTTGTATTGATCTTATCACTCATTTCAAAGATGAGATAATACTTTCTATCAACTGCAAACACATTTGCCCAGTTCCCATGAAACTTGTATTAGTTCCATTTATTTTGTCCCCAGAACCAGGGTTTAGTTATATTTATTCTATTCTAAGAACTTGTGTTTTGCCAAGACAAACATTCAAGTTTGAATCTTTGCTTACTTCTTCTAGTGCATTAAAAGATCAGAGAACAAAAACACCATGCCTTTGAAAACAGCCACTACATGAAAGTTTTGTTTTTTCTAACACACAGATTCAGAGCTCAAGATCAAAGTATGACAAGAATTTTTCAATAATTTCAAGAGTTACCAATATTCTAAAACGTGTCCTGCTTTTCTCTCTGCACAGTGCTATTGATTGCTGATTGTCCTAGAGGTCACGAATCCAGTTCCTGTGGAGCAGCTGTGCTAGACCCTTAGATCTGTCTTGCTCCCACATGGCACAAGATGGCCATCCCCCACCCCCAGCCACTGCCTCCCCTCCAGGGCTGCATGCCTATGAGCTCACTGACAGCTGTCCCTGGCTGAGAAGGCTTCCCTGCTCCAAGTCACATGCCCTCCCAGGGACACCCAGCTTTCGGTGACCTGCAAAAGAGGGGATAGGATGGCCTGATTCCTTGTCAAGAGGGAGCCAGTCTGAAGGGCCATCCCTGTGGTTGGCCCTGAGGTTTTGCTGGGACTGCCTCCCAGTTCAACTCTCCTGCCCATCCCGCCTTGGCCCACCTCTCTCATGGATGTTGACCCTAGGGGCTAATCAAGGAAATCTGTTTTCATCTGTTTCTCGGGAAACCAGCCCTGAGTATGTCCAGGTTTGCTTTACCCCGTAGAGTAGCTGCACGGGTGCAGAGAGCGGGAAGTACAGTGCCACCCACTCCCTCCCCTCAGGAAAGGTCCCCGTCTGAGCAGTTCAGGGTGGTCTTCGCATGGAGTGTCACCTCGCAAGACCTTGATGGCAGTTTCAGGACAGCGGCTGTCCCGAGGGCCTTTATTTCCTGCTGAGAATCAGCAGACTCTTCGGGGACAGAAAAGTGAATGAGGAACAGAATCCTTAGAAGCAGAATCCTGCAACCTAACATTGGGTTCTGAGGTCATGGTTTTGGATAGACCTCTTATCTGGCTGAGTCCTCTTAGAAATTACAGAACACTGAAGAGGAACGTGGTTCTGATGAGCAACCAGCTATGTAACTCTGCCTCACCAAATTCCCAAGTGCTAGTTCAGAAACCATCCTGCTCCAGCAGAACAAGACCAGGCACTCAGAAAGCTGCTCAGATACATCTCCCCACCCAAAGGTAAGGGAGACAGAGTCCACTGTTTCAAAGCATCGTTCACAGGATGTCCTCAGAATCACCCAAGATGCTATTAAAAACAGATACTTAGGTATCACTTCTAGGTGCAATCTAAAAGTGTTGAGCCCATAGAGGTAGACAGTTACTAGAGGTAGTTAGTAGGGGTGGGGACTGGGCAGCTAGGGAGGTGCTAGCAGAAGGAGCCAGGAGGAAAAAGCTCAGGAGATCTACTGTACAGAACAGACTCTAGTTAATACCAACGTGTTGTAGTCAGAAATCTCTAGGAGAGCAGATTTCTCAGCATAATCAGAATATGTAAGGTGATTCATGTAAATCAGCTGCACCTAGCTATGAAAACATATTTCAAAACAGCATGCAGTATGTAATAAATACATACAGTTTCTGTCAATTAAGACATAAATATATATTAGAAAAAAAGGAGAATGTTGGTCCTCATCCCAGGCTACTGAATAAGAATCTCAGGGGATGGCCTTAAGGTCATCATTTTAGGTAAATATTCTTGGCAGTTCTTATGCAAATGGCACTGCACAGTTGCAGAACAGGGTGGCTGTGGGGACTCAGAGGCCTGAAACAGCAGCTGGCCTGAACCACTGGCTCTCAGTGGGGGCTCAGCCAAGGATGCCTGAACTGACATTCCTGTGGTGTCCAAATAGCTGAAGACTCCAGCTCTTCTAAGTGCTCAGGAATGAGCTTGGAGATAACAGGCTCTGTCCGCTCTTAGTCCAGAGCAGGGGCTGTTTGAAAGCTTCCAGGTTCACAGCTCTGGTGCGAGGCTGTCTGATCCAGCTGGCCCTGAGAGCTAAGAGCCGAGGAGGCCCGGACAGATAGGGTGGTGAAACAGAGCAGCCAGGGCTCACAGTCCGAGCACCATCATGGTCAGCAGAAGCAAGGGAACTGACGTGGTGAAGGAAAGCTGGGAAGACACTGGAGGGACCCAGTGCCCACGGTGCCCTGCTCTCTTAGCAATGATGTCAGGGAGCCTGGGAACTGCACTGTGTTTGCAGTTCTGAGCCGACTCCAGCAAGCTCATGTTCTGAGGCTGCACAAGGCTCATGCAGCCATTCAACACTGTCACTGCTATGAGTGACAATTTGCCACAGGTGCCCTGTTGGGAAAGCACATCTGTTAGCCCGCTTCACTTCTGAGGGGTGTGCAAAGAATCGATTCCTCATTTCAGTCCTTCTGAGCCTTTATTGACTCAGATGCGCCCGGAGTGAGGTTCAGATTTCGAGCTCAGGAGTCACTGCTTCTGTATCCACACAGCAAGCATGCAGAGGGTCACGGGCCTGCGGACGCCTCCGCTGCCACACGCACCTTGCAGCTACCCATCCTCTAAATTGTGGGGTTGATGAATGACATCCGAGGAATAATGAGTGTTCAGCTTGACAAATAGTTCTTTAAGAATCATCCAACACAATTTTGGCATATTGCTGCCTGTCAGATTTTTCCTGTGCCAGATGCTTACACAAAATGCATCGCCATGGCCAAATGGCCTAGCTGCACATTTTCTCCTTAGATGGAATTGATATTCTATGCAGAGAATGCATCACATATAATTAGACAAAGAGGTTCTAACCTGCACCCTGCGCCCCGTGCCTGTGGCCTCTCCACATCTCCATGCACCTGCTAGCTGAAGCTCACTTAAAGCCCGTGCCTTTCCCTGAGTCCAGAATGCTCCGGAGTGGCCCAGTGCAGGGTTGCGGCTTGCATTTTGATCAGAAGAGGAGTGAAAACTGGCTTGAGGAAGAACTGCCTTCGTAATGCGCATCATTTCCGGCGTTCCTGAAACACGCTGGCTCTTTTGGGTGCAGACATTTTCGCATCCTAATATAGACCCTGTCAGTCCTCCGCACAAAAAATGGCTCCCTCATCCAGGCAGACGGTTGGAAGCACAACCTCTGACCCACTCAAACCCCATTATTCTTAAAAAGAATTTAAAAATGTCGAGTCCAGTAACTCTCAAAGCTAGCAGGTACTCACATCTCTGGAGATGAATCCATTTCTTTTCAATCTTTGGGAAATATAGCAATGGTGTAGCAACACGGGGGAAAACCACAAAATTCTGAGTATCCAGCTACATGGGTTTCAAATGAATACATATTATCATTCAAGGAGGCAGGGAGGAGCCAGTGATTGACAACTGCGCTGCTCAACACCGCAACTCCCTCTTCAGGGATATTCAGGATCAATTGAAAAAGAATGCCGTGTTTAGGAACCACTCAGGAGTGCTTTCAATAAAGTGCTTTAAATAATGATTGTCCAAAGCTTGCTAGACACTTCGTAAATGTCAGGAACACATTAAATATGTTAAATGGGCATGTTCAATATCTAGGAAACAACACGAGTGACTTACAATCAATTCCACACATGCCCGGGAAGCTCTCCCTGGGAGAAGACAAGACCTCCTCCCGACGGGGTGCGCGGATCCCGAGTCTTGCCCTGGTGTGGCATTTACGTTGGCCATGTGCTCCACCCAGGACGTGGGGCACAAGCTGGGGCAAGACGTGTACCTTGGGCTGCAGGAAAGCTTGCTGTCCTTTCCATGGACGAGGTCAGTGGTGGACACCTCCCAGTGAGGCAGGGCGACAGGGGGACTGGCCCCAGAGTGGGGTCCTCACCCGACTGAGCCCAGTTGGCCTGCTGACCTGCTCAGCCTCTCACCACTGCGCTTCACCTTCTTAGAGGCATTCGACCCTCAGGCCTTTTGCTTCCTCCAGCCTCCCAGCCCCTTCGACCACATTCCTTCCTGGGTGACTGTCTGAATGGCTCCCTCATAGGCTTGCGCACCTCCACCCAGCTTGGCCCTTACCTCTGTGCCACGTACGCTTGCTCTGGGCCGTGGTGAGGGA
The DNA here is from genome assembly GCA_028644305.1 of Xerus rutilus. Classification (NCBI taxonomy): domain Eukaryota; kingdom Metazoa; phylum Chordata; class Mammalia; order Rodentia; family Sciuridae; genus Xerus; species Xerus rutilus. Next base: position 18,384,937 of record CM053416.1, read on the forward strand.
TCTCCTGCCCCAGCCGTCTGCGGCCCCTGCTCCCCATGCATGCTGCATCCACTGTCCAGGCTCACGGCCAACCACCGCCACCCAGTGGGCTCTGCTGAGGTCAGGTGCACGAGTCCGACTCTGCCCAATCCACAACCCTGGTCTTTGCACCTCACCTCCCACCCTCTTCACCCTCCATCCACCCTCCTTTGTTATTTCCTTAGTTGACTAAACTCCAAACTAGATATCAAAGGAAATGTCCTTCCCTGTCCACCCTGAAAGCAGCAGGCATGGAAGCTCCCGGGTGGCTCTGCCCCGACCCCGTGGAGACCTCACGCCTCTCTTCCCACCCTCGGGGCTGGAGCCTTAGCTCCTTCCTGTCATTCCTCGTCTGGATGGCAGCCATCCCCTGACCATCTCTTTGCCTCTGGTTCTGCGCTGGGAAACCATCTGCCGTGAGTCCCTTGGTCCATGCTGTGCCATTAGGAGCTCAGGACCATCGCAACGAGGTCATGCCTCTCCTCTCTTCACCAGCCTACAAGAGGTTTATTCCCATTTTACAGCAGAACATGAACCAGAGATGCTCTCAGGCTACGCGATTACAGGGAACCTATTAAACTCTCTCCCCTCTGCCTCCAGTCCAGCTTTCTATGACACTAGATGTCAAGTCAGTTCCTTGTTTCAGTGGGTGGAATTCAGAGGGTCTGTGACTTTACATGGGGGGAAATCACATCTTTCCTTCACCTTTAGCTGAGACGTAGCATCTCCTTCAAATAGTGCAAGAAGGCAAGGGACTATGCTAGAGCTGGCAATGGCTATGGCTGTCACAACAGAAACCGCGCGGGTTCACAGGACGAAGCTCTGTGACCTCACTGAAGTCGCACTCATGCTGCTTGTTATTGAAAAGTGGTGGCTGCTTTACCTTCCTGATGGGCAGGGTGACCTGCTGTAGTAAAGGGGCCCACATACCACCCTCTCACAGATTTACATCTAAAATGTTTTGAAGATTGAATTTCAGCACAACTGATTCCCTTAGTTGTCCTGTGCATTTCATCTTACACCTTTAAATGCATCCAAGAAGGGGTCTTGGGTCTGGAAAGAACCCTGAGCTTCCTCCGGTGACCCCGTCACTGACCCCAGGCAGCCAGCGACTGCCACACAGCCAGGCCTTCAGGCACGGATGACTGCACCCTCTGCAGCACGCTCCTCAATGCTGGGTGTAGGGCCGGCACCAAGACTGGCCTTGAGGCCTCTGTCCCCTTGCCTGCCTGTCTTCCAGGACTGTTGCAGGAGTCCCAAGTCAACATGTGAAACGTGTTCAGATCTGCGTGTGGTGAGTCATGCTACATGTGACCCTTTGGGGGACCATTTCAGCACTCTTCCTTTCCAAGGTGGCCCGTGCTTCCAGGTGTTGCCCACACCCCTGTGGCAGGACACCAGCGTTCCCTGAAGAGACGGAATTGTTTACCAGACCTGGCTGAGCCAGTGCACAGGCTCGGGCAGGCTTGTGGTCAGGGTCAGCTTCCTCCATGGGAACTCAAGTACTGCTCTCGTGTTCAATCATCATGCAAGCCGTCCACCTACCGTCCATATCTCCAGAAGGAAATTTCAGCTTGTTGATGGTCAGACCAGAAACAAGAGAGTTCAGGAGCAAAGGTCAGGCACCTGCACAGGGGTATTGTCTATAGCAGAAGAGAGGCCCCCCGAGGGACCACATGTCCCAGAGCAAGCGGTGCATAGGGGACAGGCCTCCTTGACACTCCTGGAAGACGCAGAGGAGGGAAGCTCAGTGGGGCTAGAGCAGCCAGCAGGTCAGTGGTGAGCCCATGGGTCTCTGGGGGCACCCGGACCAAGGCCTTCAGCTTTCTAACCCTCGATTTCCCTCATTTCCCTCTCCACAGAACAGAGGATGCTCACTGGTCCTGCAAGGCTGCTGTGAAAGGTAGGACGGGTGACAACAGATGCCCACAGCAGCACATGGTGTGTCTGCAGGTACGTAAGGAATGCCAGTTTGCTTTCCTTCCACTGGACGGATGGGGCCTCAGTCGATCCCATACACATCCTTTCAATATGTCTTGGGCAAAGGGTGATAGCGCGTGGCCCAACTGCCGAGGAGAACCTGCTCCCCAGCCTTTCCTGCCACACCCTCACAGAGACACGGGGGTGGGGACCTGCTGCCCTCAGGTAAAGGGCAGGGGTCAGAGCTGACAAGCCACCAGAAGGCGCAGCCCTCTTGCTGCTGACCACCCCTCCCCTGCAGCGATCATGGCGGCTCCTGAGTGCACATTGTTTGGTTCTTGCAACGGACACTTTTTTTCACTCCTTGTGTTTGAGATGCCACGAGTGTGGGAGTCTAACTAACTGGACATGGCAGTGAGCCATTCATCACAGCGATGGAGCCCTTTGTCCCCTCTGAAGGGAAAGTTAACCACCGTGTCCTTTCTGGGAGTGACAGGTCGGAGATGAAAGCTGACTGTGATTCTTTTTCGACATAAGTCTTCTGTCCATCTAGGAGAAATTGGGTACTGAAGTATGTAATTCAATTCCCTTTCATTTTCAGTCTCTAATGACAGGCATATATAAATTATTTGTCCTTGTAATTGAATGTGCTGCTGGTGAATTTGGAGCTGCTCCCTAGCTCACCCTGAGGAAGGGAAGCCCCTGCGAGGTGCAGGCAGAGGGGGTGGCCTCTTGTGGCCTTCCACACTGGCCGGCCTCGTGTGGGGACCAGCACGCTTTCTCTATGCAGGAGTGGACATTTGATGTTTCGGGCTGTGCAGGCAGTACGGTCTTCATGGTGACTATTCATCCATGCCATCATGTGAGCACCAGGGATAAGCAAATGTGCACGGCTATATTCCAATAAAACTTCATAAAAGCAAGTGGTGGGCCAGACTGGGCAAGCAAGATGTGGTCTGCAAATTCCTGCTTTAGGCAAGTGGTTCTGAGAGCAGGACACCAGCGGCAGGAGTGTTTGGAAATCACTTAGAAATGCAATTCTTCGGCCCCTGTCCTGAGAAGGTCCTGTGGTCCATGCTTTCAGAAGCTCTCCAGGGGATTCCCATGCATGCCAATGCTGAGAACTGCAGACTCAGGCCAAGGGCCACACATCTGATCTAAACAGAATTCCTTCCTACCCAGTTTGCAGGTAGAACTTATTTTAAGACGTTTTCATGCTCAGTGTTAATTTCAATGTCTGCCTCTGCATAAGTATTTCTATATTTTTTTCAATATAAATTATCCATGGAGAATTCCTCAGAGAAAATTAGCTTGCTCATCCTTCATTGCCAGGATCATTTGTTTGTTGACTGATTAAAACAATAATCTTGTAAAGCATATAATCCTCAGTGCCGAAGTCTACGAGGTGCCCAGCCACCAGCGTTCAGATCTGGACAAGCAGTGTAACTGGAAGCCCTTCCTCCCACTGGACTGGAGCGGCCGGTAACACTTTCTCAAAATGCAAAAATAAAAATGGCAGAAATAGAAAATGCACCACACATCATGTGCCAAGCAGATGTCACAGGGAATCAGCTGCTTTTGCAGCAAAAGAAACAAAACGCCCATAGAGCAGCTTGTAAAGCAGGGACTCCCTTACCGAGGCCATCACGTCCACGTTCTGCCTGATCATCTCAGGCCACAACAGGACCACACCAGGGGTGGTCTGCAACACCACACAGCTTCCACACGGCTTTCAATCGCTGGACCGTGATTGGTGAGTGAGACAGAGGTACGGTTTAGCCCACCAACCTCCAAGCAGGTGCCTGCATCGGTATTCATAGGGAATAGAGGGTGGTATTCAGAAGGGCAGGGGGAGTGGAGGTTGTCGGCTGGACGTGGTGAAGGTGGAAGCGGGCCTGTCACCTGCAAGGAGAGAGCGGTGGCAGTAGCCTCTCGTGGGACGCACACGCCCCTGCACACACTCCTGGGGAGGGCGGTCAGTGTCAGCTGAGCCCAGGCGGGCACGCTCTCGCCTGCTGTGGAGTCCACGCAGAAAGCCAGGCCTCTTCCAGGCTCCCTTCAGTCAGGGGGTTCCTGTGACAACTCCGGCGGTGGCATGTGCATGGAGACGGCACATGTGACTGCTGGGTGCCGCAGAAAGTCCCTGCGGACTCGAGCTTTGTCTCTAGGGAATGACAGTGGACGTGACCACTGGCCGTGAAGGCTGTGGAGCCTTCGAGGAGCTGAGTCATCCAGAAGAGCTGGGGCTCATGGAGAGCGGCTCACTGGAGTCCACACGCACAGGGATGAGGAGTCAGCTGCGACGCTCTAGAGCCCCGAGACGGGCACCCGGCCTGGCATCCCTCCAGGTGAAGCTGTGCAGGGCCAGGTGCTGGAGAAACTCACCCAGGGCAGGGCCAGGGCTGTGGGGGACAAGGGACCAGGGCCCTCCAGGACCGTCACATGGCTGCCTGGGAGGAGCCCCTTGTTAGGAAGTGGGGACCTGCTTCTGCCCCTTCTTCCCCCTCTGAGAGCTTTTCTGTTGCTCTGCTTTGTGCTGGTTTGGTTTGAACTGCAGGGTCCTGCCCCTGCTCCCGCACCCACGTATTTGGTACGCTGGGTGGGGTGGGGGCGGTGGTGGCTCACGCTGTGGTTTACAGGGTGGCTGACTCCACAGCCGCGTCCATCTATCTGACAGAGAAGCTCCGTGTGACCTGCATGGCCCAGACCTGGGCTGCCTCCTGCAGTGGGGAAGGCCCTGTGAGGAAGGTGGACGGGCTCTGATACCTGGTAACGCTGAAGACAGACGGCCAGCTGCCTCACAACGCCATGCTCTGATGTTGTGCAGGAAGGGTCTTCCTGGGACGAGCGGCCTTGCAGTGGCAGCATTTCCCAGAACTCTGGCAACACGTGGGACCCCTCCCCAATGGAGTGTGAGGGCAGGGCACGTAGGCCATTTCTGGGTCAAAGTGGGAAGAGGAAGGAGGGCCTTTGCCACTGTTGGCCACTAGACAGGATGCCCGGGGAGCCACAGTGCGCAGGGACCTGGAGGAGAGCCACTGGCGAGTTGGGTGCAGGCGAATCCGTTTGTACATGAACAGGAAGTGAATCTGTGGCATGGCCAGTGCACCTCTGGGGAAGGTGGCCTGTGAGGTGTTTAATCTGCTCTTCTGTCTGGGCACTGAGCCCTACTCCTGGATCTAGGAGGTCTCGCCGAGAGCGAGGCCTGTGGGGGATGTTCTGTGCACACGGCCTCTAGAGTTACTTGGGTTGGATCTTGCGAGGCCACCAGCCTGTGATGAGGAAGACTGCAGAGCACCCGGGTCCCGTGGGTCAGCAGTGCAGGCTCTCCTGGCTCGCTCTGGGCCTGCCCCGCCTGTGTCTTCCTCCATTCACACCGTGGGCACCACAGCCCGGGCGGGGGAGCTGGGCGAGCCCTCACAGCACCCTCTTCATCCAGACCAGGAGGCGTCTCTCCAGCTCTGCTGAGAGCAGCTGCCTCTCTCCTAAGCAAGTGCCTGGTGAAGCTGGGACTCTCACTCCTGGGACCAGGCTGGTCCCCCACGCAGTGCTCTGTGGTGCCCTGCTGGCCTCTGTGTAGCCCCGCGCCTTCTCTGGGCCGGCGGGCTTCCTCCACCCTCATTTCCCCTCCATCCTGGCTTTTCCACGTCTACACTGCATTCTGTCCCTGCCCTGCGGTGTAGGGCACAACCACTGAAGGCATTTCCAACCTGGGGGACGTTTGTACATGAAGATGAAGAGAACAGTCCATCCCCAGAACCGCGGGGACTCCTGGTGGAGTGGGCAGCCCTGGACCGCAGACACGGAGCTGGCTAGCTCTGTGGCCACAGCCACGGGGTCCCAGGACGAGCGCCTGCCTCCCCCGCTGCGGGGCTTGGTAGCTGGTACCCATCTCATGCCTTATTTCTGAAAGCCTGTGCTGATCTAGTCTGAGCTGTGCACAGACTGTCCACGTTTGTGTTGAATTCAAATCAAAGCCCAAGTTTGGAATGGACTCTGAGCAATCCCCTGATTTACTCTATTTTGTACAATACACACCTGCTTTGGGAGTACATTATTAGAGGATCCATTAATGAACATTTGTTCACATTTAAACATTAGCCTGGAGCTGGAGAAAGGAATCTGGCCCAACTTGCCTTTGTAGATCCGCCCCAGCCTCAGCCAGGGGTGTGCCTAGAACATGCCCGTGCTCTCGCCCTCTGTCAGCCTCTAACTTCCCAGTGAAGAACGACGCTTACCAAACACTTACATGCAGGTGTAAATCACTGTACCTGCTCACTTATTGTCCTGACATCGATCCCATCCAGTAGGAACTGTTCTGATCCTGTTTTACAAGTGGAGAAACTGAGGGCAGGGGGTAGGAGCTGGACTCCTTTTATGTTCCCTTACTGTGTCGGAAATACCCGCACAAACAACCCTCAATGCTTTATGAAATATTTATAAGTGAAAAATTGGAAGAAGAGAGCAAAGTCTGTTCCAGAAGGAACTGGAGGTGCAGCCCACTCGGCCTACTTCCAGCCCTGGGGCTCTGGTTCTCAGCTCAGCTTCGGCTCTCTGTTCCTCAGAGAGTACTCAGAAGCTGCAAATGTCCAGGCCCAGCCAGCCCAGTTGGATATAAGTACCCAGGGGTGTGGCCCAGGCACCAATGTGCGGAGGACCCCCGCGGGCCATTGCAGCCGTGGGTGGTGGAGAGCCGTCTTGTCCTCCACGCCCTAGCACAGAGGGCCTGCTCTGCCACGGTCAGCACCTCTGGACCCCAGCCCTTGCCAGGTTTTCTCCATAGGTGGAATCAGCTCTCCTCTTGCCTGATCCCTGAGGCCACACCAAAAGTTTTCCTCAGGACCCCTAGGCCTTGTCCCAGACCTTCTGAAGATGTGCAGTGTTGGCTTCAGGGCCAAGCAGCCAAAGAAGCTGGGATTTCCTTCGAGAGGCAGGTCCTTTCATTATAGTTAGCCCGAGTTTTGGCCAGCAGAGCCGTGATGTAACTTTGCTGACTTAAATATCAGAGCATCGAGTGAAGCACAGATCGACCTGTATCACCCGGCGCTTCCTAGGGTCGCTCTCTGCATTGGTTAGATAGATGGTCCAAGCACAAGCCGCAGGTGGACCAGAAGCAATTCCCCTTGCGCTATGGGCGGATGTAGCCAGTCACAACCCCAACCCTGTCAAAACCCTGCAGCGCCCGCCTCAGCGGCTCATGGGCAGTTTCGGCGCCTTGCCGGGGCTCCCAGGGCACTGCATGGCTGCACCCCAGGACCACTCTGCTCTCACGCTCTTCCCGAGCCAGGCACACCCAGCTCCATTCAGCCCGCGGATCCAGCCTGCCCTTCCTGTGGACGGCTGCTTATGCTGGCCGTGACTCGACTCCATCCTCCCCCTGGCCACCCAGCCTCAGTGTGGAGGCTCGCCCAGCCGGAGGCCCTCTGTGGTCCTCCCCCCATGGCTTCATACCCTCTCCTCTGTACACAGGGCACTCAGGGCGCCTCCCTGTGGCAGCACACATCACAGCTTTGAAAGCACCCCGTGTCCTGCCCTGGGCCTCACCACCACTGAAGCGGGGACCTCGTCCTCTTGGTCCCCGTCTCTGATGCTCAGCATCAGAAAGGATGAATGGGCACCTGTGGATGAATCTTCGGCTGGGGGCGTTTCCCAGCCTTTGCGGTATCATTTTGGTTTAGACAGGAGGAGACATTAGACATTTCTCCAGAGCTCCACACATCCCACAAGACAAAACCCTCAAAAATGACAAGTTTTGGACAAACAGTGTAGACTCTTAAATGTACACGGAGATTCCATCAGCCAGCCAGCAGGCCGGCAGAGAGGTTTGTGGAGTTTTCTTCTCTGAACAATCAGCGAACCCAGCTACCTTTGTTCAAGGGTCTGCCACCCTTGGGTGCCCAGGTTCCACCTCCCATTTCATGGGGCCACCTCTAGGTGCAGGGCTAAGGAGGTCTGGACTGGGGGATTATGAGAAAACCAAAGTGAAGCCAGCTGCTGCCTTGAGGGGTAGTCTTGGGGAAGGCCCCCAAGGGCACCAGGGCCTGCTGGGCTCTCGGGTGTAGACCTCCCGGGCTGTGGGCTGGAGAGCAGGTCTGCAGGAGACCTTCCCTCCAGAACAGCACAGTCCTGCCCTCATGGGTCTCTTCCTCCTGCACTCAGCTCACCCTAGACTGGGATGGGGCAGGGAAAAGCTCAATTCTTCTATTTTGTATCTGAGTCTTGAATAGCTCTTGAACTTGAACACCAAATATTTGGGCCTGTGTTCTCTGGTTAGAGGGTAATTCATGTCTTGGCTGGGCTGGGAGAAGGCTCTCAGAAATTAAAAGCGCTTGAGTAGATAGAGGAACACAGCACTACTTTTTCAAAGGGTTATTCATCTGCATAGAATTCTGCACGGGTCCCAGGAGGGAGGGAGACTTCGCTGCTTCCTCAGATGAAGTTATCAGAAGCTTCCATGTAGAAATACAGCAAAGTCCTCCCCAGCTTCCAGGGCTGTTGCAGAAGGACAGGGCTATAGATTCTCCCGGCAGTGTGAAGTGATCACAGCCTTGCCGGTATTCATAGGGACAGCTCATTAACAACTCGGGACCCTGAGATATTCCTTACTAGGCTGCAGCCCTGCTAGAGGGCTACGGAACCGACTCCTTAGATTTAGAACAGCATTTCCCCCTTGCTGGGAAGAGAGTATGAACAGCTTAAAAGTGCTCTCATATCAGAGAAGGCCAGCTCTCGGAACACGTCTGAGCTTTGGGGACATGAGTGGAAACCTAGGACATCAAGGCTGCTTTGGGAAATTTCCTCACTTGTGAATTTCCTCAGGTGTGACCAAGTTTGGCAGCAAGATAGCTGTCAAGGACTTGGGGTGTGCCGTGCACGAGCTCTCTATGCCTGTCACACACATGCACACATAGTAGTCTGGGATGGGGGCAGGAAAAAGCTCAGTTCTTTTATTTTATATCTGAGTCTCTGAATAAATACCGAGATTTAGTTCAGTAATTAAATTCACCATCCACAGCATGGCAGATACTTGTGCAGAGAATTTTGTTCCTCCCAAGGGTCTGCACAGCCCCAGTGTCTACACAGACAGACTTACAGGGGACTTACTGCATTGAGATCCACGCATGTGCACCAGATACAATGTCACGTATCGTCTCCCTGTTGAATTGGCATTAAAGTTCTTAGATGTCTTAGATGATAGCAAGGTTCATGAACCTGACACTTCAGACGACGCAGAGAATTAAATGCCCAAGAACTGTTGCTAAATAAAGTTACCACAGGCAGTTATAATGCACATAATTTGTATTATGTTCCCCAAACATTCAGGCTCATTAGAAAGATTCCTATTTATCATCCTCCCTTTGGTGAGCCAAACAGAGACGAGTAGCTAACTAATCGAGTCTGTAAGCCATTTGTCACTGAGTGTGACTCAGACGTAATTTTCCTCTCCTCCCTTCTTAAGACTGGGTATTAACACCCTTCCATCTCTGCCCACTGATGGATGAGACCCTGTATTCCAGCACTTAACTCACATGTCTTCAAGGGACGGATGTGGAGCATTCCCCATGCTTACCAGCCACTTCACTTCTCTTTGAGGAACTATGTAAGACATTTCCCTATGCTAACAAACGCAGGCTCAGGTCTCTACACAGCAGGACCCTGCACGGACCTACAGAGCTTTAGGTCCGCAGGATGTGCGGCAACTGATAACGGGGGTTCCCTCTGGCAGTGAGGACGGGGGAAGCTGGGCAGGGGACAGAAGGAGAGGGCCTCTGAGGTTTACGCTCCCCTCACTGGGTTTCTACACCTACATTTGAAATCTTATACTGACAAATGATACCTGTACATGTTTGTGGGCAAACGCTGTGGTGTTCTGGTGCACGTCTGCATTAGGGACTCTGCACACATTTCTGCTTACATCACCATGGATATACCTTTAAGACACACAGTGCATGTTAAACACAGTTGCTTTGCTTACTAACAGGAGTGCAGGAGGGAAGTGACCATGCCAGCCTGGCACTGGGCTTCCCACTGTCTTTAGGGATCAGACAACAATAACCGAGCCTGGTGTCATGACAAGAAATAGCCGGGCCTGTGGGAATACCATGTCCCCTTCACAGGCAAACGCAAAATCCCCAGCTCTCTGCTGACCAGAGACACAGTCTGGGAGTGGTTTTTGCCAGGGAGCTGCCACCTGGTAACTGCTGCTTCTAACTGGAGAAAGGGGGAGGGGGAGAAGAAGGAGGAGGGGGGAGGGAGAGGAGGAGAGAGGAAGACAGGCAGGAAGAGGAAGAGGAAGAGGAAGACATCCCTCTTAGAGAAAGGAAACTGCACTGTTCTCTTTGTCATGCGAGGGACAAAGTGGAGAGAGACCTTCCTGAAGGTACAAAGCTTGGCTGGTCCCAAGCGTTGACCTAGGAACAGCCCTCAGCTCTGGGCATAGACTATCAGTTGAACTCAAGACTCAAAAGCCATTCCTGGAAAGAAGCAGCACCACTCACACATCATGGCTGAAGTCCACCTCATGGGGCACAAGGGCTGCAGGAGGTGAGGAGGTACAGATGGGAAAGGTCCTGTGGACACAGAATCATGGCCCCAAGTCCAGCTAATGGAACATTGGGGATGCAGGATGTGGACAGGAAAAAGTCCCCTGGTCACACATTTGGGAGATACCGTGAGTCGGGTACTTGTTCACAGGACTTCTCAGAGACAGCGTTATGACACCGTGCGGTTAAATGTGTTGCTTCTTACAGATAGGTCATCTTCTCCTGTGGGGAACGGCTGCTTAGATTCAAACTCCCTTCAGTTCTCAGACCTTCTTCCCACCATGGCTATCTCTGGGGAATAAGATCTTATGTGGCTAAGAAAATTTTATCATGCCTTTTCCAAAGGATTAATCTCCAGAAAACTTTTGGAAAGATTCTGGTTTTGCAATCTCATCAAATAAAACTAGAAAAAGTTGAAGTCTGAATCTATTAAATAAATTTAATTTCCTTGATTATCATGAACTCTGAGACTGAATACAAACAGCAGTTCAGGAAAATGAATCGAGCCATTTTATGGAATGACGTATTCATGTTCCTCCCAAGTGCTGGCTGACGGGCCCTCTCCCCTGCCGTACCCCTTGGGTCCCCTCCTCTGCCTGCATTGTGGCTCTGCACATCCCTGTCCTCCTCCTGTCTGTAGCCCTGCGTCTCCCTGTCCTCCTCCTCCTGCCTCTGGCTCTGCATCTCCCTGTCCTCCTCCTCCTGCCTCTGGCTCTGAGTCTCCCTGTCCTCCTCCTCCTGCCTCTGGCTCTGCATCTTTCTGTCTGTTTTGCTTTTATCTTAGGGGTTTAAGTATGGTAAGCCAGTTGCAAAATGTCCTGATACATTATGGAGTTTTTCCCTCACCCTGAAAACTATCAGGAATGTGATGATTTTCTCATTGTTTCAACTAATAAGTTGAAAACCTGGGTTCTCTCTGCTTGGATGTTGGACAGGTCCTGCTATGTGCTGGGTCCTGTGGGACTCCTGACGCCCATAGGACAAGAAGGCCTGGTGAGCTGGAAGCAGCTGGTGAGCTGTGTCTTTCACACAGAAACAGAGGGGAGACCCAGGAACTCCCTGTGCAGATTCTCACTCATTAGAGTGAGGCTGAAATTCACAGTGCATGAAGGACATCCCTGACTAACCAAGAGCTGAAATCTTTTCCACAGATTTATCCAAGTTAGAAGTAGATAAAATTGCATGACAATCAATCCTGAACAGAGAAAACTGGGTGGAAATTTCACCATGAAAGAGGCAGTTAGGTCCTCTCCGCTGGCTCTCAGGCCTTTGACAGCAAAGGCTCAGTTCTGGACAACTGCAAGTATCGTCTACAAACTGCCTCTCATCACTGGGACCATGGCCCGCCAGAGTCCAGCCCTCTCTGTGACAGAAGGGCAGAAGCTAGTGTCCTCTAGGGACTTCTCTACGTGTCCCCTGGCTGGCCTCTCTCCCCATGGTCCAGCTATTTTGCAGTTCTGCGATGGAGCCTTGGATTCCACAGCCAGGCCGACCTCCTGGCCCTCGCACTGCAGCGCATGGTTGTGAGCCAGCCTCCAATCTCCCCGTGCCTTGGTTTCCTGAGGGTCACATGGAAACAACAGGAGGATATTTCTCATAGGGCTGGAGTTAGCATTAAGCACAGGTGTTCACTTAACGTATTTGAAAGAGTGGCACACGTGAGCCCAAAGAAAAAGCTAGCCATTGTTTTGAGTATGGTTATCATTATTGGCGTTAATTATATTCCACTATTTTTTTAAACACTAAGATGGATACTCTCTTTATATCATTATAGGTCAATCAAAATCATGGTGCATAACTTCCCAAGCCCCTTATGAATTTAATTTTCATTATGTATAATTTGCTTGGGAAATTTTCCCCTTAAATAAAGGCTGTATACCTTTATTTAACATACCCTCCTGTTTATAAATCTTTATTTGACTTGAACTTTTAGTTCTGAGAAGTAACTGGAGGTAACTGAAAAGCTGCGCATTATATTTTAGGTTAGTTTCAACCAAAGATACTGACTAGGGTGCTAATCCTGCCTGGACTGCAGAAAAACTAAGTCATACTCAGAGGTCAACAACACATTTCTTCGGAAGAGCACAAGGTACAGGACACAGATATAATGCTGTCAGAAGCATTCATGAGCGACTCTCATGATTTGATCTGGTGAGTGTGTATCTGGAGTTGTCGGTTATCAGGTGATAGAATACAATTTTATAGACAAAGAGCTTCTACTTCAAAGTTTCCTCAGATACACATTATGCTTTTGAATCAATTGCTAAAATATTGTCCCAGCATTTTTGCCCCATTTTAAAGGATCTGATCTCAGAGTCTGAATCTGAAAGCCGTGCAATCCGTGTTCATTTTAGAGTCACAGCTGTTCCTCTGACTTTGAACCTGCCAGGGAGAGCGACCGACCTGTGATTTCAGAGGAAAGATGGCCAGTCACTGGGAGACCTGCCTCTGGGAATGCACAGAGAAGACGCTGGGGACAGACAAGCAGACGCACGCAGCCTGCTGCGGCCACCCTGGAGGGAGCCGGTGTCTGCTTTCGTAGGGAACTGAGATGGGGTAAGACCGTGTGTCGAAGCAGTGGGAGCAGTTCGATCTTGTTGGTGTGCTCAGCCCTGTATGTCCTGGGCAGCTATGCAAAACAGTGTTTTGAAGAATGCGCATCAAGTTGGGAAATGCTTATCGTGTGTTAAGAGGAACAAGCCACCGGTGAATCGGTACTGCCACATTTTAGATCATGACATACCAACAATGTGAGTGTGTGCCTTAGTGTGCACGCAGACTAGAAGGGCACACTGACACGCTGTCTCACACAGCCGTGCTCATCTCCGGGCGATGGTATGGGCGACTTTAACACGTGGATGTATTTGTTCAGTTTTCCAACTTCCTATAACAGACACTTGCTAGTAGATAAGACATGGACACGGTCACTTGGTGGGCCCTTAGCACAGAGGTAATAGAATACCATTGATTTGGTGACTTTCTAATCCCTCACCACAGCCACATGTGCAGAACGATTTGCATTCCCATTTTACGGATGACGAGACTGAGGTCAGAAAGCACACGTGCCTCTGAGGTCAGCCTGTTGGTGATAGGCACATCTGGGGTCCCACTCAGGCAGATCTGGATTCTGAGTCCATGATTTTAACTACACTGAAATATGCATACTTTGTATTTATTTTGCACATAGAGATCCAGGCCACACCGAAGTTTCACATGGCACAGTGCAGACTTGCGCATCATGCCAGCTGACTTAGGGACTTCGGAGGAGTGGAGTACTGCCTGAAACACAAACAACCAGCCGGAGACCAAACAGCGCTCTTCATTTTGCTTGGAAGGTAGAGACTATAGTCCTCTTGTTTGAACCAACCAGCTAATGAGTGTAGAGTTTCCAAAATCAAATAAACCTGCTCCAAGAATAAAATGTCACTGTCACTTGGCTTCACTCCTCACAGACACGTAGGGCCAAAGCCATTCCCCCTGTGAGCACGGCCAAGGCTCTGCTCTCTGTGCCTCGCATCCAAAACCTGAAGGCAGTTCTGCTTCTAGATCATTAGAGATAAAAATGAACTGGAGGCCAAGTGCAGACTCCCAGCTCACAGCCCCAGGGCGTCGTTCCAAAGCACAGGTGGCTCATGTGTGCTCGGTGGTGCTTACTGGCCTGCAGGGCTGAGAGTCTCTTGCTGTAGGAATGCGGAAGGGCCGCCCTGCCTGCCTTTGCAGGGCCTCAGGGTGCACTGTGGAGGGCGCCGCGAGGCGAGGCACAGTGCACAACTCTCAGCCCCAGCGCCAGCCACGGTGGCTGGGCAAGTGTGTTGGGGTGGCGGAGGGCTGCCCTGCACTGCAGGCACTCAGAAGCATCCCTGGCCTCCACCCACTCACACTAGCAGCCCTGCCCTGAGTTGGCAAATGTCTAGATTCCAAATGTGTCCAGATGTTCCAAAGGACTCCTGGGAGAAACCACCCCAGTGGACAGCCACATGTCACCGTCTGTTCCCAAACCTGGCTTTCCACATCCTTTTGACCATGGCTCGACAGTCCATGGTACAGGATGGGCAGCTGTGTCTGCCCCTGAGTGTGTCCTGTGGCTGTGGTTGAGTGGGCCGTGATGACCCACTGACCCACGTTGGGCAGTTGTGCTCTGTCTTCGCAGAGAACGTATTTATGACCCTGGAACCGAGTCACAGGCACTCGGGCCCTGCGGCCAGATCAGAGTGGTGCCAGGAAAGTGAAAGCCTGTCCCCCCTCCACTGCCCAGGACAGGGAAAACACAAGTCCCAAAAGAGGACCGTGCACACAAAGGAGAGCCACGCAAACCGGCCGAAACGGTGCGACCCGCACACAAAGCCTCCCACAGTCTCCGGGTCTGTCTGGCCTGGGGCGATTCCCATGGCTGGCTCCCCAGGATCCTTGTTTCCTTACTGTGCACCACTTGGCCCAGCTCCAGGGTGCGTCCGTGTCCAACCCTCTCCTGAGTCATAATGAGAATGTGTGACACTGGCCAATCCACAGGGTGGCCTTCCCCACCTACGCCAGAGCAAGGAGGATGGATCCTGGGCCAAGAGCTTCAGGTTCTAAGTCCTGCTCCATGACCCCTGCCAATGGGTCATCTCTGGGTCCTGACCCTCCCTGAAGAATCTGAAGAGCAGATCACGCCCACCTCTGAATCATGCTAGGTGAAGGTGCAGCGAGATCTGTAGTCCCACAAGCCATGGGCTCCATGTTGGACTAGCACATTGGATTGCCTTAGAGCTGGTGGGCAAGGCTGGTAGTAGAGTCCCTTATGCTGGGCTTGAGTCCAACAAGCTATGGATGACCAACCAGAGGCCAGTGGCACACTATTTAACCCTGCAAGCCTCGGTTTATGTTCCAAACAGGAGGGAAAGTGTGTCTCCCCACAGCAGCCAGCCCCCAAGGTGACCCAGTGATCCTGCCCGCTGTCTCCAAGCCCTGGCAGCTCATGCCACACTGAACATGGCTGACCGCTGTAGCCGGATGCTGTGTGGAAACAATGAGGTGACACTTCTGAGGTGCGTAAGGGACCCTGTGGCTTGCTTCCAAGGGGTCAGCTGCATGTTGCAAGGAGACCACGCTCCAGCGGGGAGGCCCATGCGCCAGTGGCCCTGCAGGAAAGCTATCGTAACCCTCTCCAGCTCCAGTCCAGCCCTGAGATCTGGAAAGCGACCACACAGCAGACCAGCCAGAACCTCCCGGTGAAGGGGACCTCCTTCCACAGAAGGTGGATGGTGCTGTTTTAAGCCACGACACTTGGGGGATGTTTGTTACGTAGACAGATGACTGAGACCCTGCTTTGTAGGATTTAGAGGAGGATTAAATAACATAACATGAGGAGTGTTCAGCAGGGAGCTTGATGTGTCCGGAGCACTCAGAACTGTGTGACAGTACCCAAAGCACCTGGAGCAGTGCCCGCTGGCTCAGTGATGGCATGTTGGACCTGTCATGTGTCATGCTGTCCCATCGCCATTCTACACAGCCCCAAAAGGTGCCAGGCGCTCTGATCTCAGGACCCAAACATTCTTCCAGCTCTTTCTTAAAAACAGAGTCAAAATAGAGATATTTGAAAACACAACAGCCAGATGCCCTCGGTCATTTTGTCCTGCTGTGACAGGACGCCGAGGCCGGGTAAGTCAGAGGGAACAGAGGCTCTCTGGCTACGTTCTGGAGTGGGAAGCTCGACACTGAGCCACGGGCAGCTGAGGCGGCCCCTCTCACTGCTGCTCACGCGGTGGAGACAGCACAGGAGGGCACGAGGGGCAGGGCTCACCCTCTTAGAGGCATCTCTACTCCTGGGGGGAGCCCCGTGGCTCAGTCACCTCCCAGAGGGCCCCTCCCAACACCATCATGGTGGCAGCCCAACTGCAACTTGAGTTTCTGTGGGGACCACACTGGTGACTAGCGGGAGACAGGAAGTCTCGCCAAGGGCTAGCATGGGACGACAGTCTAGCACTCGGTTCAGCAAGGAAATGCACTGTGTCCTGAGCACCTGAAGGGAGGGACACGCAGGAGGGACACCCAGAGAGAGGGGACACTGGCCCCCACTGTCCATGCAGAAGGGACACCCAGAGAGAGGGGACGCCGGCCCCCCACCGTCCACGCAGGAGGGACACCCAGAGCGAGGGGACGCTGGCCCCCCACCGTCCACGCAGGAGGGACACCCGGAGAGAGGGGACACCGGCCCCCCACCGTCCACGCAGGAGGGACACCGGAGAGAGGGGACACTAGTCCCCCACCGTCCACACGGGAGGGACACCCGGAGAGAGAGGACACCGGCCCCTCACTGTCCAAGCAGAAGGGCCACCCGGAGAGAGGGGATGCCGGCCCCCTACCGTCCATGCAGGAGGGACACCTGGAGAGAGGACACGCCGGCCCCCACCGTCCACGCAGGAGGGCCACCCGGAGAGAGGGGGCGCGACCACTCACCGTCCACGCAGGAGGGCCGGTTTCTCGTGGTGCCCGCCACCTTCCCCGGCAGGCACGAGCACTTCACGGTCTGCGACCGCTCCTCTATGCGGTTCTTGTTACAGCACCTGTGTGCGGCTATCACTTCGCAGGTCCCTCCTTCTGGCGAGACAGGAAACAGAGACGCTAGTTAGAACAGGCCTGTGGCTGGCTGCGGCGTGGAGGGCGCAGGGATGGGGGAAATCCCAGGAAGCTCCCCCACTACTGGGCGTGATCTGGAAGAAGACCCGTGTCTAGGCGGTGGACAGTCCGCGAGGTGCCCCATCCTGGCTGTGTGTGTGAGCGGCAGCGAACCCCAGTGCGTTTCATCTGGGAGCTGTGCCCGAGCTGTCCTTGCAAGAAGATTCTCTGGGCTCCTGCTAGTGACAGGCAACTGACACTTCAGAGATGCAGGACCCGCAGCGCTGGGGAATGCCCAGTCAGTGCTCCCTGCTTCCTGCCCACGCTCGGGGGACTCACAGGAACACCTGGTCATTTTACAAATCCAGATCTCATCCACGAGTGAGAGCAAGAATGCTGGAGAGAACGGGACTGTGCCTGACGGGGCGTCCAGCACGCGGGCCAGGCCACGACTCCACACGCCCTCTCCCAGGTCCTGAGCAGGGCCACTGGGCCTCTGAGAAGGCTGCCAAGCACCCCGGCTGCTCTTGGTGACCTGCAGGAAATGAGCTAAACCCGATCTCAGGGGCTAAAAAGGGACCAGAAACAAGGAGTCAACCCTCCCCACACGGAGTTCTGAATTCAGAGTGGTTTTCATTTGACTAGAATGAGTTCATAACATTTAGGATTCTAAGCATTTAGGATTCAGTTGGCAGAAATTCAGCAACAATGTGTTGAACAACCACTACATTCAAATGACTGTGACAAACTGAGAGCTGTGTGTACAACCCACATTCATAGCAGGTGCACGTGGACACTGTGACAGCTGTAGAAAAGGGGGGAGGAGGGCGAAGGTCTAAGACACAGCCCCTTCCTGCCTGCACACTCACGGTGAGCCAGTGGTTCCCCATGTGCCCCAGTGACACCTGGAAACTGTTCGGATGGTCTTCACTGGTGGAGGGCTACTGCCTACGCAGGTAAAGAGCAGGGGGCTACTAGCTTCCCACAATGCTCAGAATAGTCCCCACCACAAAGAATGACCTGGCTTGAGTACCAGTCACATCCAGACTGAAGGTCCAGACTAGTAGGCCAGGACACCGGTCTCCGACTTAGGGTGTAGCTCTGCCACCCTCCCCGGGAGGGAAGAATTGAGGCTTTCAAACCAGACTGCTTCAGTTTGAATTTCAGCCGTCAACTACTTGCTGAGCGCCTCAGTTTCCTCACCTGTAAAGTAGGAATGATAACAACACCTGCAGCACAGGGCTGTGGGCGCGTACTCCAAGGCAGCACAGGGAATCCAGGGGCCAGCCTCTGGGGCACAGGGTCAGGGGAGCCCAGCCAGCCTGCCAGCCTGGTCAGCCAGTGCCCAGGTCTCCAGAGAGCTGCGGTCAGCAGAGCTGGGGCAGGAGCTCCGCAGCTCTTGTGGAATGACTAACAGAATTCATTGAATCAGCACCACGAGGGCAGCACCGGGCTCTGCAGGGCACAGGTGGAGACCCTCTGCTTGCTGAGGGGTTGGGAAGGTCTCTCAAGTCTCGAGTGAAAAGGGCTTGGACAGACACTGAAGGAGGAGCATTAACCACTGCCAGTCCCAGGCACCAAAACAAACTTTCCATTTTAGAAGTTTCAGATTTTTCAGCAACTTGTCGAGAGAGGCCCCATCATCATCATCTTGTCATCTCCTGGTGCTACCGTAACATCCGCATCCCCAGTCATCTCCTGGTACTGTGCTAACATCAGCATCCCCGGTCATCTCCTGGTGCTACCGTAACATCCGCATCCCCAGTCATCTCCTGGTACTGTGCTAACATCAGCATCCCCGGTCATCTCCTGGTGCTACGCTAACATCCGCATCCCCAGTCATCTCCTGGTGCTACCCTAACATCAGCATCCCCGGTCATCTTCTGGTGCTACCCTAACATCAGCATCCCCAGTCATCTCCTGGTGCTACACCAATATCAGCATCCCCAGTCATCTCCTGGTGCTACGCCAATATCAGCATCCCCAGTCATCTCCTGGTGCTACCCTAACATCAGCATCCCCGGTCATCTCCTGGTGCTACGCCAATATCAGCATCCCGTCACCTCCACAGTTGGGGACATCAGGCCTTCTGTAGGATATGCCCTCTGGCGGGAAGTGTCTGATGCTTTTCTCCTGGTTAGACTCGGGCTGTGTGGTTTTGGAGGAAGACCACAGTGGAAAGCCACTCTGGTCACATCAGGCCAAGGGCACAAAGGATTAGCAGGCCTGTCCCTGTTGACGCCGACCTTGGTGGTAGGGCTGGGTGCCGCCTGCATTTCCACCTTATGAAGCAGCTGGTTGCCCTCCCTTGCACAGCATGATGGACACAAGGAGCTGCCACGCACAGCCCCTCCAGGAGCGGGAAGCTCGCTTCTCCACGTCAGGCTGCAACAGGCCCTGGGCCTCCTGGACACACTCCCATCCCTGTGGCTTTGCTCTGCTGTCCTTCTGAACTCCCCTTCCAGTCCCTCAAGACCCTCCAGGCTCATTTTCTGTATCTCTGTCCTAGGTCAGCCATTTCTCTAGAAATGGACCCTGCACCTAGGGTGCATGGAACGGGAGCTTCTTGTCCTCAGGAGGAAGGGTTAGCCCGGGAGGGCCTCCTGCCCAGGGCCTCGCTGGTGCAGTGAGGCAGGCTGGGGCCATGGGGGCTACCCTAGGGCCACCCCTGCAGCCATGCAGGAGGGCTGAGAAGAGCAAGACGGCAGATTGGAAGAAACCAAGGCCACTACCAAATGCTGAGCAGGAGGGGCAAGGCCTGGACCTGGGCCACGGGCAGTGCCTCCCTTCTCTGTACGACACGGGCGTGGGGTGAGAGCAAGGAGGCCAGCCGCCCTTACGCACCAACCCAGAGGGCTGTGCTCGCGGTTCTCAGCCAGCTCCCTTCCTCTGGCCAGCAGCAGCGAGTTCTCCAGGACACGGAATGCCACTAGTCCCCAAGCCACCAATCAGCTGACGCAAGGCTGCCGCACGTTCGTGGCTGAATACAGCACCAGGCAGGTGGCCCCAGGGTGTTGGGTCTTTTTGATTTGCAGTCAAGTGGGCAGGCACAGTGCCACAGCCACTCCCTCATCCGAGTGGCCACCTGGAGATGAGTCCTGTGGGCAACCCGATGGCCCCTGGACACCCACTTGTTCCTCGTAGCACTGCTGCAGACGAGCCCTGAGAGCAGTTCCACTGGTGGCCCGTCCCTGGGGTGACGAAGTTCTCATGGGTGCTGCACCCTGCCCGGGCCCTTTGCCTGCTTTAGTTACAGGTGACTCGGCCACTGCACAGGGCATGTCCCGCTCGACACACGACCAGCTGAGGCTCTGAGAAGCAGGAGGCCTGCCCAGAGTCCCACAGCTGTGACCTCAGCCTCCAGGCTCCACAGCTCACGGCTGGGCATCTTGCCAGAGCAGCCACTGCTGGTGGACGGACCCCTTCTGGGGAGTCGGACTTGCTGCTTAGTGGTCACCAAAGCCTGGTGCCCCCTGCCCCTCTGCCTGGCCCCCCTGCTACCACCCTCCTGTTCCCCTGGGACACCATCCGGCAGCTCTCTGGCTCACTCTGTCCTTGTCTTTGCTCAACAGTGGCTTTGCCAGAGGCTCACTTGATGGCTATGCTTTGCCGGCACACGTGCCCCATCCCACCCTCCCCTCCCAGGGCACCCGTAACTCTGAAGCACGTCACTTACTTATCCTACGTGATGTCTGCGACCCCCCCAGAACGTAAAGTCCCCAAGGACGGGGATCTCTTCATTTGATGTCTTAAACAGTGTCTGGCACATTACTGGGGCTTAGAAGTGCTTTTCACACACATTCATTTAATCTTCACGACCATTTAACGATAGAGACAGGGTATAGCCATCCACGCTCTCTAGCAAGGATGCTGAGAGCCAGCGACACAGCCGCAGAACCAAGGGAGGGAAGGAGCATTGAAGACTCACCTATCAAAATCGCCCCGTGCCTACACTGCAGAAGACGCGTTACGAACCTTCGTCTCATTCTGCGCTCACAAAAGCCAGGGGATTTCAGGTCACCCCATTTTACAGAAAGGCCGCTGAGAGGGAGAGCAACTTTTTAACCCAGGAAGCACCCACAGTGTCTGAAGAGACCCCAGGCCCTCGGCCCCGTGGCCAGTGCCTTCCCCCACACGGTCCTGGCAGACATGCCACCATCTCTCCACCATCTCTCCGTGACCGCCCACCCACAAGTGGCCCACTTCCGCGGAGTCTGTGCACCCAGCCCAAGACCCCGCCTCACCTTCCCCGGGCTCATGATGGCACAGTGGCAGAGCAAGCTGGGGAGGTGCTGGGCTGTGTAGGGGCCCGTGTGGCCTCCACTGAACTACGGCTTCAACTGCACCCGCTGCCTGGGTACATGGAGGCTGGGCCAGGTCTTGGGGGACACAGAGGAGCTCCATTTAGGGGACCTGATTGGCCTGTCAGGCCCACATCTCGTTCCCAAGGGCTGCTTCTCCGAGGGACCTACTGCCAACAACCAGAGAAGCTGGGTGTCTCAGTCCATCCCCACCGTGGAAACGCGTCTCGTGGGGACACGGGGAGCATCGGAGACCTGGACAGCCGGAAGCTCACTGCCTGCAGCCCACGGTTGGTTCTCGGGTGTGGGCTGAGGGGTCTGAGGGCCGTCTGCAGGGCTCAGCTACCTTGGCTGCAGGAAGGACATTGCTCCTCCAGCTACTTTAGTGCTAACAGTCAGCGTGGCGATCTCCTCTTCAAAGGGCTTCCTCTCACAAGGAAAATGAAGACCGTTGTACCTACCTGAGGATCGCCTCCTGGAAGCTCGCATTAAAGGACAGTGTGTGATGGGTAGTGGACGGCCCATTGAGCAGATGAAACATTAATAAAAAGCCTGCCACGGATTTCTGTGTGATCAACTGATGGGCGTGTAACCGAGAAGGCCGGACGTTCTGGTGAGAAGAGTACAGCGAGCTTACACGGTGCTCATAAAGTCCCCACACGTTTCTTGGTTTCTTCTTTCTATCAGGACTCAATATTCACTTTGGCCCACACAAGCCACAGTGAGAAGTTGATCAGATTCTATGGAAATAGGCTCTGGGTTGTGGCGCAGTGGTGGAGGCTCGCCGAGCACATGTGAGGCACTGGGTTCGATCCTCAGCACCGCATCAAAACAAATAAATAAAAATTCATCCTTTAAAAAAATTCTATGGAAATAAGATCCTGGGTTTCTGTTACAATCCCAGAGAAAGAATCTGTCAACACTGCAGAAATGACCGTCAAAGCTACTGTCCCCATCCACCACACGAGGGACTGGACTCTGAAATGCCCCCAGACATGCCCAGTCCAAGGGAAGAGTGAGGACTGCCACCAGCCTTTCTGGAAACTAGAATCTGTCCCTTTTCATCTATTTTATTTGCATTTTAAGGATTACCTAGTCAACTGAGCTTTCAAACCTAAATGCCAAGGTTATTTCAAAATCATAACAATAATATTTGTCATGTAAATGCCTTTTGGACTTTTCCTCAGCGCGAATGCCAGTGCATTTCTACATTTTCTCTCCATGCAGGCTGAAACGATTTCAAGGTGATCTATGCCTGCTCCAAGCAGAGTCGTTTAAGCACTCAGGAAATTGAGCTTCGCTTTTCTGCTTATGGCTTATCTGGAAAATGCCCTCTTCTGGATTCCACCCAGCGTCTATACACCCAGCAAATAGGACAGGTGAGGTGACCTACTAACTAACGTCAGGGAATTGGTGCAAAGAGCAATCAGCACGAACTCTGTCTCTGTTATTCAGACGCTGGATCAAGCACCAGTGAGGAAGTAGCCTCTGACGCCGCCCCCGCTCTGTAATGTGCCCCATGTTCTTTCCCTTCGGACACACCTGCAGCAATTTCCTCATCAGTCTCCAGGACAAACGCCTGGCTTCTCACCTCCTTCACCTGTATTACCAAGGGGAGGGAAACGCCCCAGCAAGGATGTCCACGACATGCCTCAGTCCACCAGTCTTCCTCCCAGCTCGGAAGAGCTTGGGAACCATGTCAAGAACAACCAAGGAGCGGGGCTGTGTTTCAAGATTGCCTCTGGCAGCAGCGACTCTCTCTGAGCCGAGAAATTGAAAAGTGCCAAGCCCAGCAGCTCCTAGCAGTGATCCCGCCTTCCCAGCTCCTGCATGGCTGTCCCACCCTGCCCAAGCGCACCAATGCAGGGAAGATGGATCCCGAGGGCACTGTTTCCTTAACAGCCCTCCCTACTGACTCTGAAGGTGTGTGGTGATGGGCAGGGAAGGACACAGCTGGAATGACCAGCGGGTAGGCAGACAGAAGCTGAGGGCTGGCACACAGCCAGAGTCTGCCCCAGACTAAGAGAAACAGCAGACACCAAGTGATGGTTCTGGGCTACACAACAGTCCCCATGGAGGTCACTAATGTCCGTTCCTCTTTATCTGCCAAGATATTTGACAGAGAGTCCTGTAAATTTGGTGTTGATGGGTTCCTGTCCGAGACTAGGCAAGCCAAGCAGTTAAAACGATACCAACAGCAGGTTTTCTGGAGGAGATGTGCTAAGGGAGAGGGGCAGTGAGATGCAGGGGAGCCGAAGTCGCGGCATGCCTATGCTGGCGTGCGTGGAGGGGACTGTCAGCCTGCCTAGAGTGGAGTGGACGCCCTTCCTGTGGCCTCCCTGTGGCAGGATCTCAGTCCTCAGGGTCCTCCCACAAGGACGCATCATGCATGACTGAGATGCTTTAAATTCCACAAAGGAGCAGGGGAGCCGGTTCTCGGTTCCACCATGTCCCCCAGCACTGATGGTGTCCACTCATGCTTGCTGGACGAGCTCCTTCCTCATAGAGTATCTGCTGACCCCAGTTCATGTCCTCCTAGCAAGCCTAACTTGCTGGCCCGACCCAGGCACTTGGGCATGTGCTATGTGCCTGAGTGAGACCAAGCGAGCCTGGGATGGAAGAGACGGGCAGCGGAAGAGGGAAGGAGGATGGGGCGTGGAGGAGGCAGAGAAGGAACAAGAAGGAAGACAGAATGCGCACCAGGCCTGTCGGGGACTTTCACTGAGCACCGCTCCCATGGTCCCTGCCCAGATGAGCATGAAGGGTCAATGCAGATGGTGCAAAGTGACCTTCCAATACACGACAAAAGCCCATCTGGAACCTTGGTTAGGGATCGTCAAAATGTACAGAAGAAAGCGTTTCATTCCAAGTGAAATAGCAGTTAAGTCTAAGGAAACTCGGTCCTCATTAGCAGTCAGTCAAGGACGCTGTTTACAGTTAAAGGCGCTTTTGGAGGAAATGAATAAAACATGGATTAAGGAGTGTTAAGACTCACTGTTCCCTTTCTTGATTTCCATTTACTGCAAATGGTTCCTTTTCTTACAAGCTGAACTTGTAAGAAAAGGCACAGGTTTTTGAGGCCCTCTTTTGCAGGACGTCTTGATGGAGGCCATAACCACAGCTCTCTTGGAATCCACCATGGCGGAGGTCAGAAATGCAGGCTTCAGACTGTGGTAGAAACGCCTCATCGACCCGGTGGCCTGGAGGAGGCTCCAAGTGAGTAACTGACGAGAAGACACTATGGGCCTGTGAGCCTGCTTTGCTCCAGAGGGAAACGGCTGCTGGATTTGTTTATGCTCCGGAGTAAACAGGCCCACCCTCTCCCCAGGGCTCCTGGTGTGCAGGAGCCAGAGCACTCGAGAGAGGGGCCATGTCGGAGGCCGGAGACCACCGTGGCCGAGAGCACGGATTCCACAAGCCGGGGCCAGGACCAAGGGCTGCGCCTGTTTCCTGCTGCTTTGAATCCCCACTTCAGGTTTGTCATCCGTGGAATGTGGACAATGGCATCGACTTCACAGACTCATCTGAGGAGTAAGTGGTCGGCGAGTTCAGCAAGTCCTCGCAAAGTGACTCGGGTGACACGTGGCTCGGAGGAGATGCTGGAGACCACGCACGTGACTACCACCACAGGGACTGCCCCCGCTGGATCAGAAGTATCTACCAGGGGGAAGCAACCCGCATTTCCCCTTCGCCAACACAGGCCTTTCCTCGCACCTGTATGCCTTCGGTCATCGCAGGCCAGTGGCGGGGTAACTGCTCTGACCTCCACGTCGCCCAGAGAACAAGGTGCTGTCAGTCGGTGCCACATCGGCTCAGCTCTCACCCTCTGGAGGGCGTCTTAAACTTTTAAAGATGAAATGCGTTTATTCATTGGATCCGTTGAAACTACTGCAGCAAGGACTTTCCATAACTGGTGCACCCACGTGGGAGTGAGTGAGTCCCAAAGGTGCACCAGTGTGTTCCCAGGAAGAGAGCTGGGTTCTGCGTGCCCTTCAGCCCCAGGACTGTGCTCTTCTCCAGCAAGGCCAGGTGTCGAGATGGGAAGCTCTGGGTGCGTTGGCAGTCAGTGCTGTCTGCAGGCCTGCCTGGACACTTCTGCTAAAATGAGGCTGAGAAGATGACCCAGCCATGCCTCTGGTCTCTGCTCCAACATACACATGTCTGATCCGTTCTTGCCTTCAATTCACTGCAAATTAAAGCAATCTTCGAGACACCTTGCTGGCCAGGAGGGAGCTGTCCAGAGGCCGGGCGGCTGCTGAAACAACTGGAGGGGAGCTTCCGCCCCCACGGAGCATCTGCACTGATGTCCATGCAAGTCCCAGGAAACTGATTCACCCCACCCGTGCCCCGCTTCCATGGGCTATATTCTAACTAAACACGGTGTGTTCCAGCCGTGATGAGGACACGGCAGAATGAGTCCAGGCTCAGAAAAGGAGCCACGTCCACTACTCCACTCTAGAGCACCACGTTCTCAGCCCCATCTCCCTGGGATCCTCCCCCACCCTGGCTAAACCAAGCTCCTTGGTCCAGCTCCCAGTGGCCGACCAGGCCCTCCTTCTCTACCACCAGCCTCAGGGCACAGCATGGAAGCCGTTGTACAAGAGAGACAGGCAGTCCTACTTTATATGCATGACTCTTGCGGCTATGTTAATTTTCTTAGACTTACCTGAAGCAATGACAGGAGAGGTTGAATATATTAATACTGAAATGATATTTCAAATCATCAGCATCACTTGGGCTATTAGCTGTGTGCCTTGGGGCAGGCTGTGGCCTCTCTCCCTCGCTCCCCGAAGGTAAGGTGCCTAAGGGCAAGAGGTGCCCTGAGCATGGAGGGGGTGTGGACAGCAGGAATGCCACACGCGCCTCAGGTGTGCCTCAGCTGAGAGCCACCACCTTGTTAGTAACATAAAGATGAAACAGTTTCAGAGACACCCCTGGAGAAGGTGCATCCAACGTGAGTTTTGGTGGAAGGACAGCAGATCCAGGGCACATTGTGCACTGGGGACCCTGCTGTCAAGACGTGGATGGTGCCCGGTGCTCCCCATGTGGCATCCTCGCTCTGTCTACTTGACCTTCACCGGTTTTCGCTCTGTGCCTCTCTCTCCCTGACACGACGGAGCGACACTCAAGCACGGATGCTTGCTGAGCAGGAAGCTCAACAACAATCACGAACTTTAAGAAATCATCTTTAAACGAGATTCTTCTGCCATCCATCGTGGCGAGTCAGGGATGGTAGGGGGACACTGCAGGTGATTCTGCACCAACTTACTTATGGAAATACATGAGTGCAGCCAACACTGAGAAGACATGGTGATCCCACATCCATCACCTCTAAACCACGCCCACCTCGTGACCTTCTTCCTCCAGCTGAATGGTAAACATGCCAGGGAGCGACACTCCTGAGCTGCCTTGTGACGATGAGGTGAAGACCAAGGCTGTGAGGTCTGGGGAGAGGTGGCTGCAAGGTGCTGCCCCCGGGAGGCCTGCTCAGGGCAGCCAGACGCCCATCGGTGGGGACCGCAAGACCTTCCTTGGGTATCCGTGGGAAAACCACATGCAAACGCAGACACTAGTGTCACTCCCGTCTGCGGAACGCGCTAGCCACCTGCCAAGTGAGTCACTGAACTTTCTGCAGAGCTGCAGTACCTACACTAAAACTAGAATTCTGCTTATGTCACCAATGTCCGCACCTGAGGGTTTGGTGAGGAAGTGGTCTCCCCGGGGTCCACAGCTGGGCTTTCGAGCTCACCAGATCTGTGTGTGGGAGCAGCTAAGAGCACGGTGTTCGAGACTGGACTTGGGAGCCAGCTGGCCAGGTTGCGATGCTGTCTGCACCTTTTGCAGCCCGTTGGTCTCAGGACAGCCATGAGCTCTTTCTACCCGTGGTTTCCTCGTCTGTAAGGTAGAGAATCCCAGTGCTTTCTCTGCTGGTGGTTGTGCGGCCGAGCACGTGAACAGCCTGGAGCAAGGCCCTGCAGACTCTGGCTGTTGGTGGCATGGCTGCCGTTAGCTGTGTTGTGTACACAGGTGTACACGGAGTACATGTGGCTTCCAGCCCACCACGGGAGGGGCGCCATGAGACCACGGCTGGTCGGCTGGGCGCTAATGGAATTGACGTATCACCACTGTGCTGAGATCTAGTTGCCTGGGTGACACCTCCGGGGATCTTTTCCTGCTGATTGGCTGCCAGCAGTATTTTCGATCAGAGGTCAGTGAACATTTTCTATAAAGGTCCAGATATAAATATTTTCAGGTGTGTGGGCCTCTGGTCAGGGCAGCCATTAAAACAATGTGTCAACAAGTAAGTGTGGCCGTGTGCCCACGGAGTCTATTCATGGAAAATGAAACAGAATTTCAAGTGATGCTGACATGTCCTAAGCAGGCCCCCTCAGAGTTCCTCCAGTCTCTCAGGAAAGGAAAGGCCACGCCTGGCTTTGGAACTTAGGCACCGGGTGGTGAGCCAGATTTGGCCTATAGGCTACAGTGTCCTGATCTCTGCTTTGGATGGTGACCACTGCAGAAGTCCTTGCCCTGGAGAACTCCTGACCCCACAGCCTCACTGTGGAACCACGGGCGCATGCCACATGACCACAGACCACGGAGGGAAGCCCTGGGGGTGAGCCCTTGAGATGCAGATGCTTCCTACTGCGAGGCACAGCTGGATCCGTCCAACATGTCATGTTCTATGATGATGAGAGGAAGGGGGCTTGGTGCCTTCAGAATGCTGACCCACCTTCTGCAGACGGTCAAGCTAAAACCAGGACCCCTGGGTGAACCACGGCCCAGGGCCCCACCCTGCGAACAGTCCTGAGTCTTTGCCTCTCGTGAAGCTCTAGATGAGATGGATGGCCT
The DNA here is from genome assembly GCA_028644305.1 of Xerus rutilus. Lineage (NCBI taxonomy): Eukaryota > Metazoa > Chordata > Mammalia > Rodentia > Sciuridae > Xerus > Xerus rutilus. The sequence goes on from CM053416.1 coordinate 18,413,168, forward strand.
AGCTGCTGCCTCTGCACGCACGCCTGGCCCAAGCCAAGAGCCTGGCCCTTCCATCTCTGTTGTTTACTGGTCCGGCTGAGAGGCGATAATAAAAGTCTGTATTTATTTATATTGTGAGATTGTGCTTCACATCCATAGCCAGAGAAATCAGGAAATACACATTTAGGAGGAAGAAGGCAAACAGAAGGCCGGACTTGTGTTACGCAGTATAGAAGTCATTAGCTCTGACTCAGGTAGAAAAACTGATCGCTGCTCTTTTTGACAGTGATGACGATTTAATAGTATTTGACACTGCCGACCGGCACACAGCATCCGGAGGCAATGAACGAGATCGTTTATCAAGATGATACACAGGGTGCGTTCCTCCTGCCTGCATGGGCGTGATCGCAAGTCGAAGGCCACCAGAACTCACTCAGCCTAGCCGCTCTGCCGGTGCTAGATGGCCCAGGACCCTCTGTGCTTACAATGAGCTTCCTGAGACAACCCTCCCTGAGCGGGTCAGGGAAACGGGCAGGATCGCAGGAGCTCACGGGCTCAGGGCGTCGGGAGCCTGGGTTGGGGGAAGCATGGAACTGGGACCCTGGTGCACACCCAGAGCTCTGGTGCCCTCGGGGTGGGTAGCCACCGTAAAGCTGGCTGGCGGAGCTGGCAGGTGCACAGGGCGTGTCCGGAGGAGGCCTCCAGCTGTGTTCTCAGCACGATCACCCTGACGCTCTGGTTGGCAGTCACAATGTCCTCCGTCCTGTGTCCTTGGCTCGTGTGCATCTGCCTCCCCGCCAACCGTCCGCTTGTGTTGGTGCTGGTTTTTGCTTTCTTGGGGGAGCCAGTAGCCTTTCCTCCCCATTTCCAGATCATGAAGTTTGAGAGGTACTGAGCCTGGTTCCAAGAGTAGGCAGGATGCTGAGGCCTGGCCATGTCCCTCGCCCCCTCAATGACACATGGCCAGGCCATGCCCGTTGCACCATCTTCAACGACCATGTGCTTGGGCCCCTTCACCATGCCCTCTCTAGTCCACATGGTTGCTACAAGGTCTAGTGTCTGACCCAAGTTATCCATGGTGAGATCCACTGCAGATTCATTCTTAGAAAAGTACGTTTCTAAGTGTCACTGATGAAATGATCTAGGTATGGAGCTTGCCCCTATCTTAATACCATGATGGAAAGGCAAAGGCCTGCCTATGAATAGAGGGAAGCCAGGCAGAGCCCCCTGATGCCATTGCTCCTCCTGTTGGATGCAGCTGAGCCTGAAGCTGGAGGTGAATGGCAGTCAGCAGTGCCATGCTTCCTCATTCAGCTAAAGTGTTTTTTGGTATCGTGGCTCATGATACCAAGAGCCATGAAGTACACTCATCCTAAAAGTATGGGGAAGATTCCTTTCCCAAGAGCTCCCTGCTGTGCAGATATTCACTGTATGCAGGCTGCGCAGTGGGTCCAAGGCTGGAGCAGACTCTACCCTCTCCTTAGTGCACTCCTGCCGCAGGCCCTTCCCTGACCCTCTGACGAGGTCAGTCATGCCCCTGCCCACTCCTTTGGGGCTCTGACGCCACGCCCTTCACTCTGGCACACACATAGGGACCATTTTTCCTGTGCTTTACCTGTCGTTGCCCACTTCCCATAAGAAATGAAAAGCCCCAAATGGCGGCGGTCAGGTCTGTTTTCAGGGACCACACTCCCGAGGGCCCCAAGCCATGCCTGACCGCAGAAGTTGCTGTTGCCAACACAGTGAGCTGCCCTCTGTGTCCGTGGGAAGTGGACCCAGGCCCCAGGACAGCGACGCCTGCGGGTGCTCAGGTCCCTGCCATAATGGGACATGGGGTTCCATCTGATGTGCGAGCTCCGTCCTATGTCTACAAATCTTCTCCAGATGACCACAGTACCTAGCACAGTGAGTGTAGGAGCTGGCACACGGTGTGAACAGTTACGGCGGGCGATGGGCGGTATGCTGGGGATACGCAGAAGGCATGTGTGTTCGGGACAGATGCACTTTGTGGAGTGTTTCTGGTCCAAGTTTGATCAGCTCTGTGGATGCAGGACCCCCAGACATGGAGGGCTGCCCATGATTACTCTCTCTGTTTTCCACAGGGCAACAACAGCCGCCTCCCCGGGCATTCAGAAATGGTCTGCTGTGCCCCTTGCAGCCACGGATGAGCACACGACTCAGTCCATACCAATGGACGACACCGACCTGCTGAGGCCGTCTAATTCCTGACACAGCTCCGGCCCCTTCCTCTTCACCATGTTTGAAACACAGGCAGGATGGCTGGAGCTGGAGGAGCCATTTCCCATCAGAGAGGAAGAAGGGCAGAGAAAATGGGGAGGATTGCAGAGACTTCGCCCTCCGCAGTGGCCCAGCCACTGTCACCAATCTCAGGTGTCCTGCCGTCTAAGAGAAGTGAAGTGCCTCTCGATTTAATCACCCCACCAGTAAGTTGGGGTTTCTGTTAATTGCAATCAGAACAGCCCTATACACCGGCATGGGTTAGGATTTTCAACAACACTTGTAAAACACAGAGGTGAAGAGATGAGTGACAGCCGGCTTTAGAGACGTAGGCCATGGAGGCACGGAGAGGAAACGGCCTGTGTAACAGCGAGGCTCAGGAGCTGCTCGAGAGTGCAGAGGCCTTTCCCTGGGGACGCTGAGGAGCCGGGGACACAGCTTTCTTGTGATGGGCCAAGAACACGAGTTCCCCGGAGGGGCTTGACCAGGACGATCTGCTGTGGTGATGGGATGGGCGATTCCGGTAGGAAGAATGGCCAGGCAGGTGCTGAGGACGAGACCCTCGATGGACCACAAGGTGGCCCATGTCCAGGCCCTTTGAGACCCTCCTTTTTAAGTGACAGCAGGACTGTGACTTGCTTCCAGCTACCAGAATACAGAGATGGTGTGGGGTGTACGCTCGCAACTAGGTGACGCCGGGGGCAATGATGGGGTGCTGTTCCCAGAACAACACGATGCATCTGCATCCACACCATCGTGCCCGCAGGCCCCGGGCTGATGCTTCACTGGGGGCACCCAAGAGGAGCCGTGACAACACAGAACCGTGCCTGTGGCCTCTAAGACCCCCGAGTGGCCCCTGGTCAACAACCAGCAAGAAAATAGGGACATCGGTCCCAGGGTCACAGGGACAGAAATTCCAACAGCCATGAGGGACCTTGGAGTGAGTATGTCCCCATTGGTCATATGACGAGACCACAGCCCAGCTGTACCTGTACGGCATTCCAGAGGGACTCTGGGCAGAGGGCACTTGAGCCATGTCCAGCCTCCAACCTCCGCCAGGGCGTGCGTGTGGGTATTCTAAGATGCTAGGTCCGTGGTGCTTTGCAAGGTAGCAATGACTAACCAGTAGGGTCCCTAAAATCCACGTGTCTGTCATCTATATTCTTGTGAAAATCCCTAGGCTTCACAAGCTGCTGGTCCCTGAGCAACGCGGCTCTGCTGAGTCTCACGGGCACAGACTCAGTTTCTAGGGAGGCTCTGGGTCCTAGGGTCGTCCTGTGGGCTCCTGGCTGGAGCATCAGCTCTGAGTTCTACTGCTGGGAGTCACAGGGACTGAATGAGCACACGTGAAGCATTCGGCACGAAGCCCGGAACGGGTCCCCAGTTTGTTCCCACTCTTGCTACTAATGTTCCCACATCCACAGCTGCAGAAGAACAGCGTCTTGTCATGCTGACATGCACGGGGACCTGCACAAAGGGCCGACACTGGGAGACGGAGTCCAGTGGACGCTACTGAAGGCAAAGTCCTCGCAACTCGCCGTCTCGATCCCTAGCGATTGGCAGTTAAGCAAGGAGCTGAACTCACAGCCAGTGGGACGGCCGGGCCTCCACTGTACTAAGAAATCCCAGATGGCAGACAGGAGATGGCTGGCAAGATGCACAGCTAAGTCTCGGGGGCCCTGCCACACGTACAAGTTCCCACCTGTACAGCCCTGAAGTCTGTAAAATGAATGCGGAGTCTCCAAGTCTCTGCTCTGTAAAGGGGCGTCGTAAGACACCTCTCCAAAAGATGGTGGTGCAGAGTCAGCGGAGTGATACCCGCACAGCCCAGCGGGAAACTGAAACTCCCTTGCTGTTATCACCTGTGATGTCCCACTCACATCGACTGTCCTGAATAAACTGGTTCAACTCTAAAGTGACAATAAGTTAGACCTTAACATTTTTATTGCCACAAATATTGATTGACCATCATTTGAGCAAGGTAGAGGTGACGTGAAGAGAAACAGTAATTTGGATGGTAAGTGGGTTAGACAGAATGAGAGGAAGTTTCCCACTTAGTCAAAACAATGTTCACTTTAAAATATTAAACTCGCTCCTGTACATGAGTCACAATTAAAGAATGAGTTACTTGGCAGTGAGGCACTGTCCCAAAAGCACAGGAAACAAAAGCAAAAATAGACAAACGGAATTACCTGGAACTGAAAGGTAATCAGCAAAGGGAATCATCAGCACAGTAAAGAGAGAACCTACAGGACGGGAGGAAATGTTTGTGAATTATACATCTGACAAGGGGCTGACATCCTAGATAAAGAATTCCAAAAACTAGCCGGGCACGGTGGCACACACCTGTAACCCCAGCACTTAGGGAGGCTGAGACAGGAGAATCGCGAGTTCAAAGCCAGCCTCAGCAATGGCGAGGTGCTCAGCAACTCAGTGAGACCCTGTCTCTACATAAAACACAAAATAGGGCTGGGGATGTGGCTCAGTGGTCGAGTGCCCCTGAGTTCAATCCCTGGTACCAAAACAAAACAAAACAAAACAAAACTGAAAAGCAAGAAAACCCACAACCCAATCTATGGGCAGCAGACCTCTACAGGTGTTTCTCAAAAGAAGAGGTGCACCGCTGGCCACATGCCCGGGAGAACGAAGCCAGTGTGCTGGAGAGGCGTCTGCACTTACCCTGATCGCAGCATGGCACACAATGGCCAGGACACTAAGCAACTCAAGTGCCCACCAACCATCAGAGGCACTGAAAAACTGTGGCACAGACACCCAATGGAAGGCCATTAGGCCACAGAGAGAATGGAATCCTGTCCTTCGTGACCACAGGGATGGAAACTGAGGTCATTACGTGAAACAAGCCAGGCATGGGCGAGTACCACACCATCTTGCTCAGATGTGGAATCTAACAAAGCTGAGCTCATACAAGCAGAGAGTGGAGGGGTGGTCACTCGTGCTGGGGAGGAGGGGAGGGAGGGTGGGAAGAGTCCATCACGGGGCATGAAAGTCTGCACAGGAGCAAGAAGTTCCGGGGTGCTGCTGCACAGCAGGATGAGTACGTAGCACACTGCGCTTCTCAAAGAGCCAGAAAACTCTGGAAAGTCTTCACTTCAAAAAGTGACGGGTGTTTGAGGAGATGCTTCAGCATGATTTAAGCCTTATGCCAGGTACACGTTCCTCAGAACATCGCGTTATTCTATTAACGTGTGCAGTGTCTGTGTTTGGGGTATCGGCTGAAGCAGCCAGAACAATGCCAACACTAACATCGCTTCTGGGGACAAGGCTTTGTTAGCAAGGCTGTAGGCGCAAAGACGGGCCTTCTTCATGACCCATGGGGAAGTGGGTTGCCACTGCAGGTGCCACAGAAATGAACAGAAAGTCTTCAGACACCAAGAGCCCAGGCTGACGAAAGCGTTCCTGCGTGGCCAGTGTTTCCTCTGGTTGGCGTCTGAGTGAGAGAGTACCTGACGCATTTACCTGCGGACAAGGTCATTTACAGATCAAGGTGAAGAAAGTCACAGCCTCGCAACTACATGTGAGGTCTCCTTGATGCAGAGTGGACTGTCCAGGAGTGTTCTCCTGGCTATCGACCAGCAAGCATGAAAATACAGGAATGTATGAACACGGGCCTTGTGCTCGTGGGCAAAACCAACAGTGTTCTTCTTAATGAAAAGTTTACTGTGCTCTTTAGCCCAGGGTAAGAGCTAGTTTTCTTAATTTGTGCACAAAGTTTTCATAAAATGTAGAAGAAAAGGGACTTGGATCATAGGTCATTAACTTTCAAATTAAAAAGTGCTTTTCCAAACCACCCACGTGCCCTGAAGGTCCTGGGCCAGTTTTCCAGATAGCACCCTGCGTGTGAGAGCAAAGAGTTGAGACTGGCAGGGGTGTGAGGTGAAGCTCAGCACTGACGCCTCGTGACATGGAGCATGCCAGCCCCGGGGCGGAATGCGGCTAGCCATTAAGGTTGGAAAGACCATTCAAGAGGTCTGTCCTGCCCCTGAAGCTCACAATTGGAAACACCATGGTCTGGATCTGGAAGGCTCCCTGAAAGCTCTTGTGTTGAAGCCTTGGTTCCCAGGGCAGCAGTGTCCACTGGTGGGGCTTTGGGAAGTGACCACATCCTGAGGCCTCAGACCTCATCAGTCGGCCAGTCCATTTAATGGAGTAATAATTTGAATGGGCTGCTAGGAAGTGGGAGAAACTGTAGGCACGTGGGGCATGTGGAGGAAGTCGGTCACAGGGAGAAGCTCTGCAGGACCGTACCTTGTCCCTGGCCTCCCCCCCCTCCTCCCCTTCCTCCTCTTCCTCCCCTCCCTCTCTCCCCCCCTCCTCTTCCTCCTCTTCCTCCTCCTTTCCCTCCTCCCCTTCCTCTTCCTACCCCTCTTCCTCCCCCTCTTCCTCCTCCCCTTCTCCTCCTCCTCCTTTCCTTCCTCCTCTTCCTCCTCCTCCTCCTTTCCTTCCTCCTCTTCCTCCTCCTCCTCCTTTCCCTCCCCTCCTCCTCTTCTTCCCCTTCCTCCTCCCCCTCCTCCTTTCCCTCCTCCTCCTCCACTTCCTCCTCCTCCTCCCCTCCCTCCTTCCCCCTCACTCTCTCTCCCTCTCCCTTCTCCTTGGCTCTCAAGAGCCAAGCCGTTTTCTTCCCCCAGGCCCTTCCACCATGATGCTTTGCCTTCCTACCCCAGCCCAGAGCACTGGAGTTGGGCAACTATGAACTGAACCTCGGAAACACTGAGCCAAACTAAATCTTTCCTCCTTAGGTTCTTAGTGTTAGTTATTTTGGTCACAGTGATGATAAGGTGAATAATACACAAATAAATTACTTATGGCCATAAACTCTTTAAAAAGAAGAGTGTCTTTACTAATAATGGTTTGACCCAGTGGAGTCTGTTGGTTGCAGAGCTTGGTAATACAGAACCCAAAAGGTCCAAAGGCCCTCGGCCCAGTGAAAGTCCATGGCGGCATGCTACCTGTGTGTGTAGGCACTGGGGATTTGTTAGGGACAGAAAAGAAACAGGTGGCAAAATAAATAGGTGGCCAAATGAGCTGGGTACCGCCAACAGGAAGTGATAGAGATAAATGTTTGATGTGACATGTTAGAGAAAAAGTGCACACGTGTAGACAGAAAGTACACTTCACTTAGGGTGAGCATTTTAAAAACTGAGAGGCTTAAGTTGACAGAGAATTCAGAATAAGTTCTCAGTGATGTGGTTACGAAAATCGCTAGTGTGCTCTGGGGTTTCAATAGTGTAAGTTTATTACCTAGAGCAAGCCACGTTTAGAGAGTGCAACTCTCTTTTTCTGTAAACCCACACTTCCTCTTTACAAATGGAAGGGTAGATCTGATGATTTGCACATCCCTTCATTCAGTGCTATGTGCCCCAAACTCCATGTCTATACTTGTCTCTCTGTCTGTACCAGCTACAATTTTTTTCACTGTTTTGTAATGTGAGGTAACAAGAGGAATATTATTTTTCTTCTAAAGATAAAATTATATTGAAATACTGAGTGTGTTTCTCCAGCTGTGTAGGAGGTGCTCGTGAGGGCTTAGTGGTTGACATTCATTGGTAAAGTAACATGGTTCCTGTGGTGGAGTCAGACGAATCTCTGCATATCCATACCTACACCCGCTAGCTGCAGAGATTCATCCAGAAGGCCAGCCTACAAGAACGTTCAGAGGTGAGATGATCAGGCTATGAGAGCTTAACTTCATCAGTGAATTAATCCGCCCAAACGGATCAACTGTGTTGGGGCCCAGGGAGGCAGTGTGGCTAGAGGAGGTAGATCACTGGGGCGTGCCTTTGGGGGTTACACTTTGCTCTCGTTGAGCAGAGTTCTTTCTCTGCCTCCTGGTTGCTGTGCCCTGAGCTCCTTCCTCCTCCACGCCCTTCTGCCCTGGTGTTCTGCCTCAGCTTCAGCACAGAGCAAAGGAGTCGGCTGTTGATGGACTGAGACCTCCGAAACCATGAGCCCCAGCTGAGCTTTCCCTCCGCTAATTGTTCTCATTAGGTCTTTGGGTCACAACGGTGAAAAAGCCGCGACACTACATGAGCTCTCAGCATGGGTGGGTGGAACGGACTGGCCTCAACGTGGACTCTAAATGCATGCCTTTGCACTCCACCCACGGCATCAGAGCAAAGGACATCAGAACCTCACGACCCCCCAAGCCACCATGTCATAAAGCACCACTATGTGAGAACGTGATCAGGAAAGTAGACTTGGAATCCACATCCGGGGGCTGCTAAGCACAGTCTTCTGACGCAGGGTATGGAGTACCTCTGAGCCTTCGCCTCTCGTGTGCACGGCAGGGATGGCAAGTCCTGCCAGTGCTGCTGGTGGAAACAGGTTCACGTGGTGAGGATTCAGTGTGGCTCCGGGGTGCTTACAGTGAAGGGCAGTGTGGTGGGGGCCCTGTGGCAAGCATTTAGGCTCTGGGGGCCACGTGAACCATCAACACAACCTGACCTCCAAGTAAAAGCAGCCACAGGCCATGTGCAAATAAAGGGGAGCCGTGTTCCAGCACTTGCCGCAGGCAGGAGCAAGGCTCAGCGGATCTCACAGACTGCAATGGCCAATGGGAGGGACCCGCCTGCTATTGAGGTTATGAACAAATCTGATCACACACTTAAAATTGCTTACAATAGGCTGCGCCCCGGATGTCACGTGACTTGACTTGTTCAGTCTTCAGGACAGCTCTCGAGGTGGAGATGGAGGCCATCTCTACTTTAACAAGATGAAACAGGCCCAGAGACAAAGCTACATGGCCAATGAGCTGCAAAGCAGGATTCGAACCCTCGTCCCAGGCTTCCAAGTCTGTCCTGTTTACCTCTCACTATGCCCCTGGCTATTGGCTGCTAATGACTCGCTTTCCAATGACGGCAGTCTTCCATCAGGACTGGTGCTAAGGAAACACATCGTTGTTCACACAGTCACTGGACATTTTTCAAAACGACAAGCAAAGGTTTCCCGCTTGTGGGTAACGGTGTGGAGAGCAGTTCTTTCCTGTTCCTCATGGCAACTGGAAAATAGCAGCAGCTCCTTCAATCCTGAGTCCCCAGGGGGAAAGCCCAGCAGGATAGGATCTATAATTATCTCCATTTAACAGACCAGGATCTTGAGGCTCAGAGATGCTAATTTTCTTGCCCAAGGTCAGGCAGAATTTGTAGAGCTAGGTCAGAATCCAAAGACATTTGGGCCCAAGGCTTAAGTGTGGAGGCCTTTAAACTCCACCCTGAAATGTCCCCTTCAGCTCAGAAATGCCACATAGTTGAGGTTCTGCAGACCCTTGGAGGGGGACACACACAGTAAACACTAGTGCAAAGACACAAGAACAACAGAAGATACACTTGGAAACGGTGAGAACTCAAGGAAAGCTCATGAACGGTGCTTCTCCAACCCTCACTGGCCGTCCTTGGAAGCCGGTGCATGCCTGGCTGCCTCTCCAGAGGGGCTCTTCACATTGGATGGCGTAGAGCCAAAGCACAGGTGCCTGTAGACTGGGCATTAGAACCCTAGGGACATTCACATATGCAAATAGGAACAGTGTGCCAGAGTGAGGACTGCACCCCTGGTGCACACCTGAACCCCCATGTGTGACGCACTTAGCACAGAGCCCCGTGCACGGAGAGCACTTAAGAATTAGTTCTTGCCAATTAAGAATGGAAAGAATGGAAAACAGGTTTCCTGACTATCAGGGAACTGACTCGAACAAGGGGGATGGTTCACATGGTCCCTGGGGTCATCTGTTAGTGAACCTGGGATTGACTTCCCAGACAAGGGGTTGATGGGCTTCCTTATGCACAGGATGATTGGAGGCTGGAGGTGGCTTCCTTTAGGTGCCTGGTGGCTCTCAGGGAGTAAAGAGGTGCAAGTGTTCACTGTGAACTGACTCCAGGGTGCTTCATGCAGGTAAGCCACTACCTACAATTCAACCACCTGTGTTTGACCAAAGAGGTTTAGGAGCTGGTTGCTGGGTAGAAGACATTCCTGATGGGTGCTGTCTCATCAGAGCACCCCCTCTGAGGGGGGACTCACAGAGATGCTGGTCCTCTTCACAACAGAGACGATCTCTTGCCTTCAATGTCAAACGGCTGTCCCCCAGGCAGAGTGAAACCAGGAGGCAAGAAGGCCTCTTACATTTTGGAGGACTAGCATTCACGAGGGAACATGCAAACCCCTGGGAGGATCATGTCAAGAGAGGGTCTTACACAAAGATTCCTTGTGATGAGATCAGCACCAGGTACATCATCCCCAGTGCCATGATCCCCGAGTGTGAGTAGCTATGAAGAGGTGAAGACGGACGGCATCGCCGAGAGGGAGAGGAGGCTGGAGATGACGCTGTTCTTTGACTTCTGCGCTGCAGCACGGGCTTGCAGGCAGGAGACAAGAGGTCTGACCCACAGAGCTAAGGAGACAGAGTGCCCGAGGCCCTGGAGAGGAAACGCACAGGGAGAGCTGGAGGTCCTGGCCAAGACCGGCACCCGCCTCACGAGCAAGCACAGCAAGGTGCTAGGAGATGTGGACCTGAGTGCCCTTCGTCAACACGCCATCACACGGGAGGGCTCCACGTGGCGTGGCCTGGTGTGGAGGTTTGTGGAGACCCATGTGGTTGGGCTACGGGGTGTGGAGTGCTCACAGATATTTTGGAAAGTCATTGTACTCATCAAATATAATCAAATACCCCGGGAGCTCCAGGGTACTCAAAGAGCCCACTTATAGTAATAAATACTGATCTGCTAAAACCGTAATCATCGGTAGACTGTCAGCTCCCATTCCACCTTTGTGTTCAAGCACACACCACTAGGGGAGCTTTCTTTTTATCTATGCACGTAGGTGGCAGTACAGAGGGCTGGGGAGGGAGCCCATGCCTCCTCACCCCTCTTCCATGCAGACACTGGCCATCCCAATGGTTACTGTGCGAAGAACCATGTTCATAAAATGGGACTCCCACCCCTAACCTCGGTGGTTCACCCAGGAGTTGACGGCCCAGCCAAGCTGGGCCCAGGGAGACTGGAGATTCACACCTCCACCTGGCTGGTGTCTTGCATGGCAGGATGCTCAGAGGCCAGTTGCCGGCCATGTTCCCCACGTGGGTGGGAGGCAGCAGTGACTGACAACATGTGTGGGCTCCTTCAGAATCTCAGGTACATTCCTGACCTCAGGGTCCAGCAGACAGAGAGTGTCCTTATAATAAGTTTCTTCCTCGAGTTCATTCTTGCCCAAGTGGGTTTCTATTGCTGTCAGACAAGAGCCTGAGCTAGCACAGAAGCAGGATCCAGCTGCCTGCAGAATTCATTCCCTTGTCCTCATAAATGAGGTCCTGACACAATGAGCATTTCCGGGTGGGGCCTAGGTTTCCAGTTTGAATACCGATGGCATTTGCCTCGCATCCGAGTTAGATTTGAAAATCTGGCCTCAGATGAAGATTGACATCTCTCGTCTTTCAGATGGTGACTCGTGTCTTGAGGTAAAATGAAATGATCTCTGCCTCCCGCAGCAGCTCTGCCATCAACATTGGTCACGGAGCTGGAGAGCGTGCTCGAAGGCCTTGTTTGTCAAGGGCTCTGGTGGGGAAGTGAAGCCAGCGTGGGCACAGGGCGCCATGGAAGGGCAGAGGGGAGACACAGGCGGCTGGAGCTCAAGGCTTGCTCTTTGAAGGGCTTGAGTCACACCCTCTTTTCATCTGGATGAAGCTGAGCAGAACAGGAAGAATAGATGCCGCGAGAGTTCACCAGCCACAGGTTCTCACCCCACTTCTGCCCCTTACTGGTCATGTGACTTCAGCTCACTTACTCATTCTTTCTGAGCCTTGGTTTCCTCATCTGTATAAGGGAAATTACACCGTTTTCCTCCTTTACAGAATTATAACACAAAAGAGCCGGAACACAAAAGGCAGTCATTACACTGTAGTTACTACTGGTAGGCCCAATCAAACTGTGCATCTCATTTGCTTATTAATTCATCTATGCATTAATGCATTCCACAGGTAGTTTCTTCTGTGCCTACTCTGTGCCAGGCCCTGGAATTGCATCCCTGAAAAAGTGGCCTCCCTGTCCGCCATCATTTAAAACGCACTGTTTGTGAACATCATTTCCTTTTCCTCTCTCATGCTTGTTCTCCAGTACGAGAGTTTCACCATGTGGCAGATTTCCACCAGCCAACTCGCAGGGCTACAATCTGCATTTTCTCTGTAGACAGTATCCTCAAGTTGGGAAGGTAGATTAACTGTGGATCTTGCACATTCAGGGGCCAATGTCTTCCCACAGAGACCGAAGCCCAACAACTCCATCTCCAATCCCCCTGGGAGATTCGCCCAGGGACTGATCGGGGGGCCTTGCACACTGGCTTCCTTTATGAACACTGACAGTTCTTCAAATAAGTTTTGTGTTTTCCACCACATTCCTGGGCTTGGCTTCTGGGTGGGCTGTTCTTTGCCTTTCATTTCAGTGTTTCTAGTTACTGGTTTCCTCAGTGCTGGACTTCATTGTTTCCACCTCACAAGGCACGTGATGTCATTTTACTAATCAAACTCTGCTGTGCACAGGTCTTGGCAGTTTGTTTCCAGATCATGTTTTGCCAGGAACTTCCATCGGCCTCTGTGTGACAGGCTGTGCTATGTCCTGAAACCGCCCCATGCCACACTCCTCACCTGCGGGTCCTTAGGAGGCCGTGTCCTGCCATGACTAACTAGTAAAAATGGTGCTCCCAAGCACAGGCCCGGAGGAACACCAAAGGTGGGTGTCCCATCTCCACACGCACCTGGCTCTCTTCATCGAAGTCCTTCTTTGCTCAGGTCTGGCTTCCATGCTGTCAGCTCCTGGGACTGATTATTGCCCCGAGGCCATAGCATCATCCACGAGGGTTTTGTTGTCTCCCTCATGAACAGTTTTGGTGACCACCCACCATCATGCTGACACCAGGCTCAAGGGAGTCCCAAACAGAGCAAGGTTGTGCCATTCAGAGATTGCCGGGGACCGGCCCCACCCCAGAACAGTCCATGCCAGCCTTGTGACACCAGCTTCTACGGCCCTTCATTGGCTGACTCTGGACCTGTGAGGTATATCCCAAACAAAAGGCTTTTCCTGTAATTCTAGTAACAGTGGGAGAAGGGAGGAGGCCCTTTCATTCGATATCTTCCAGGTGGTAGGTCACAGATCTCAAATTGAACACTTCAGGGGTTTTCAAAAGTGTAAATTAGTCACAATCTAATTTCATATAAGAATGGAGATTTCTAGCTGCTCTGAAAAATATCAGCCGGTCTGATGCCACTGGGCCATCATGCCCTCCTGGGCAACAGGCAGCTGCTGACCCTGGTTGGTAGCCTGTCCTCAGTGGAAAGTGGCATGTGCTCACCCACTGACTACGTCTCCTCACTTGGCTATTTCTAACTGTTCTGCACCCCACGGGCAGCTGAGGCTGCACGTCTGGCTGAGTGATTTCAAGCATCTTAGCTTGCTATAAACCCGCAGAAATAAGTATAGTCTTCAATTTACCAGTGAACAAGCAGAGGCTCAGAGAGTTTATTTACCCTGACGGTGGGCCCGTGCCTATTGATTCTGTATTAATGGGGAGGGGAAAAGAATCTGTAATCTTCTCTTAACAGAAAAGCTGATAAGAAAAATAAAGTGATTCTGGCATTGCTTGGGTTGTTGCTGCATTTCCTTCACTGATTTCTAGATTACTGTACTAAGGTCGTTTGTGGTTAGAGGAAAAAAACACAACAAAACTTAGTTAACCAAAAATACCTGGAGGTGGGACAAAGCCAAGCCAGGTTGGAGAAGCAGCTGACGGCAGCTTTCTCCTCCCAGGGACCGGGATCGCCTCGCCTGCTCCCCTGGGCCAGAAACCAGAGTGGCCTCAAAGGCGTTCCAGTGTGGTGTCAGGGTGAGCAATGCTGGGGTTGGGCATCCATGCTGAGCGTCCCCAGCCTCCCTGGCACTCCACAGCCTACACTTGAGGTCCGAACCCACACGATAAAAGAAAAATGCCTGTCATCCCAGTGACTTGGGAGGCTGAGGCAGGAGCAGCCCAAGTTCCAGGCCAGCCTGGGCAACATAGTGAGACCTCATCTGAAAAACACCCTTGTGGTCAATGTCCAGGGTGCAGTAACTGACAGATGGCCAGAATGCACTCATCTTTGAGCACCATCAGGCTTCAGAGAGGCAGCTATGATTCCTGGGTTTCCATCCTGCTCTTGCCTCTGATAATGGCTATCATCGTTATCAGATAGGATCTTGCCTATTTATTGAGCATATACTATTCATCAGATACTAAATACTTAATGTTGATTAGTTAATCTATCTCCACAATCTGAGATAGCATCATTTGTTCTGATTTATAGAGCATATTTAGTCTTAGAGAAGCTAAACAACTAGCCCAATCCAAAGTGAGATTTTAATGGCCTCCCTGGACTGTTCAGAAGCCTGGCTGTGGGCTCCTGCTACCAGTAAGGATGGGGTAAATTGCCACCATGCACCACCCCACTTCCACTCCTCAGCTCCCTCCTGGGTTCCTGCATCCACCCTGGACATTTCTGCACAGGAAGATCCAGCAGCACATCCTGCAATCATTTGGCAGCAGAGACTGGGATGGGGTGCAGCAGGAGGATGGGGGGGTGATGGGGTGCAGCAGAATCACTGAGGATGGGGTGCAGAGGGAGCACAGGGGGATGGGGTGCAGCAGGAGGATGGGGGGCGATAGGGTGCAGTAGAATCACTGAGGATGGGGTGCAGCAGGAACATGGGGGGATGGGGTACGGCAGGAGCACGGGGGATGGGGTGCGGCAGGGGCACGGGGGATGGGGTGCGGCAGGGGCACGGGGGATGGGGTGCAGCAGGAGCACGGGGTGGGGGTGCTGGAAGTCAGGATTCCAAGTGGCCATGAGGCACTAGGGCCCCGCTGAGACAATCCTGTCAAGTGCGGGTGTGTCAGTGCCAGATAGGAAGGGACGCCCACCCAGCCTCATGTGAAGTGTCCTGGGTGGCAGCTCATGTCCTGACTCCTCTGGCCAGCATCCCTTCTCCCTCCCCAGGGTCCTGCCCTTCCCCTGGGCACAGGTGTCTCCTGTGCTCCATGTTTGGAACTTGCAGACCAGACACCTTGCCTTCCTCTGCAGCTTGGAATTTACAGAGGTGCCCTCAGTGGCAAGGTCCACATGTCACTGTGGGGTTTCGGCTCCTCTGAATGGCCATCCTGATTCCACCTGCAGCAGGAGGTAGGGTGGCCGCAGGAGGCCCTTGACAGCCGGACAGCTGCACATGCAAAACCGGGGCCCATCATCGACTATCCGCGTGATCTTAAGAAAGAGGCTCAGGTCTCCCCTCTGCCAGATGGAGCTCCGCACACTTTCTTTACTAGGCCATTCCCGACAGCAAGTTGGAGTGCCAGGCGCACCGAGGCTCCATGGGCACCAGCTGCTCCAGCCCAGGCAACTGGGACTCTGATCCTCCCTCCCCTCCCAACAGGGAGCCTTCGGCTGTATGGTCAAGCTGGCCACAAGCTCCTGCACGGCAGGCTGAGAATGAGGGACTCTCGCAGCAGCGTTTCCACAGGCAGGTCCTGACAGTGTGACCTTGAGGAGCCGCTTAACACCTCAGTTAAGGTGTCTCTGAGCTCCCACATTATGAGATGAGGTCGTGTAGCAGCCCCATCACAGCGCGACTGTGAGGACTCAGCTGGTGCGAGGTGGAGACGGGAGGTCTCGGTGCAGAAGCCGCATCGCACTGCCGGCTACGCTGGACCCATATCAGCTGCTGTCACCCCAAATCCAGAATGATAAATAGAGGTGACAGATACATAGTCCAGGAGATTCTCAGACACACCTCGGAGTTCCCCTGGACACTTACATGTGTATAGGTATAAACATGACTAAAAGCTAATAAACATGTTTATAGACACATAAATCTTGAGAGAAACATCTTTTTCTAGAAATATGGCTCTGGGACAGTGCCCTTCTCTCTATTCTCCTTCCCTTCCTAGCCAACTCTGGCTCCCAATCCCTCTCAAAGGTGTCGTGTTGTTCCTTCTGAAATTTCAGAGGGGCATCTCCTGAACCCAGCGTAGTCCCGGGCTGTGTGGTGTGCGCACGTGCTGCAGGTCACTGTACCCTAGAAATCCTGCTAGGGGTCACGGAGACGGCTTGTGAAAACCCTGACTACCTGACCTCCCTGGCAATCCCACCTGCGAGTCGGGGCTGAGCCAGGATGTGCGTGCTGAGGACACTGTGGCACATTGTGTTGGATCCCCGTGGAACCTCCGCTTGCCCAGGCATGGGACCAGGGGCCAGGCCGCCAACCTCGCTTGCGCTTGCCACTCCTCCCAACCCCAGAGCGCCAGCTCAGCTCGGCCCTGTGAAGAATGGCTCCCAAACACACAGTGCCATCTCCTTTCTCAGACGCTAACCCTGTAGCGCACGCTTCCCAGCCACCCAAATTCATCGCCCGAAACGGTTTCTCAAGACCTGTTGAGCAGTCAGAAGCAAGCAACCCCGGAGACCCCGCAGGGCAGAGACAGACCAGAAACGAGGGCGTCACCACAACTGTACAACCTCGGGCGAGGCTGCCCACCCCTCAGGTCAGGAACTGGTGAAGGATGCTGCCCTCCCCCCATGGATACTCCAGGCAGGAAGGGCACCCAGAGCAAGACTGGCCACTTAGGAAGGAGGCGCTTCTTACAAAAATAGGAAGAAGGCGTTAAAACTGCAAAAGGCTTTCCTAGTCATGCTTGGGAGGTGGTTATTAGGGTGAAGGGCATATTGCTCCTGCTCTGAGCAGGGCCACAAGCCCAGGGGTCAAGAGTGCAGGTTGGACTCTGAAGCCCTGTTTTTCACTGGAAAATCACCGTGTCTCTGAGGATTGGATTTCTCACTAACAAGCCGGGGCCAAGTTATCTCCTTCATAAGACTGAGGCCAAAGACAGAATGGAACGATGTAGGGGAACCATTTAGCACAGGCCTGGGCACAGACGGAGCAAGGAGACGGTGCAGATCAGGGCCTGGTCCCTTTGCTCCTCCCTGAAGCCTCCCTGCTCATGGCCATGTGGGCAGACCTCATCCATCCCTGAGAGTTGGCTAGAACGTCCTCTTTCTCTCGCTTCCCGTTAGCACAGGCTGAGCCCCTGCTATGAGCCAGGTGAGCTCTCCAAGACCAGTGCTCAGGTTTTGTATTAGCAGACCAGGGACGGGGTGGATGGCATAAACTAGTGGACAGAGCCTCAGGAATTCTGAGTCAGGTAATTAGCAATGCCACTCCAAACAGAAAAGCTTTGTTCAACCAATATTAGAACCAAAACAGTTGAACTGAATGAGAAGGAGCCTGCAGGGCAATCTTGATGTCATTCAAACGGAGAAGACTGACTTGGACTCAGGTGGGTTTGACCGCTATTCATGGGATTCCTTATTGTTCATCCTGCAATGTCCATTTCAGTCACACAGGCTCAGCATGCCTCCGTGGACCCGACGCCCTACGTGCAGCTTCATCTCCCACCTGGTGACTGGCATTATCCACCAAGCCCCTGCCTCAGATTTTTGGTCCCACCTTCTTATCTTAAGACCCTGAAACGGAGCTTACTGTTCCCAACCCTCCTCACAAACGCCCTGTGGCTCTGCACGCTCCACAGAAGCGAGCTGACCACCCACCTCCTGCTCCTGTGAGGACCTTAAACTGTGACCTGGCCTATGCTGTTCCTGGACCTAAGGTGCTCCCTCTCCTTCCTCGGTCTGTGCAAATCCTCATTGCTCAGGGCCCAGCCCAAGTGCCAGCCCCAAGGTGGAGACCTCAGTTCTCCAGTGATGGAGCTCACGAGGGCGTCTTCGCTCTTGCAGGATGTGTGTGCTGTCCTGTGGCAGCTGGCGCTGCATCCACCCTGCGGCTACGTGAGGCCTGTGAATACCAGGGTAGAAACCATGTTCCACCCCAGAAATCCACTCAGAAGTTCACATGTCCAGGTGTCCAGTGGCAACAGGCTGAATTAAACCAAGCCCATAATCTCATAGACGCTCCATTGAGGCGAGGTGCAAAAGATGTTTTGTCTCTCCGTGAGATGGCCATTCTCGTAAGTGAAATCAGCAGTGCTCAACTGGGGACTGGTTAGAAGGTTAGAAGGTTAGAAACTACAACACTTGTTGCTTTTAGACTTACGTGACTGCCACCCACTGCTCTCTCAACGCAAGTAAGTTCACGTCCCTCCCGGACACCGTGCCACCCGAGAGACGGAGTAAGGCCCTCCTCACAGACAAGTCAAACCACGAGCAGGGTCACTGGTGGGACGGGCCTGGCAGGCGTGCAGGGATGGTGCCCCAGCCAGCGGCCGCAGTGCTGGGGTCTGGCCCTGCTCCTCTTGCTCTACACTAGCAGGAGGCGACCAGCGGAGGCTGACTTCGGCGGGCACAGTGACGTAGACACTTGAAGACTTCCGTGAGACCCTCTTCTCGTGACAGGAAGTGGGTGTGCAGCAACACTCCAGGGTGCTCGTTACTTCTCGAGAGTCAAACAGGAAAGACGAGAAACATGACGTGTGCTCTCGTGAACACTGAACTCCGTGATTTAAAAGCCTCTCAGCAGCTCTAATAGTCAATAAATAACAGTTGATATTCATAAATCCTAGTTTTCATTAGAGTACAATAGACTTTTCCTGGTTGCAATATGTTGACAGCATGCTCATGCAGGCTACAGTGATTTCTGCTTCTGCATAAAATGTGAGCATTTCCATGTGAATCAGGAATTCTCGCATGGTTGTAGCTTCATGGAAGGCCAAGCTGCGAATTTAAATAGCAGCATATGTCAAACTTATGTGTAGACAGTATTTCAAGTGACTAACTATGACAATATTAGTGGTACCAACTTGAAATCTGCAGCCTGCAGTGTGAGCATTTGTGATCAAACACACACACAGTGAACGGTGCCGCCGCCGAGTAGTTGATATGGTGAATTTACCCTCTTTCTTCTGCCCTGGATTTTTTTGGATGCAAATGTCAGGTGGAAGTGAAGCTGGCTTCCTGCTCTTGAGGAGACGAGGCTTCTGTGCCAACAGCAGCGTCTGGATGCAGGATGGGCGTCTGTCACCTGGGCAGCTGCGGCTGGCCTCAGCCTCCTGCACAGGGTCCCCTGCTCTGCCAGCTGAAAGCTAACACAAAGGCCTTCCTCCTTCATGCTGCTGCTCAGGAAGGTCTCGCTCAGTGGTGCAGTCAGAGGGCTGCCCAGATGTGTAAGGAGATCTGCAGAGAAAAGCCTACCCGCCCAGCACCGCGACACGAAGCTCAGCAGACATGGCGCTGAAGAGCCCCTGTTCACTCTTGTTCCAGGGCGACATCTGTACCAACGCTGCAATCACAGCTGTGTTAACGAAGGGGCACACACCCATCCTCACAAACAGGCTGGGTCAGCAAAACCTAGAGCAGCGACTCCCACGCTCTCAACCCAAGATCTGACAAGGGAGCAGAGAACTGCGTTTTCTTGCAGTTCCTCCATGTTTTGTCTCACATCAAGGTCCCACTAGATGGCTAGACAGTGGCTCCTTATGGAAGCAGGTGGTTCCTTGGACGATGCAGTGGAGCTGCACGCCAGCCGTGAGGTAGTGTACACAGCAGTACCTGACGGTCACCTTAGGTTCCTACTGCTGCCGTTGCACAGTCACAGAGCCGCTGGTAAAACACCACACATCCATGACCCACAGTTGTGTAGTCTGGAGTCTGACTGGGTCTTTCCAGGCTAACCTCAAGGTCACGAGGGCCGTGTTCCCTCCTCTTTCTTTGCCTGCTCTGCACGAGGCCACCCACATTCCCCGGCTGGTGGCCCCTTCCTGCACCTGGGGAGCCGGTGAGGGCAGGCAGCCCTCTCACAAGTGTCCTCCAGTCTTCTCTGCTGCCTCCCTTCTTCATTCGTAAAGAGGCTTGTGATTAGCCTGGGCCAACCCTCAGGGTCCAGACGACCTCCACAACCTTAACCCTGCCCGCACCTCAACATGCCTTTGCGGGCAGGGTGACGCACTCACAGATGCTGGGGATTAGAGGTGGACGTCTCTGAGAGGGTCACCGTTCTGCGACTCCTGGTAAGCTCTATCTGAAGCAAACCTCTTTTGCAACAAGACACACTCACAGAAGCAGTCACAGGCTCGATCGTGTGTGAACTCTAACAAAGGACAGCTCTCCGTGGAGAAGGGCCCATAACTAACACGGTTTCTGGCCTGAGAGCAGACAGTGGTACCCCGGGCATGGAGCTGATAATCTCAAACAGATCCACGCAAGGAGTGGGCTTCTGTTAAAATGGTGAAGTCCAGGTACACGTCAGGAGGAGGGTACTCAATTACTTCTATCCACGGGAGTTGATGCTGCTCAGACAGGATTAAATCTCTTAGGCAGACTGAGGTCTGGAAGCAGAAAATCAATTCAGACCCCTTGGTGGATACTGATGGTTTAAAATA
Organism: Xerus rutilus; assembly: GCA_028644305.1. Taxonomy (NCBI): domain Eukaryota; kingdom Metazoa; phylum Chordata; class Mammalia; order Rodentia; family Sciuridae; genus Xerus; species Xerus rutilus. The sequence goes on from CM053416.1 coordinate 18,433,799, forward strand.
CCAGCTGCGGTGGATTATTGTCATCTTCATAATGTTACCGAGAGGTTGCTACACCTAAATCTAAGACCATGGTAACGTCATTAGCATACAGCCCAGCTCCATAATTCTAAGAATCAATACATGGGATTGACTCACACTAAAAAGCTTCCTCTCAGCAAAAGAAATAATCAGTAAGATAAATACAGAGCCTACATTTTGGGAGCAAATTTCTGCCACACGCACATCAGATACAGCACTAATCTCCAGGATATATAAAGAACTCAAAACACTTACCACCGAGAAAACAAACAACCCCATTAATAAATGGGCTAAGGAGCTGAACAGACACTTCTCAAAAGAAGATATACAATCAATCAACAGACATATGAAAAAATGTTCAACACCTCTAGCAATTAGAGAAATGTAAATCAAAACTACTCTAGGATTTCATCTCATGCCAGTCAGAATGGTAGTTATCAAGAATACAAGCAGCAATAAGTGTTGGCGAGGTTGTGGGGGAAAAGGCATGCTCATTTATTGCTGGTGGGACTGCAAATTGGTACAACCAATCTGGAAAGCAGGATGGAGATTCCTTAGAAAACTTGGAATGGAACCACCATTTGGCCCAGCTATCCCACTCCTCAGTCTATACCCAAAGGACTTAAAAACAGCATACTACAGTGACGCAGCCACTTCAATGTTCATAGCAGCTCAATTCACAACAGCCAAACTGTGGAACCAACCTAGATGCCCTTCAATAGATGAATGGATAAAGAAACTGTGGTATATACACACAATGGAATATTACTCAGCAATAAGAGAGAATAAAATTATGGCATTTGCAGGTAAATGGATGGAGTTGGAGAATATCATGCTAAGTGAAGTAAGCCAATCCCAAAAAACTGAAGGCGGTATATTTTCTCTGATAAGCGGATGCTGATCCATAATGGGGGTGGGCGGTGAAGAAACTTTGACTGGGCAAGGGGAGGGGTCATAGCAGCAGGAAAGACGGTGTGACGAGAGGGACATCAGTACCCTAGGTACATGTATGACTGCATGTATGGCACAACGCTACACCGTGTAAAACCAGAGGAATGAAAAGTCGTGCTGATTTGTGTACAATAAATCAAAATGCATTCTGCTTTCAAAACAAAGTGAAAATGGAAAAGAAATAAAATAAGTAAAGGTCGTGAGTTTTTTTCAAGATGGGTGTCACTCATTGACCAGGGGTCAGTACAGCTGCTGGGGAGGGGAAGGAGGCTGGAGGTCTGAGGAGCCGGCAGGGCAATCAGGACAGGAACTGGGCCAGTCCAAGTTGGGGGGGATCTACAAAAATACCATCTAACTGAAAGGCTGAGGCAGCTCCACCTCCTTGGGCTCCAATGAGGCCAAAGAAAGTCGAAAATCAAGAGTAAAGTACAGCCTGTAAGCACCACTGCCTGACGCCCCCAGGGACTCTGCACCGTGACCCGTCCAGCGCGTCCTGTAAGCACCACTGCCTGACGCCCCCAGGGACTCTGCACCGTGACCCGTCCAGCGCGTCCTGTAAGCACCACTGCCTGACGCCCCCAGGGACTCTGCACCGTGACCCGTCCAGCACGTCCTGTAAGCACCACTGCTTGACGCCCCCAGGGACTCTGCACTGTGACCCGTCCAGCGTGTCCTCCCTCAATGCCACAGGTGCCCCCAGCGGGCACACCTTCCCAGACGGATCCCGAGCTGCAGTCTGTTCAGACTGGCTGCTGTTTGTGTGTGGCTTTCTTTATCTTTCAACAGGGGCCAAGGAGATGTCCACAGAGAGAACATTCAGTCCTCCGAACCAAGGGCAGGTGCACAGTGCCTGAGAGTCCACCCGCCCAGGTGCACAGTGCCTGAGAGTCCACCCGCCCAGGTGCACAGTGCCTGAGAGTCCACCCGCCCAGGTGCCCAGTGCCTGAGAGTCCACCCGTCCAGGCGCACAGTGCCTCTGGAGAGTCCACCCGCCCAGGTGCCCAGTGCCTGAGAGTCCACCCGTCCCTGCCATCCCTGCCGTCCCTCCCTGGGCAAGGGCTGCCCTCTGAGCTCCAGCTCCTCTGCGTGGAAGGTGTACAGTCTGACAGAACCGGGCAAGGCCTCAGGGTAGCGAAGTGTCGCAGGGACAGTCAGTGAGACATCCTGGCGCAGGCGCCGCACGGGCCACACAGCATGTCCTGGTGTCCCCCGGGTGTGACGATAAGCCCCACAGGACATGGTAAGGTGACAGCGAGATAAAAGCACGAGGATCAAGATGCAGAACAAGAACAGTTCCGCTTTGTGACAAGCAACTTAAAATCACGCACACAGAGCTTGCGTGAGTATAGAAAGGTGTCTGAAGCACAGCCGGCAGCGCGACTCTGCGGGTGGACGGATACAGGTGCTTTGGCTTTTAGCTTTATTAATGTGACAAGGATAAGCAGCTGGGTTGAATATCAGCACCCAGTAAGCACCACCCGAACGGCCTGCTGGCCCAGCCTCACATGCGGAGTGCCTGGGGACACAGCACCAAAGCACAGGAGCCAGCCTGCAGAGCTGTCTAGGAAGCCTTTGGGGAGCGTTTGAAGACGCTCACGGTCTTGTATCACGCCACCTTTTAAAGGTCTCTCTCTGATTTCCAGGCTCTTAAATGCAACCTAAAACAGGCCACCCCGCCCCCACGTCCTTGAACACGGCAGCTGTCATTGCAAAAGCTCGACCGCAGTCACATCTCTGGAGAGGACAGGACACGCTGGCCTTCCCCCTTCAGGCTGCCCACCGCACAGCAAACAAGAGCCCAGCCTGGGAAGAACGCCACTGCCAGCAGCCCTCTTCTCCCCGCTTAGTCTCAAGGACACCCCTTCAACTAGCCAGTTACCTCGCTGACTGGCCTTTTCTACGGGCTGGCTCAGCTGAGGCGCAGCCTATTGACTAGCACGGGCACATCTGTCCAGCGTGGAAGGGCTGGAAGTGGTCTAAAAGTGAGTGGGTGCTATCACAGCTATTTTAGGAAAGGAGCAACAACTATGAAATAAAAACAAAAAAAGTGACTGACGTCCCCCCGCAGCCAGGACTTCTCACCCTGCACGCAGCCCTGGTGGCTTTCAGCCACAGACCCTTCCCCCGCTGCAGGCCTCCCTCGGGGATTCAAGTGGTAACAGGACGAAGGAGCTCCTAACTGAGAACTTTTCTTGTCCCTCTGATGGAAGGTCCACCCCGCTCCACCATGCACACAGAGAAGGAGTTCTCGTGTGTTCTCAGTTCTGGGGACACAGAGGAACGTCACGGGCACACTTCTTGTCTACTGCGAGTTCCGGATGTGGTTGCCTGGCCTCTTTAGGTCTGTGTGACATGGTGGTGTCAACCCTTACAGACCTTGCTCCTGGGTCCCACAAGCAAGGAAGCCTGGCTGAGAGCAGGGTTGTGGAGCACTATGGAGACGTGCGTCCGGTGGCTAGCTGTGCGGCCCTGAGTGTGAGCTGCGGGACTGGCATCTAGGCCTTCAGAGATTCTCCCCACATGGTGATCGGGCCCAGTGCACCTCGGGCAGTCCCTGCTTGTGTGCTGGAGTAGCCACATCAACCTCCACCAACTGTTTAGTATCAGGACTAAGTGAGACGCTGTGCATAGGAGGTGGGCCTGGGGCGCAGCCCGCGGTTAACCCACGGATGACAGCCCCTGACCTGGGAGAGCCTGCCCTCCGCTGCTGTCTGTCACCAAGACTGCTGTCTCTGCAGGTTTCCTTGCCTGACGCCAAACAAGAACCAAGCACCTGGGCACTCTGCCTCGTGTCCGATGCTAAGCCTGAATCCACCCCTAAGCTCACAACCTGCCCAGGGCCAGCTGTGGTCATGAGTGGGGGAACTAGGGTCCAGCAGCGGAGCTTTGCCTGGGCCCAAGTGGGAGTCTGAAATCCAGCCGTCCTTGGGTGTCCACCACTCAGTATCAGAACTCCTTCCTGCTTCCTGCGCTGACCTTGCCTGTATGCCGGGCATGGATGCAGCGTGGATCAGCACGGACAGTGGTACTATTCAGTAGGACTTTCTGTGGAAATGGAAGCAGTCTACATTCGTGGTATCTAATGAAGTGGCTCCGGCTATTAGCACTTGGAATGTGGAGAACGTGGTTAAAGAGTTGAGTTTTAATTCTGTTTAATTTTGAATGATTTAAATGGTCACAAGTAGCTTGTGGCTACCAGTTTGGACGGCAGCCTGCAACACCCCCAGCAGCGTCATCTAGTCTTTGCTTGAACACAGTGAGTGGCAGGCTGCCCATCCCTTACGGGCACCCCTGTCTCTTTCCGTCTCTGACCACAAGAAACCCCGTCATGATGCCGAACCATCTGTTCCCCTCCAATTGCTTCTTACTTGGCCCGAGTGCCCCCAGAGCTGCATAAAGCACGCTTAGGTTCACAGCTGTGTGCCCCAGTGCTCCTTGCCACACGCAAATGCCTGAATCAGGAAGCCGCCTGGCTCGGGGTTTCACAAGGCTACTGGGGTGACGGCACAGCGGTGGTGACAGCCCCCGCTCCTAGGAGCCAGGGACTGTCCTACACTCACACCACCACGTCGGCTTAGCATGACAACCCCATAGAGCACCTCCTATGTACAGGCCCAGCTTTGCCAAAAGGGAAGAAGACAAGCGGGGCTGAGCCACTGGGCCACGGTCATACCCCCGTGAAGTGGCAAAGCCTGAATCTGAAACTGAGCCGTTTGAGTTTGAAGCCGAATTCTTAACCATGCTGCAATCTGGCTTCTCGAGACGGTTACAAGAGCAGCCCGTACCGATCGAGGCCCAGAGTTCCACACCCACACTCATGAGACTCAGGAAGATGGGTTGAAAGCCGACTGACGAGAGCCTGCACTTCCTGCAGCCTCGGCCTGACAGGCAGCCACTTCCCAGCGCCCCAGACAGGAGACGTGGCGGCCCAGGGCTTGGCTAGCACAATGCCCGAGGGCTGCAGTGACTGCAGCAGGAGCCCTGCCCCTTGCCTGGCCACAGGAGGGCCAGGGAACATGGCCACACCGTCACTGTCCACTGCCAGAAGGCAAAAGAGAGCAGAGGAGAGGGGCAGAGCCAAGACCACGCCGGGCTGAGGGGGCAGCAGCCCTGCTCCAGCTTATCTGGAGCTCTAGGAGACAGGATTCCCACCACCCGGCTACCGGGTTTTCAAGGGAAGTGTGAAATCCACATATTGCATGTGAAATATTTTACTTTTTAAATATTATAATTAATTTTATAAAAAATATCACTCTGACTATATATATACATACATATACACACATACATACATACATATACACTCTGAGGTGTACATTTTTATAATATTTATAAAAAATATCATCGTGACTACAATCTAAAATCTCATGTTGTGTTTTTAGAAAATGTTCTAGATTTTGGCCACACAAAGCCCCTGTGGCCAGGCCTGTGGGTCAGGCTGCTAACGCTTGCCCTGGTCCAGTCCCACTCCGCATGCAGGGACGCATCAGAGCCAGGTGCAGGAAGTCCTCGGGACTGGCGGTGGCACTGTCCACACCTCCGCTTGGTACCACGCAGGCCGGGGCTCAGTAGCTGTGCCACTGTGCCAGAGCCTGCAGTCTCAGTCCAGGCTGGGACGTGCGAGTCCCGCAGAGGCCATGAGGACCCCTCGTGAGGCCCCCCAGGCAGTGACTGGAACGTGGACCTGCCACTGGTGAGGTCCACCTCCTCCTGCTTCCCCACATGCCTTCCCCTGCCCTGGGCCTCAGGCTTGGCCTCTCTGCTGCCCTTTGCTGAGCATCCGGCTCTCCTCTTGCTCTGCACTGCCCACAGCCGCTGCTGCATGGAAAGCTGGTCAGGCAGCAAACATGGCCGTGAACACACGACCACATGCTGATCCACAAGCCGCGTTCAGACACCCGGCCCAAGAGAGCAGCCAAGCCTCCTCAGCCACTGGGAGAGTCGTGACTAGCACACCAGGCGTGGCAAGCACTGACACCCAAGCAGCGAACAGGGCACGCTGTCCACCCAGGAAGTGGCCAGTCCATCTGCACATGTGACTCAGGAATGGAGCACTAAAGGAAGAAAGGCCACGGGCTGTCTGTGCAGAGGGGCAAAGCCCACTGGCCTGTGCACAAAGCTTGTGGGAGACAACGGAGGGATGGCCAGGGCCCAGGTAAGAGGACTAACCCCACGGGAGGCCTGTCTGGAGTGCGCTCTGCCCTCCCTGGCCCACCTCCACCAGAGAAGGGAGCAGCATCCACTGCAAAGGGCACAGGGCAGGGAGGAGAAGGCCTTGTCCACGCGGTGGTTCAGTCTGGTCAACCTGGCTGCCCAGCTCTTAGCTCTGAGTCAGATCTGGTCAGCACACGTGGAGTGAGTCCTGAAGGTCACCTTGACTAGACGTGGTCAGAGGCAGATGTGGCTGTGGGGTCACTACTGTCCCCTGCTCCACTTCCAGACCTAATGCCAGCTGCAGAGAGCAGATCACCAGGGACCCGCACCCTTCAGTCTCCAAGACGGTGGCCTCCACAGACGTCACCACTGTTCTTCTCGAGTCCCCATGCAGGCTGCTTTGAGGGGCTTGGGTGGCTGGTAGCCCTCCTCTGGACTTCAGCCCTTAGCCCTCCACACCCCACTTGTCCCACAGCCGGGGTCTTGTTCCTGCTCAGCTCTCGTCCTCGGGTCTGTTAGCACCCCTGCCTCAGTGTGGGAGGCCAGAATGAGCTGTCCCCAAAGTGAGGGACAGCTGAGCTGAGGGACCTTGAGGAAGGGCGCAGGAGCACTCCCCACCCCCTCCGCATGCCCGAGAGTGAGGCAGAGATGCACAACTGCCAACGGAGAACAGAGGTCCACCCTGGACTTCCGAGGACAGCCTTGGCCCCTCACTGGCCGAGGTCCCTGATGGATAAGCTCTACTACCTGGTCCTTATTGGCCATTTATTTGTCCCCACACCCAAGTGGCTTCTCATGGACTCCAAAGTCCTTTTCCTCTTGTCCGTTGCCTCTCTAAAGTGCTGGTGAGCTGAAGGGACCGTCACCTCTTTGAGATCCACTCATGTTGGGGTGCCTCCTGTGCATTAGGGAACACCCATGTCAGCACACTGCTATTCCCATGGTGGTCTGTCTCCCACAGCAGGGTCCATGCCAGGAGCCTGTGGGCGTTAGGGAAGAGCCTGCGTCCAGGGCATCTGCCGAGGTCCTGAGCAATTCTGTGTTTCCACATGGTTATTTGGATGGCCACAGCCATGCTGGCTGCTTAATAGAAAGACTCAGCCCTGTCCCGGGCTCAGGGCCTGCCAGCGCAGGCGGGGGTAGGACCCTGCAGGTCAGCCCACTACACCACCATGGGAACCAGCACGCAGGAACCAGCCGGGAGCTAGGACGACAGCGCCCAGCTCCACTCCAGGGTTCAGACTTATTTGATCCAGAGCAGAAGGAATTTGAAAAGCTCCCTGTACGAAGTCCACGTGTGCAGTGAGGGTGGGGAGGCCTGCTCTGTGGAATAGAGGCGAGCCACCTACTAAGCAGGAATCATTCCCTTCCACCTAACAACCCACGACAGGCACAAGGATTTGTTCGTAGAATCTCAAAGCATTGTTCCAACTGCAAGTGATCTTGATGGTCCTTAACCATCCGGTCTTGAGGGCCCTCATTTCTGCTCTCAGGTTAGAACACTTTGACCAGACAGGTTAAGTGGCAAGTCCAAGGCCACACAGCTAGTGATCAGAAGACCCAGCACGGAGCCCTTTCTGCCCCAGAGAAGCAACCTCTTATCTTACCAGTGCACACCAGCATCTGGAATACATGTTCTTATGTGTAATTGACTCTGTCCTGAAGATGAATCCTGCTTCTTTGCTGTTAAGTGGAATTTAAGTCATAGCTAATAAACACACAGGAAATATAACACCTGCACTCATTTTGAAAATTTTGCAGTGCATGAGCAATACTGTGGACACTTTAAAATGCCAGATCCAGGAAGTCCGTGTGTGTGGATGGGGGCACAGGTTGGGGTCTGCAGTTCTCATCCAGTAATAAGGTCTCTCTGCTCTCACTTCTCCCAGTCTGATGCAAACAGCGCAGGACCCAGACTTTGCAAAGCTCTGCCTTATCATTTGGCCCCAACACTTGTGTAAGATATTTAAGTGACAGTATCCAGCTCCTATTATATATAACACCACATTAAATATGCATTCAGTTTTTCCAAATTTGCACACAACATTGAACTCTCGCTCTCCAGGACCAGTGATCGTATCCACAGATACCATGTAGAGCGGTGCTCCATCATGTAAAGCCATCGGGATCCCTGACTGAGTGTACACCAACTTCTTTCTAACTGCTGTCCTGACATCCACACTGTGGCCCACCAGAGACCTAACAGAATTGGTGTATTCACATCCTGATAATTATGTGTGTGCATGATTCAGTTTATGTCCCTCAAGTCAAAGTCACAGAGGCCAGATAAGTGCTGCTGCTTATCACGTCGACTGGGAGGGAGTCCACAGGGAGGGGCCGTGTGGGCAACCCCACCGTGCACGTGTGTCTACAGAGAACACGCTAACCAGCTCAGGGCTGTTACGACGACGTGGGCAGGGGGACCCAGAGGGCTGCTCTGTCCTCCCTCCCTGCCCCTTGCTCCCACCAGAGAAGGTGACCATCTGGCTCAGGGCCTATGACCTAAGGCTCCAGGGACAAATCCACATCCTGTTTTTGACACACAGTCTCAGGTTTTGATTTGCATATTGCCTATGGCTGCTTTCCCCTCAGCAACAGAGTTCAGTATTTGTGACAGAGACTTATGGTTCTCTCACCCAAAATACTGACTCTCTCTCCCTTTACAGACACAATTGGATGGTCCTTGATCTTGATGCCTTTCATGTGAAATTTTAAAATATCACCTCAAAATTTACAAAGGCCACATGTCCAAACAAAACACACGTGTGGAAGAGCTAAACACCTCCGCTGCTCCTGCTCCCCTTGCCCGTGAGGGGCACATGATCCCACAGGGTGCAGCAGAGGACATTTACTTTGGTAACACCTTCCCGTGGAGAAAAAGACGTGCTCTAGTCCTGACAGATCTGGTCAAGTTCTTCAGCAATCAGAAATTGTCCCACTGATGGGAACAAAGAGCAGGTTCAAATGACTCTGGACTTGCAGACAGTAAACGCTGATTTAAAAATTTAGACAAAAAATAAAAACCCTCAAACAAGGAGTAAATTCTAGATAACAGAGACTGTGGGAGAGTGGCCTTACAATTTTATGGTGCCCTTTTGCCTTTGGAAAATCAGCAAGACACCTCAAATACATAGAGAATGATTCGGCAGAAGTTTCTAAAAGAAAAATCAAAAATCAGTTCCCTATAATGGAACAAGAAGAAGATTTGCATCAGCCTTTCTTTTTATTTTTTATTTATTTATTTTTTGGTACTGGAAATTGAACTCAGGGGCCCTCGACCACTGAGCCACACCCCCAGCCCTATTTTGTGTTTTATGTAGAGACAGGGTCTCACTGAATTGCTTAGTGCCTCACCATTGCTGAGGCTGGCTTTGAACTTGCGATCCTCCTGTCTCAGCCTCCCTAAGTGCTTGTGCCACAGTGCTTGGCTTACATCAGCCTTTCAACAAGGTTTTAGCATACGAAGTCCAGTTCACCTGAGATGCAAAGCATCCCAGAACCTTGCTCAAACACGTTGGGGAACATTCAGAGCTGTCCCTGCTGCTTTGCCCCAGCCCTTCATTTCGGAGGAGCCCTTGATCTTCCAGCCGCGGTTTTCCCAGCCCCGCTATTTTTCATGAGGGAACGTGACCCCTGTGGCTGTGGAGGGATTGCAGTAATTCATTCCTACATTTCACGTTGAGTTTTAAAAATTGCTTTCAGAGGTTCTTTGGGTGGAAGAGGGAGGGAAGAAAACAAGGGTCATAAAGAAGCTTGGGTTGAAATATTTCAGAACTGCAGCGAGATAGAATCCTTCATAGTTCATTGGTGCCTTAGGAGCCAACCTAACTGATAGCTCAGGAAAAATATAAAAGAGGCCTGACTGGGGTCTTGCAGCCCAAATGCCTTCCTCTAGCCTCCCAAATGTACCCGCAGGAGTAAAACTGGGAAAAGAGGCCCTCAGGTAGCGCAAATGATGTCTCCCCCAAACCTCTAGCTAAGCATAGGCAAATATGAAATGTGCCATTTTTCAAGTAGCCAAGTGTATTTGAGGGTAGAAGACAATGTAGTTCAGACACGCACTGTTGCAGAATACCCGCCCCAGCTTGGAAACAGCAAAGCACCCATCACCTTCAAGAATGATGAGAATAACAGTGCTCAGGGCAGACGCATGCGTAATTCCACAGCGCTGCACCTACAAAGCTCCTTCAGCCCTTGCAGGGGCTTTCCAGCAAAGACGCTCAGGTCTGGAGAGGCTAGTAACTTGCACAGCCAGCAAGAGATGAGGCCAGAAGCCAGAGCACCTGCTGCTAGGCGTCTGCCTTCCAGTAGCCTGGGAAGAGGGTCTGCCCACAAAGGGCATGTGGGCGCTCCGAGGAGTTAGCATCGTGCGATTAGTTAGTGAAGGGCAGCATCAGGACTGGCAGCCTCTTCACAATGCCACCTGCTTCCCACCTGAAGCCCCTGTGGACAGTTTTTCCAATGGAGACACACAGAGAAGGAATCTCAACAGGAGCAACGCTCTCAGGGGCACTACCGGGAGAAAGTTGCAAAGAAGGATCAAAGTGGAGAGCCCAAAATGGGCCTTTCAAAGACAGGGCACACCTTCCATGAGAATACACAAGTAGGTAAAAAGGAATCTCTCGTCTCCAGGGTTCCACGAAATGTAAAACCAAAATTAGTGATTTAGGAGTCGGAATCTGAACTGCATTCCCATGTCCTGAATCTGTTCTCTTGGGCCAAAAGCAGCCTAATCCTGGACCTGTTATGTAAATACAGTATCACTGGAACACAGACAGCAGTTTGCTTATATCTATGGCCACTGTCATGCAGTAGCAGAGACCACGTTGCATGCAGAACCTAAATGCTTTTTTTGTAATAATATTTTTTAATAGTTGTTGATAGGCCTTTATTTTATTTATTTACATGTGGTGCTGAGAATCGAACCCAGTGCCTCACACAGGCTAGGCAAGTGCTCCACCACTGAGCCACAACCCCAGCCCCAGAACCTAAACTTTTATTGGCTGATCCATTACAAAATAAGTTGCCAAGCCTGTCCTAGAGAGACACTGTGCCATACTGGAGGCTTAGGTGCCACACCATGGGGGACCATTCCCTGAGAGGACCTGGAGGGAAGCACGGTGGTCTGCAGCAAAAGCAGAATAAGCAGCCTCAGCCTCAGCCCCAGGGAGCGCTCAGCCTCAGCAGGGCTCCATTCAGGGCACCCCTGCCAAGTGAAGAATCAGACAACTAGAATTTGGAGAATTTCCTAAAGAGCCACAGTGAAGATCATTCTTCCTGCCAAAGCGTAAGTGCTGAGAACACTGCAGAGGAACAAGATGCAGACCAGCAACTCAGAGTCAAGAGCTGGCCATCTCCGTGCAGGTGACACGGCATGACCGCATGGTCCTGCTGCACAGTGGACAAGACGGACAAGTGGTCACTGCACAGCCCCTTCCTGAGGCCAGGAGGAGAGCCAGTGCCCGGGGAGGAAGATCTAAGGAAGTAGGAAGTTGCATCACATGCATCTTAGGCCTGGACAGTCCCTGCTCAGCTCTCTGGTTGACTAGTTGCATGTCTTTATCCCAGCATGCTGCGGAAATTACTTTTCCTTCTCACGTCACAGAAGGAGGTCGGGAAGCACGGGATACACACCATTATTTAAGACTGTGGAACAACTCTAGGCAGAGAATGTAGACGTGTGCAAGTTACTTTGTGTCTCGAAACCTCTGAGGCTTTTTTGGCATTTGAATGAGTTGACATAACTCAGCCTGTATGTGTGGCACTGGTCGAACAAGAGAGGTGCAGACGTCCTTGGCAACCAGTCCATGAAACCCACTGCAGTCTTCACGAAGGGCTGGCACTGAATGACCCCCCCAGGTCCTGGTGCCTGTGGACATTTGAGCTGCTGCTTCCCGAGGTTCTGGGTCCAGGGAAGCAAAGTGCCAGGTGACTAGCACACCTGCTGAAATCCACCCCAGAGCTGGAGGCCACCGGGTAGAATGTTCATTCTTCTAGAACGGCTGAGCACTTTAGGTTCTCAGTTAGATAGATCAGATCCATGCAGCCAGGAAGGTCCCAAGGTAACTGTGCATAAAGTACAGCTACTGAGCGGGTTCTAGAACAGTCCTCCACAGACCTGCAGTTGGCCAGTAAAGTCAGGCACATAACTCAACGGGCTGCCCTCTGGCCAGTCTTTTCTGACTTTGTCCTTAAGAAAGAGCGTGCACACTACATCACTAAGCAGACTCAGTGCACTTTTTGGGGGGGAGGGGGTTGCTAGAATGGTACCGGGGATTGAAGTCAGGGGCACTCGACCACTGAGCCACATCCCCAGCCCTACTTTGTATTTTATTTAGAGACAGGGTCTCACTGAGTTGCTTAGCACCTCACTTTTGCTGAGGCTGGCTTTGAACTGGCGATTCTCCTGCCTCAGCCTCCTGAGCTGCTGGAATGACAGGTATGAACCACCACGTCTGGGTAGACTCAGTGCATCTTTGGACCCAATCTTCCTATCTGATGTAAATTTTCCCTGAGATGCATGTGGTTGTCCAAAGTTTCTTCTAAAACACAATTCCAGCACCACAGGCTGCAAGTTCTGTGATTTTAGTTCAAGCCTGTGCTCACTCCTTGCTGTTTCCCAGGCAAGAGCCGAAGCCCAGATGGGATGTACCCACCTGCCTCACTGCGATGCTGGACCAGGATCCCAGGGTCCCCTCGGCAAGTGCCCTGTCACGCTGTTCTCATCAACGGATTGCTGATTCTCACGTTTTCTCGTGACTTCTTTGTCTCTGAGCTCTGATAATCCCTTTTCTATTTTCCTCCAGTTGGAGGATTTTCTTGTATAAAGGAGCAGCTCCATATCCATTTTCTTTGGTTGTCTCTGGAAACTGCACTCCCGTGTAGAAGCAGGTACACAGTGCAGAGAGCCACAGCAAACGGGGTGCCTGGTGCTGATGGCCCTTGGTTCAGACCTCTGCGCCTAGGGCTCTGAGCATGGCCCAGCAGCTCCCTTTGCTCCAGTGACCCGTCTTCCACCTTGGTGGCACTCTGTGGGGCTTTCAGCAGGAAGCTAGGTCCCTGGAGGTCAACTGCTGGTCTGGTACAAAGTGGTCCCCTGTAGGCCCTGGAGGCAGGCTGTTAGTGAAGGCCAGCTCTTTACTGGAGTCCATGTGGTACTGACCCCCTTGGAATTGGGCTCTAGATTTTACCTCTCTCTGTTGAAGATGGTAAAGGAACCTAAGTCAACCTTATTACTCATGTGGTCAGTGATTAAGAGTGAGTTCTGGTGTTGGGTGGCCTGAATTCACCTCTCCAGCTTCAGCTTACACATCTCTGAACTTGGAATGGCAGAAGAACTTAAGGTGGGTATTTGAGAATTAAGTAACACAAAAGAGCACTGTGCCTGGCCACTAGAGACTCTGCAGACAAGAATGGCTACCCTCTTCTTCTGTTATTGATGGAAAAAAGCTCTGCTGAAATTGGAAACACAGTGGCCCCAGCCACATGGGGAGAGGCCAAGTCAGGAACACTGCTGCCAGCCCAGCCTGAGCTGCTCAAAGGACTCATTAACTAAGATGCCACGGGGTCTCAGGGGAAGCACCACAGCTGGTCCTCAGGCCTGTCCCCTGGCGTTCCTTAGTAAGATGAGGCTCTAAGAAGCACTGCAGTCAGACACAGCATTTACAGCCAGGTAGACTGGAGTTCAAACTATTTCCAAAGATTCCTGACTTAAACCAGAGGTTCCCAGATTTAGTAAGATCATGAAGGCACTAGAGAACATGAGGCCTAAACAATGCCTAATGTTTCCATTTATTAGCATTTAAATATTGCATATGTAATTTGAAATATAAAATGTTATGTCACTTTTATATATATTAATATAAATATATGAGAGATTATAAGATATAATGAAATATAAATATATTAAGTATTAGAAAATGTTGCTGCGGGGCTGGGATTGTGGCGCAGTGGTAGCGCGCTCGCCTAGCACGCATGAGGCACTGGGTTCGATCCTTAGCACCACATAAAAACAAAGATATTCTGTCCACCTAAAACTAAAAAAATAAATAAATAAATATTTAAAAAAAGAAAGAAAGAAAGAAAATGTTGCTGCATGGCTTTGGGGTTTTTTTGGTACTAGGGATTGAACTCAGGCATTTGACCACTGAGCCACATCCCAGCCCTATTTCGTATTTTATTTAGGGTCTCGCTGAGCTGCTTAGCACCTGCCTTTGCTGAGGCTGGCTTTGAACTTGTGATTCTCCTGCCTCAGCCTCCCACAGTGCTAGTTCTTGGTCCATGTTTATTGCCATGTAGATTTTTATCTCAGCAATGGCTGAAAACCCAGTTGTGCAAAGTTAACACATCCTCAAAAGTGGATGTAGGAAAAATGCAAAAGATACTTGGTTTGTAGTTGAACTACCTTGAGCCAGAGATGGGCTCAGTGGCCAACGATGCTGAGCACCGGGGCATCTTCTAGGAAATTCAAAATCTCCTGCAGAATCCGAGACGCTCTTGTGTTGCCTGGGGTGGCTGGGCGCAGTTTGAGAACCAGAGACTGAAGCTGAAGCGTCTCAGCCTCCTCATCGTGACCGCCAGGTCCTGGGAGGCTGCTGTCACTGGTACCACGTGTGAGGACCAAGTGCAGAAGTAAAGCTACCAAGCTCAGAAGAGTCAGCCTCAACCCTTAGGTTTTCAAGAGTCCCACAACTTCCTTCTTTTTCAGTTACACTTCTAGTTCCCTTTCCCTAGAGATTAGGACCCAGAAGGACATGGAGGTACCCCGGAACCTGCATTTTGAATCTCACCAGGAGGCTTGCTTGGAGGTGGTCTGAAGGCCACGCCTGGAGACAAACTGCTGGAGTTGTAACTCTTGTTTATTTGGCATACATTAAAAGGCCAGCCTTGTAGCCAAGAGAGCCAGCCTATGACATTTTCTCCTGAGTGCCTAAGAAGACTCCAAATGGCTCCAGTGGCTTGCTAAGTAGGTCCCTTTCATCCAGTCCCCAGGTGATCAATGTATGGATTCTTGCCCACCCGGCACAGGCCACCTGAAGGCACTCTGTTAAAGCAACTACCTAGAGGAAATTTGATCTTTGAATGAGAAAAGGCTTTGAAAGGAAAACAGACACTTCCTGCGTGCAAAGAATCTGCTATCAGATCTTAAAGGCAGCTCTGTCTGAAGTGAAATGACGGCTATTAAACTCCCCACAGATTACAGGGCAGGGCAGCTCCTATTGTTCGGGCCAGACTGGGCCTTGGTGAGGCTCAACTTGCCAGGCAGGTGGGAGGGAGGCTGGGCCTCCTGAAGGGTATTTACCTACAGCATAATACCAATAATGGAAATAATATCAGATCATATAAAGTCGAGGCTTTTATTCTCCACAGAACGGAGAAGAGATGAGAAAAGCGCTCTGGGAATTTTCCCTTTAGATTAAATATTTGAATCATGACTGTCTGAGACAATCACATTCAGCTTGAAAATTACTTTGCTATCTCAAGCATGCTGAGAATAAAAGACACTTTCGGTATCACAATTAAGACATGAAAATCTTATTTTCCGTGGGATTTGTACAGTTAAGAAAAGATAAAAAAAGTATCTGAATGGTACTTAATGTTTTAGCTAAATTCACCTAGCTCCGTGTTCCAGCCCTGATGCAGGGGAAAGAAGGCCACCCCTTGCCCGGCAGATCTAGGGAACGGCCTGAGCTCTGGTCAGCTGCGCAGAGTCAGAAAATGAAGCCCAAACAGAAGCTGATCGGCAGCCACGCTGCTGCTCTCTGTAGGGAGCAAACCCAGGTTCTGCTCCCCTCTGTGTCACCCACACACTGGCGCTGGTCTCCAGGCTGCTGCTGCTGCAGGGGCCCTGGGGCAGGAGTGGCATTTGTTCTCTGGTTTATTCCACTTTCCTTATTTTTTCAGGGCTAGCTAGTGGCCATTCACCCTGGAGGCCAGCCCACCCTCAAGAACTGGACAAAGTGGTGGAGCAATACTCCCTCCATCACCGCTCAGCTGGTGGGAAAGTATGACCGGCCTGGGAAGACGGTGACCGTCCGCCAGTGCAGTCTCCTTAGCAAGACCCCCAAGGTGCCAAGGCATGCCCACGCAGTGCCCGGTTCCACGCCAGCCGGTGCTTGGGCCGTGCTGGGTGAGCTTTGTGCATCTTCCCACTCTCCCCGCACGCTCCAGCCCGAGTGGCGGGGCTTTCCTGGTGTGTGCCCGCGGTGACGCCTGGCACGCTGAGGGGCCGGCCACTCTCCTAGCTCCTGCAGGACCCTTAAGTACTGCTGCCTCTTCTGGAGGGATGGCTTCTCTGACGTCAAGCACCTCCACTGCTCAAGCCGACCCAGGCGCCTCTCCCCCGGACAGAGCCACGTGTGCGCCAAGGTCACCTCTGCAGGAACGTGGCCAGCGTGTGTGAACACATAGTCACCACTTTTCTTCTCAATGCAGCTCCGCCAAACAAGGCATCCAAAGAGCTTTTAGGAAAAGAGCGTTTTCAACCCACCATTGCCATTTCTCCTGAGAGGGAATGAGCCTCAAGTTCGTCTTCGTTAACCTGGTTGGCCGTATCCACCTCGCACGGGCACATCTGAATCGTGGTCGTGGTGTATGCTGAGCCCGGCTCTAGTGGCGCCAGTCTCTATGGTTTCTCTGGTGACAAGGGTTAAAGTGACAGAATGACTTTAATAAGAGTCACATAATAAAGATCCCATTATCCTTTATGTGCAAACAGTTCTCTCAATGCCATGCTCGCAATCAATCCAATGGTCTTCTGTGACAGTGGAAAGAGCAGGAGGGAACTTCGGCAGACCCGGTCGTCTTTGGGACGCTATGGAGCCCCCCGCTTTCCCAGAGTTCAGGTTCCATCCTCCTCGTCACATTGATGTTGGTCTTGTCCACATGACTAGTGCCAGCCAGTGCCACATGGGCAGAGGTGACCGCCAGCCAAGTCTTGCAGAGCTGCGCATGTTCTCTTGAGTCCCTGCTGCAGACCCCAAGAAGGCTGGACCTGGGAAGCTGTTTCCCTTTAGCCTGAGCCCAGAGAGCCATGACTGACTTTGACCATTTTTGCGGCTACACCAGAAAACAAGACTGAGTGGATTAGAGAAGAGAGGCTGCGAGTCTGAGCTCAGGCAGCCATGTTGAGTGAGGGCCACATATTGCTCCATGCACTGCAAAAATAAATGCCCAGTCATTAAACAAAGTCCAGGCCCAAGGACCTTAAGCTGTGTACTTGAACACAGGATGATCCAATTTGACAGAAAACCAGGACGTGATTGGAAAATTCAATGGATTGATGGAATTGGTTGGGGACACAGTGTCGCAGACATGCCAAGCTGCTCCTCTTGAGATGGAAGGGAGAGACAGGCACATAGAGAAGATGTTTCCCTCACTCTGCATAGCAAGGATGCCCTCAGAAGATCCAGGTGCCCCATGCCTGTGTCTTTCAGATACGATTTCATGATTCCTTTCAAAGAGGCAATACGTTGGCCAAAGGCACGGCGGGTGGGTAGCAGAGTGAAGAGGCAGGAGATGAAACCCAGGGCACAAGGCACCACAGCCATCTCGGCCAGCATGTGGGGATCACCCAGGCCCTGGTCCTCTGCTGGGAGCTTTCCTTGCCTCTGGTCCTCAACAACCCTGCTGAGTAGATATTGTGTCCCTCATGGCAAGATTGGAAGGCCAGGGACAGGGGACATTACGCAAGGGCAGGCAGCTGGCTCAGGGTGGTGATGGGCTGCAAGCCCAGGCCTTTGGGCTCCTGTCTTAGTGACCCACCGCTTGTCAAGTCAGTACATCAAGGAGGAGTAAAGTTCAGAGCCGTGTTGAAACGGTGGGCTGAGGTTGAGGAACTTCAAAGAGTTCACAAATCAAAGCCTGGAGAGCAACAAGGGAGCATTTGTATGAATCAGTCTTCCACGTTGCCAGCAATATCACGGGACGTTACTCCCTCCTAGGGTAATATCGTCTGGGCAAACAATCCGAAGACAAATGCATGTTTGCTCTGACTGCTGATATCACCCATCACTCATCCAGCAACTTTTAGCATCAACGGAAATCCTTGTACCAAGTGGACTCCATGACCTGCCAGATTTGGGAAATGATCGGTATGTGCTCTGATGCTGTCACATGTGAGCACGTGTGTGTGTAGGAAACACTTCCTTGTGCTGTAGGATATTGTTATGGTTTAGATACGTGGTGTCTGCCAAAACTTATGTGTGAGATGATGGAAGAATGTTCAGAGGTGAAGCAAAGCACCCCATCAGTGCATTAATCCTGAGATGGACTGACTGGGCGGTAACTGCAGGCAGACAGGGTGCGGCTGAGGAGGTGGGTCCCTGGAAGTGTGCCTTTGGGGGTTATACTTTATCCTTGCTGTACTGAGCTCCTCTCTCCTCCTGGGGGCCATGTTCCCAGCTGCTTCCCTCATCCACACCCTTCCATCATGATGTTCTGCCTGACCTTGGGCCCCAAGAATGGAGTTGGCCACCTATGGACTAAGACCTCTGAACCCATGAGCCCCCATATAAAATTTTCCTCCTTAAAAGTATTCTTGTCAGGCCTTTTGGTCACAGTGGCAAAAGCCCTGACTAAAACAGATATCCTCCAATTAAAAGAAAACGGTCCCACTGTGCCCACGTGTTAACCACTGGAATAACCTGGAACTTCAGTCCCTCGGCACCTAAAGCCAACTCTGATTCTACTGTTTAAAACTGAGGCATGGAATCCTTTACAAGATCATGCACGGAATCAAGCATATGGAAAACCTGTTCCCCGTAGGGATGATCCATTCCTTGCCACTTTACAGGTTCAAGATGAGCAGCAGCACCATGGAAAACCTGAGTGGAAGCCCAAACACGGGGAGCAAGACACTCACTGTGGTTGGAGCCTCTAATTCTCTGTTCATTGAAGAATGGGTGGTGCCTTCTACTATTGCTTTTAGCTCCAAACTCTACCAGCCTATGGGGAGAAAGAACTCAGGCCAAGCTCCCTTAGAACTGGAAGCTCAATGTCACTAGAACCTTAATGTGAGCATCTTTCTTAGGAAGCTTGGTGAAAGCCAGCACAGCCGCATGGCACAGCCCATGCTCAGCCCCTCCTCGGTTACCAAGGTGCACTAACACAGGTGGCGCATCTCTTACCTGAAATGCTTGGGGCCAGAAATGTTTTGGATTCCAGATGCTTTTGGATTTTGTAATGGCTGCATTACATAGTGAGTTATCTTGGGGATTATGGAACCCAAATCTAACCACAAAATTCATTTATGCTTCACATATACCTTATGTCCACAGCCTGAAGGTGATTTTATATAGTATTTTTAAAAATTTAGGCAAGAAACAGTTTCATGGTGTGGAATTCTCCACTTGGGGCATCACATCAGAGCTCAAAAATTTTGGATTTTGGATTTGGGGATTAGGGATGTTTGACTTGCATATAGTTCTGTTCAATTTCTGAATATACAGAGGACTACATCTTTTTGTTCCATTGAAGTTATGCAAGTTCATAGGATGAAATTTAGCTAATAAAATGTGATTTTAGGGGATTGTCACACCTTGAGGCCACAGTATTTAAGTGGGGGGCTCAATTTTCCAACCTTCTCATTTCCATCCCTCAGAAGCAGAACACCAAGATGGTGGACTCTCCATTGATATGGGTCCTGAGCAGCTCTGTGTGTCTGTGTGTCTCATTGACCCACATCAGACAGGAAGCATGAGCTGGACCCAGAGATGAGTGCCCACACACTGGGATTCCAGAGTTGACCTCCTGCCACAGCAACAACTGAAACGTGCACACGATCCAACAATACTGGAATCACACAGGAGCTTGGTTATAAACAGGCTCTCAGGCCCTGCCCCAGAACTACGGAATTGGAGGCTCATCTTAACAGGTCGCCAGGTGATCTGTGTACACATTAAAGCTGGAGAAGCACTTGGAGTCTGTTCTGATTTACACACGAACTGAGTAGCTCTGTGCAGTGCAGATACATCTCAAAGATCAGTTTTCCCTAATCATTTCCAGTTGAGGATCTTCTTCAACATATTCCAAAGCTGTCTGACAAATCCGGCGAGTGTAACAAAGAAATAATTGAAATATACTATGTCAGAACTGTGTCAACCTACATACGCTCGTACAACCAACCTGCAAACCTGTTCCATATCATTTCCTGCCCAGTCTTCTCATTTGGTTAGTAGAGTTGTGTAAATTATTATTAATAAATTTTTGCTATATATTTATGTATACATGTTTCTCTTAAGTTACCAGGTTTATTTTCTCAAAGCAGTGCTTGTGACTGCATCTGATTCGTTGACCTCACTAGATGGGGGATCTGACATTGTGATATACCCTAGCCAGGGCACATTGTAAAGAGCAGCTGATCACTAAAAAGACTCTCACAGAATAGAAGAAGAGAAATCCATTACATCCCTGCACTTTGGGAGGCTGAGACAGGAGAATCGCGAGTTCAAAGCCAGCCTCAGCAACGGCGAGGTGCTAAGCAACTCAGTGAGACCCTGTCTCTACATAAAACACAAAATAGGGCTGGGGATGTGGCTCAGTGGTCGAGTGCCCCTGAGTTCAATCCCCAGTACCAAAAAAAAAAAAAAAAAAAAAAGAAATCCATTACAACAAATGAGCAAGCAACAATATGGTAGCACAGGAAACATGAGGACATAAGCCAACCTCATCCTGCCTCCAAAGCTCCAAACTCCCCAATATCCAAACCCATAGATATCAAGGTGGCTAAAATCTGGAAAAATAATTCAAAAAGTTGATTGTTAAAATAATCAATGAATTAAAAGGGAAACAAAGGAATGAACCAAAGAAGAAAATACAGTATATAAAAGAGTAATTCAAGAGGAGGAGATAGGGGGCTGGGATTATGGCGCAGTGGTGTTGTGCTCGCCTAGCACACATAAGGCACTGGGCTCGATCCTCAGCACCACATAAAAATAAAAAATAAAGATATTCTGTCACCTACAGCTAAAAAATAAACATTTAAAAAAAAAA
>CM053416.1:18473959-18510240 GCA_028644305.1 Xerus rutilus
AATGTGGCTGTGGACTCAGGAACTGCTTTCAATTTTATGTAATTTAATTGTAAATTAAAATGGAAACAGGATCAATTTTTTTTCTTTAAATATGACTTAATTGTCTTGGAAGAACTGCATTTTAAGTGTATTATTGAGAATTTAGTGTCAGAATAGAGGTAAACCAAAGTCTCACAGAAACACTGGAGTTTGAAGAGTTTATGTGACATATGAACACAAAATATCCTGTAGCAAATGTTTACATCAATTACATGTTGAAATGACATTTTCAACATACAGGTGGAACACACTGTTTGTGTGCAACTGATTGTATGTTTTTATGTTTTAACACGTGGCCACTCTGGGACTCTGCCGGGCTCCCACTTCCCTGTACCGGGCAGGACTGCTCTCCACCTGTCCTGCCAGCCTTGACCTGGGGGGAGGGACACACTGTGTTGCAGCTGAGTGACAGGTCCGATATCCAACAGCACTGCCTACATTATGGAGGGGCCAGGCTCCGAGGTGGCCCTCCTAACTGCCCAGCCTGTGTTTCAGTAATGCTGCTTGGAGTGCATTTCACTGCAAATGAACAAAAAATCCTAAATCTTAATCGATAGCTTTGCTGGGAGATTCAGTCCTTTGATCAAATTCCGTTCGCTGTGTCTTTTGACAAGGTTTGCTCTTTTCACTGACCTCGTTCACAAGAGGACTGGAGGAGGAGTCCCTCTGAGAGCTGAAAACGAGATTGAACAGCCTTTCCCACCACTCCAGGCCTGGCAGCTGCTTTCAGTTCCCCACAGGTCTCTCCAGACCAGCTTGCTTGCCCTGACCTTGCCCTGACCTCCATTCTCCCTGAAAGGCCTCAGGTGCCAAGCACGGGTGCCATTGGAGAACACGAAAGCTCACGTTGACTGAGCACGGGAGCAAGGCCTGGGCCAAGTCCCATCCTACCAAGGTCTCACTTCATCCACCAAGACCACAGACGTGACGCTACTGCTCATCATGGGGCGGGGCCTGCTTACAGTTGGCTGGTGATCCCGTGTCTAGGAGGGCGGGACAGGGTCTGCGCCTGACCTGATCCTGAGTGCACACTCAACTGCTACACCCCTGTCAGCCCCAGGGTAGCTGAGGGGGTCCATCTACACCAGGCTCCGCAGCCTGGCATCCTTGCAGGAAGATCAGAACACACGTGAAGCCGCTGCTGCTGGTGGTCAGCCCCAAACAGGCTTTCCCTGTGCCGAGGGCCTGCCAGTCTGCAACCCGTCATACTGTACAGCACACATCAAGCTGGGGACGGTCTAGCACCTTTGGTTTACAGAGAAATGAATCTTCCAGCAAATGCTTTAGATCCTGGGTCTAGCTGTTAGCACAACCTGGGGCATTTTTAAAGAACAAAGTCATAATTTTGTACTAACTGTCTACAGAAGGCACAGGATGGAGTATGTAGCTGATGGGAATTCAGGAGAGGATGGGAGAGAAGCCATCAGGGAAGTCCTCTCCATCTGACCTGCCAATGGGAACCAGGAGGAGGTGACTGTCTTTTCCTGGTGGTTTACACAAGATCAGAAAGCCAGGCACAGCCTTGTGAAGATGCTTACCTGAAACCTCAGCCACATGCAGGTGAGAATCCCAAGAGCGCCTGAGCAGTTCGGTCCATGTGCCACACTGAGTAACACAAGACCACGCGCAGAAGCCACGGAGAAGATGGTGCGGGACCTGAGGGCAGTGCCTGCTGCTTCAAGGGGTGGGACCAAACTGCACAAACCGCAGGGCCTGGTGCACACACAGGTGAGCCATGTGTTCCATATGCTCCATCTGTCACTTAGAGGAGACACCACTGGACGGCGCGAAGGTGGGGAAAGCACGAAGGACGTGAAGGGCATGTCCTTTGGTCTGCGCAGGGGAGTGTGACGTGGATGAACACGGAGGCACTTTTCACGAGCACAAAAGCACTGGGATAAAGAGCTCGCAGGCACAGCTACCATGACCACGCCGCCGAGGTCATCTTCAGAGCCAAGGGGGTCACACGATCTCTCTGCATAAGAAGCTCAAGAGCTTTTCCCCCATGGAGTACCTATTTCGAGTCCAGGGCCCTCACTTTGTTTTACTTCCTGGTGAGTCTGCCTCCTGGCCTCCTGGCAAGCTGTCTTCCTGGAGTTCTCGGAGACACACCACCCTCCTCCTCCGTGGGCAAATGAACACTAAACAGAGCACCCTCTCAAGTCCCACTCAGACCAAGGGTCCTTGCTTCTAAAATACCCACGAATGCTGGATTTCCTCTCCCTCCATCCCCCTCGAGAGTGGCTGTTGCTACTGGTATTCACCCTGTGGTTCCAGTCTTCCCTGCACTGGGCCAGTGACCTCCTGCCTGCAGCCACCTCCTAGTGCTTGTGGGGAATGCATGCACAGCGCCAGGCCTCTCCCCGCAGACAGTGAGGTTCTTACAGGTGGCCGTGCATTTCATTACCATGGCTCCTTGAATGGCAGGTGACCCAGGATTCTCCAAGTAGGTTAAGTGCATGTTTATTTGGCAGGGAGGATATTTATTCTAGAAGAATTTGAGGTTTAAGGACATCACTGTGGTTCACGATACTTTAAGCATCGTGTGCTTTTTGTGAATTCTGCACTGCCCTGCAGTGCAGGCCCCATGCAGCGGCCAGGCCCTCTCCTACATGAGGAGCTATCTTCACAAGGTGCTATCAGCACCAGCATTTAGCGCGGGCAGGAGGGGTCTCTGGAGGCAGAAGGACAGGGTCGCAGTCCGCCTCCACTGTGCCGTCAGGCTGTGATCCTGGCTGAGCTCTCGGCCTGGTTTGTTCTACAGAATGAGCTCGTGATACGGCACACCTTGTGGTGGTACTGTGGATCAGATGGGCTGTGCCTGCAAAGGGCTTGCAAACTGCTGGACAGGTAAAAGGCACACTGTGACCTCAGGCCCCAGAGCAGCTTCTGCTCCACTGGTCACTCATAGTCACACTGCCAGGGAGCGGAAAGCCAGACAGCAGTATGCTGGGCCACTCTGGTTCCAAATGCCTCTCATTCTACCAATGTACGGAGGGACATTTAGATGTGAGCTACAGTCATTTCCATTCAACAGACAAATATTAAGCCTGTATTGTCAGATCCAAAAATCTTCATCAATGAGGTGGACAGAACATTTTTTAAAAATTTTCTGTGGGTCAGATCCTGTGTAGTCCTTTTACATACATCATTATCATTTGATGTTCACAATGACCCTAAGGCTTATTTTCTCCATTCTCTACACATACAAAAACAAAAACAATAGCTTAGCAGGGCGAAATACAACTTGCAAAAATGTATAGCTATGAAATGGGAAGTGGACTAAAACTTGAGAAAAAAGAATTCATTTGTTTAAAAAAATGTTAAATCCATTAAGAGTTGCAGTTTTCAGATGTACCTATTTGTAGTTAAGAACATGAGTAATTTCTTTTTAAAATTATTTCCCACATGTAGATCAAGGGTTACAAATCATAGTTAAACACTTTGTGGGAGGCATTCTTTTTAAAGCACCGATATAGATATCAATTAAATAGCAAATTAGGTATACCTTTGACTTAGCCGCAAAGGAGGGAACTGCTACAGTGCTAAAGAGGATTTAACTACTGCGTAGTCAGGTAATTAGGAAACTGTCAAACCTCATTACCTTATCTCTTCGAGTTGGCGGTCAGGATATTTCCTGGTCTGAATGGGATGTTTTAATGCACAGTATCAGTCAGAAAAGGTTCAAAGGGGACAGTTAATTATGACTCTGTAACTTCTTGACTTTCAATTATTATGGCCTTGGGGAGCTGCCCTTGAGCAAGAGCAGTTAAAAGACATTGTGTCACTCAGACAAAATGGCAGAGAGACAGATTTGAACAGGAGTAACAGGCACTTCTATGTTTTGGTTGCAGCAGGACGTTCGAGTCCCCTGCACGCTATGTAAGTGTGCACACACACACGTAATGCGTCAGTACACCAGCAGTTGAAGAACTGCGAAGTTGTTCCACAGACCACAGACACCCATGTGGTAGGATGGTAACAGGTCTCTCTGTAGGAATTCTTTTGTGGATAACTAATTAAGAGATATTGGGTTCAATTAAGCAAAGGAAGTTTTTCTCTTGCCTACAGAATTTCTCAGAAAGGAAAGTGATGTGTAAAAGTGTCAAGGGAGTAATTTAAAATACATCAAACTATTGAATCAGAGGACTTTTATCTTGCTTAGAATTCTGTAATGCTAAGGTGCGATGGAATGCAGCTTGGGTGTTGCTGGCGAGGTGGACGAGCACCCTCAGCGTGGTGTCCAGACGCAGCGCTCTGGTCGCCCTTATGCAGTTTCCTAGTGGGCCTTCCTCTGGTCCTTTACGCACGTCCATGCTGATGGTTCAAGTCACACTGACCCTGAGCCAAGCACGATCCCCAGGCCGTGTTCCTGGCTTGCTCCAGTCCCAGCCAGGCTGCTCTCAGCTTCCCTTCCTTCGACAGGTAAGGCGCAGCTTCCGCGATGCCGCACCCCTCCTCTCACACCCGCCTGCAGCCCTGGCTGCTGCCCGCTGGACCGTCGCAGCAGAGGCTCTCAGGGCTGGCTGCTCAGCGTTTGCCTGTCTCTACACAGAAGCCACAATGGTCTTCACAAAATACAGACCAGCTCATGCCGAGCCTCCCCTAAGCAGCCCAGTGGCCTCGGGGGCTCTCACCCTGACACCAGAATCAGTTTCCAGCGAGTGTGGATTAAGTGTGAAGGACAGGCAGCATCGCTTCCAGGAAGCTATGGCCGAGGCTACACTCCTGACCTGGAGCAAAGCCAGGACTTAAAACAGGACCCAGAAGGCACTACCCACAGAGAAAGGACTAGCGTGTCGTCCACCATTTCCACGGAGAAGGAGCATGCCACCCACACAGTGGGCTCCTGGTCACGTCAGCAATGTGGAGAGCGTTCAGGGGTATGTGCACGCAAGTGTGTGTAAACAGCACTGCTGGGTCAGTGCCCAGAGCAGGAACAGTGCGGGGACGTGGCCAAGAGCTGTGATCCAGCCCCTTAGAGACGCTCTTGCCTCACTGCGGCCAGGGTCATGCACTTGGTGACAATCCACTGAGCTGCAATTTGTGGTATGTGGTTTCCACTCCAGTAAACGCAACAAAGGTTTACATACCCAAATACTCCAAGACAGGAGCCAGCTTCCTTGGAGACCAAAGTAACTTGGCCTAGTTTCAATACTTCGCTGTTGCTACAATGATCTTCACAAAGCTAGTCATTTTTTCTTTGAAAAGATAGGCATATTTCATTTTTTCCCCTACAGAATAGTATGAGAAGAGCATTTTGAATAAGAATTGTGT
Source organism: Xerus rutilus (assembly GCA_028644305.1). Taxonomy (NCBI): domain Eukaryota; kingdom Metazoa; phylum Chordata; class Mammalia; order Rodentia; family Sciuridae; genus Xerus; species Xerus rutilus. Next base: position 18,479,276 of record CM053416.1, read on the forward strand.
GATTACATAAAGCCCTGGCTCTCCCATATCATGAAACAGTCATTAATAAGTCATTGAATCTGCCCTCAGAGTAGCATTTAATACAGATGGAGATCTCTCTGCTGCGTTTTGCATAAGATGAATAAACAAAGAATCAAAGAGCAAGGGGTATTAATATTTTAAGTATGATATTTAATTTGAAAAACAGGACAGGGAGACATTAGCATTGAGAGTAGAGAGGGGGAAATGTCTGGGTGAGGAATGGAGAGGAGACACCATTAAAAATGTGGGCTGGGTGAGAATACAAATACCAGGAATGTGGCTCACTGGACAAGCGATTGCACCAACCTGGCACTGTGAGTGAGGGTCCCTGGGCCTGTGCTCCAGCAGCAGAGCAGCACACGGGCGTTACCCAGAGTCCATCTGCATTTCATGGCCTCCTTTCTGTGCTCACTCACTCCTTTGGGGTCAATACAAATACAAGCCAATGATCTCTGGCCCTGAGCAAAGCTGCTCAGACGCCAGGCCATAGGGCAGTGCCTGGGGCAGGATGGAGGACCTCACGCAGGCCCAGTGGCGGGCACGTATTCCCTCAGGAGCTGCTTCTTTCATTTCTGCTAATTCTGCATTAGAAAGAGCCGTGAAGTCTCAGCCAGGCCAGGCGAGGAAATCACGCTCCACCAGAGAGCAAAGCACTGAGAACTGGGGGCAAAGGGGGCTCCGGAACCCCAGGATGAGGCTGCACACAGAGCAGTCTGCCTTGGCTCAGGGACAGCAACTCTGACAATAGGTGTCTACAAAGAGGGTTCCAACATCGTAGGTTCCTCAGAAAAATAAAAAGCAACCCCCAAACAGACATAAACAAAAGGCCACCATAAGAAAAATCCTCCAGACATGAGAAGTGGGCCTGGTGAGAAGCTTAAAAATGTCCTTCATTCCAGCAAACGAGCAGATATAATTAGATGTCTTAAATGGGCCTTGCTTCAGGGCACGGTGGAGGGAGAGATAAACAGTCCTAATTGGAGGTTTATATAGTGTGCCATGCAGGCCGGGAAACATCACTATCAAAATAATTGTCTCGGATGTATTTTTAAACACTTAAAATGCACACGGGCACGTCAGGAGGCATCTCTACAGCCATGGGGCGGGGGGAGAGGATGCAAGTCTAAGGCCAGGCACTAGCTCAGATGGTTCTCGGCAAGCCCAGCTGGCCAGGCCCATGGCTCTGGACTCCAAGGTACAGAGCACCTTGCTGCAGTCATGAAGAGGAAGAAAGAACCCCACTCCCCGCTGTGGTTTTCCTGCAGATAACTGCAACCCCAAACGGAACTCATCTCTCTGCTCACAGAGCAGGCTGGGCAGTGGCAAAACACAGTGACCTGATCACGTTTCGCTAGTTAGCAGGTGATGGTGAAGGGCAAAGGGCAGCCCACTCGTCCTGGGCTGGATGGTAACGGGAGCCTCACTCGGGCTGCTATATTCTACTTTGGTGCAGGTCAGCTTTTCTGTTGCGAATGTAGTTTTCAGGAAGGTGATGCTCAGGAATGAAGAGAAATAAAGTAAGTTAACTGTGGGCTGAGACTTGGCAATAGGGTCTCCATTTAGGCATGCAGAATCCAAGAAAACATGAACACTATCCAGTCACTTCTAATTCTAGGCCAGAGAATTGACAGTTCTCTGCTGTTTTCTTTGCACCCTGCACCTGCTCAGTTTCCTTCACCTGAAAAGCACTGAGCCTCAGTCCCGCTGTAGGGGCAGGATGGAGGATCGCAGGCCTGCTACAGCCCGATGCCAGGAGCCTGCCCTCCTCTGGAGGGGCTGCTCTCGCACACCAGCCACAGAACACTGAGCTCCTCTCCTACTTAGGGTCATTGTGAACATCAAATGATAATGATGTATGTAAAAGGACTACACAGGATCTGACCCACAGAAAATTTGACTGAGTGACATCACTGAGTGACACACTTTGGAGGAATTTCAGTTAGTAGCTTAGTGATGTGGCTCAGTGGCTCAGTGGTCTCAGTGACCCAGGAAAGTGTGTTTTAACAAGCTCCCAGGAGATGTTTAATGCTCGCTAACATTTAAGAACCATGCTAAGAAGAGCTGCAAGGTCCACCTGAGCCTCCTACAAGAGGACGGGTCCCCAATTAACACTACCCACTCATGCCAGACAACAGCACCACCTGCCTGTGCAAACAGTGGGGTTACCCTCATGCCAAATATGTTCTTTCTGTTCTAGACAGAAGACCTGAGTTGTGGCTATGATGCCTTAAGACCCAATACGTAGGTCTTTAGAAGAAGCAAAAATTGGTTCTAGGACAAGAAGTAAAAGATGAACAACAACATAAAAAGGGAAGCCAGACCAAAAGAAGAATTAAGTCCACGCGTATGAAATGAGTGTACAGCAGACTGGCACTTTTGGAACTGTCCCCTCTCATCTGTGAGGGAAATGGCCCAATATGCCCCATGGGTGCCTGAAACCCCAGTGGCACTGAACCTCAAACAAGGTAGATGACTGAATGTGCAAGATTTGTTATGTAAGATGTTTAAAATAACTCATCCAGCAACACTTAGTTGCCTGCAAAGTTTTTTAAAACATTAAAAGATTGATAATACCCATTGCTGGCAAGGGTGAGGGGGGTGGAAACTGAACTTCCTGTTGGTGAGGCTATAAAGGAAGATAATATCTTTGAAAGGCATTCTGTACCTATTAGAGAGTTTAAATTTGCCTGGCAATTATATTTCTAGAAACTGTATGTACAGAAAAACAGCATCCACTTGTGTAAGGACACCGTACAGGGCCATCTACCATGCCCCACGAGTGACAGGAACGTGCAGAGAACAGGTGCATCTACTAAGGTGGGTCAGTTCTGCAACTGAGCTCATAGTTTGGACTACTATACAATGATTTCTTGATGACTATAACAAATGTATCAACTCGGGAAGTTGCCAATGATATAAAGTTGAGAAGAGGAAGAGGTGTATCATCCCTGTGATGGGAAGAAACAGTACTTAATGTTTATGTATGGATCTCTTTTCACATACATAGACCACCATGAGGAAGTCCAGGACCTGACAGTGGTCACCCTGGAGCATGTGGAAGCCCAGGACCTGACAGTGGTCACCCTGGAGCATGTGGATATCCAGTACCCAACAGTGATCTCCTTGGAGCACCTGGAAGCCCACCACTAGATGGTGGTCACCTTGGAAAAGGGGGAAGGAGAATGGCTGCTTTGAGAGGTGGCCTGTCACTTCTCATGCCACACAATTATGTACCATGCTTCTCACATCTGGTGTCTCGCTGTTCGTGTGACACTGTTCACAGATAAAGGGGCGCCACTGGAAAACTCTTCTAAGATCTGAGAAAGCTCACTGGTGGGGTCAGATTCAGGTGCCCCCTGCTTTTATTCTCCGACCTCTTCCCCACTTCCTGTCTAGAACCTGGACAAATACCTGAAGAAGGAAGGTTGCCGTATAAGCTTTGAGCTTAGGTTCCATGCTTAGAAATGGCACAAGGGACAGGCAGGAGGAGGCTGGCTCCAAGAGAGGTGTGCACCCCAGCCCAGCCCAGAGTAGGTCTTTAAGCTTAGCAGACTAATAAGAGGGTGCCCCAGCCCTCCATCTCAGGATTCTGTCTCACACAGCACACGATTCCCAGCCAAAGTGCTACCTAAGTGGCACTGGCCAGGTACATCAGGGGCAGCAGAGGCAGGATGTAACACTACCATCAGTGCAAACAGCTTCCTCCGGAAGGGCTGCCCCATGCATCTTGCCATTCACATGGATTCCCAGCCTTAGCACAGTGCCTGGCACAGTTTGATGAAAGACTAATTAAGTGAATCTATAAGAGAGTAATGTACACAGTTATCCTTAGATTGTAGGATTATGGATGATTTTAATTTCCTTTTGTATACTCGCCTATATTCTTTGAATATTTAACATCAGAAGAAAACAAAGCTATTTTTTAAAATTATTAAAACTGTATAAGAAAGTCGTGTGCTACTGCTTGATGAAGTGGGGCTGTGCTATTCCACATATTTCCGCATGGCACATCAAACCTCTCTCTCCTCCCTCCCACCACAAACTATTTAAAAAATAGAACAACATCCTGACAAAAATCAATATATGAGATGAGCATTAGTCTTGTCCCCATCAGGATGATGAAGGAGGTTTACTCTACAATTACATTACATATTTATAAAGAAAAACTTGGAAACTGGTCTCTCTTGCATCGATGGATGTAGGAACACAAATCATAAAAAATAATAAAATATGAAGTATGTTTGTCATTTGCTGCTAGGAAAGCACAGACGACGGACAGGATTTCAGCCCAGGGGGCATGTTGATCCTGCCTCTTGGGAAAACTGCATACAAATCAACCGAAGCCCCTCTGGGTGGCACAAAGTCAACTTCTGTAACTTTACCAAGTGAGATGGCATCAATACTTTTACACCTGTGGCCTGGACTGAACCCCAGGCAATGTCTGGTGACATTCTGGATATCACGGCTGGGGGTGCCACTGGTACCTGGGGTGTGGGAGTGGGATGGCGCTCCCACCTCCTCAGCCCTGCAAGCCACCGCTGTGGAGGCAAAAGCTTGCCCTGTGCAGTCTGTGTCTGACTGCGATTTAGGCTGTGGACACCCTCACAAATGGAGTGGCTACTCTGACTTCTGTTTTTGTATTTTTAATTGAGCTGTTAAATTACTAATTGGCTACTGAATTTCAAAATGCAACTTTTTTCTTGGAGTTCTGACCATGTGTATGGTCACTGTACTCAGGGATGCCCTCATCCAGCAGTCTTCATGGGGGACTAACAGTGGCCACTGGACAGTGCCTCAGGCAGTGGCTGGCGGACCTGAGTGGGGCCTGGCCCCGCGGCACCCGCTGCCCAGGGAGGCTGAGAAGGCACTGGTGCTGGGAAGCTGCAGACCGTCCTCTCTGCTCACTAAACCCACTAAACCCACAGCTGCTTTCGGGGCTGCGCACTGCTTACTCTCTGCTTCAAATACCTCCCCTGGCATCTCTCCCCCTCTGGCCCTTTGCACCACTCAGGTCTGGGCTCAAGTGTCACTGCCTCAGAGAGAACATTACTGGTCCTCCTGGCCATGGACTCCCCTCCTCTGTCTGCCCCACTGTTCGGCTCCTGTCCTTTATCTGAAACCACCTTGCTCTGCAGTTCACTGCTTGTCTCCACAAGGCAGCATTTCATGACTTCTGGGGAAAACAACCCTGAGTCTCACAAGACCTGAGCTGGGGCCTGTCCAGCGAGGCTGGGCTCCTGCTGATGGCCCTCTTTCCTTCTTCCTCCTCTCTAACCAGGCTGGTCTTGCTCAGCGACTTCAGGAGACTGCTCTGGGAGCCTCTGGGCACCTCCTGCCTAGAGCACTCTCCTCCTGGCCTCTTGGCTAGTGAACACCCCACCTCCCAGGTGCCTTTGAGGAGGACCCTCCACCACCCCAGTGTGGCCCTCCACACCACCATGCCAGGTCACCTGTCACTCCTTTCCTTGCTTGGGCTTTGGTCGTGAGCCCTCTGCAGGCAGAGTCTCCTCGTCTATGTCACTGCCGTCACCACAAGCCCGCCACAGTTCCTCACAAGTATACAACAAATATGTATCGACTAACTCTGCACCCTGCAGACCTAGCACTGACTTTGAAAAATAAAATCTAACTAAACATTCAATCAAACTTTCATCTTGATATTTTCCTAAAAAAAATTCTAGCTTTACACACGTACTCTGATCATGCTTCAGCAACTTGTGTGTGGTCTACGTTAATTTTGCAACAACATGATGTAACAAGGTCCTCTGCTAAAGGAAAACAGCCACCAGAGAATGAAGGAGCCAGGTGCGGTGGCCACACCTGTCATCCCCATGGCTCTGGAGGCTGAGGCAGCAGGAGCCCAAGTGCCAGGCCAGCCGCAGCAACTTAGCAAAAGCCTGTGTCCAGACAAAATAGTAAAAGGACTGCAGAGGCACTCTGCAATCTGGCAAAATGTCCCTGGTTCAATCCTCAGTAGAAAAAAAAGTAGAGGTGGAGCACATACATGTGGTCAGTCTCAGGAGGTTGAGCAGAAGTGCCGTCAGCATCACACACACACACAGTTACATGTGAAAACAAATGCCAACACCAAAAGCCCCCACTCCTCCGTGAGATCCTGGTATGTGATTCACAGATGCTGCCACTGTAAGGGCCCCCAGTCCTCCGGTGGACGACCCTGTTTCCAGGACAGTGCAGACAAGCTCCTGGAGAGGCCCAAGCAGGAGGATATTAGCTGCAAATAATCTCTGCAAACCACACTGTGGAGCTGGCATGGGTCGGCCAGGGGCACAGGCTCTGAGGCAGGCGTGAACTTGGGCTTTGTCTTGACGGTGCTGTTTCGTGCTTCTACTAATTCATCATTTTTCTCTGAATACCAGCAAGGGAGACAGTGGGGGAGGTACTGAGAATCTTCTCTTTCTAACCCCTCATTTACTAAAGCTTTGATTGTAGCTTGCACATCACAGAAACCAGCATCCTGAACACTACAGAGTAAATCTTCCCATTCATAGTGCAGGTTCCTGAAATTTAAGGTTGAGATTTGGAATAGAAAACTAATTGGCTTGTGTATAATCTGAATGGAGAGCTTCGAAGCCACTCTAGGTGTGAAATAGAGAAGGCACTGCATTTCAAGACTGACCAGCTCCCATGGTTCTCTGTAAGACCTGTGCTGATTTCCTATTTCTGTGGCTGCTAATCTCCTGCATCTCCGCCTCAGGATCTGGCAAGAAAGCTGGTCACAGCAAACCGGGGCGTCCCAGCAGAGCCCCATGAGTTTAACAAAAGGGACATTTATAAACCGGAATAAAATGAGAATGTAGGCAAGTCCTTAGAGATCGCCTTCCTCTTGCTCATATTAAGAACATGCACCTGAGTCCCAAGGACGTCATCAGGAATTGGAGTAAGCACATGCCAGGGTCAAGCCTGGAGCACCTTCTCCGTGTTACCACAGTTAGCCCTCCGTCGTGCCTTCTCTGGATTTCTGCAGCAGCTCCCGAGCTGGTCTGATTCCATTCCCACTCCTCCAATCTGTCTCTATACAGTAGCATGGGTCATTTTAACTTATGATTCAGGTTCCGTTGGTCCTGTGCCACAGCATCTTCCGAGTCCCAGACTGCAAGCTCCTGACCACTGTTTACAAGGCCCTGTGTGACACATCCCTCCTTCCTCCACACATTTCCCACACCACTTTCTCTCCTCACTCAAATATATCCAGATCCCACTAACCCTGGGACCTTTGCACTTGGTGACCCTTCTGTTAGGAAGGCTCTGTCTCTCCCCTGTGCATGGTTAAATGCTCTTCACCCTAGAGTCCATTACATTTGAAAATGAAGCTTTTCCCATTAGTAATATTTGTTTCCCTTGCTTTCTTTTCTCCTTATTGTGGCATTGTTTGTAATTATTTTTCTGTTCTATACCTTCATTCTTCTCTTCCAACTGAAATATAACCCCTGAGGCTACCACGAGCAAGGGACAGAGCAAGTCCATATGCATCTTTGTTGCAGAAAAGAAAGAATGGTACTGACATGCAAAACTCGGACCTCCCAACCCAGTTCACACCTGACCGTATAAAGATGAAGGTATTGAAAGAAATGAAACCTTAATACTTCAGCAGCTTCAGCCTCTGGTAAATCATCACTGGGCCCGACTTTCAGGTCCACTTTGGCTCAAGGCATCTGGCATGTGCTCCCAATGCACAAAAACCAAAGCTCCCGACGTGTTTCACCGAAAGCCCCCAGTCTTACCTGAATCTGATTTCACAGATGGTGAAGCTATAGCCCAGGCAGATGAACTACCACAAGTATCAGAAAAGCTGCCTGCTCTCTTCACCTAACAGCTAGCCTGTAGAAGCTCCAGGTCTGAAAGGTAGGCTAAAAGCATTTGTCTGCCCAGTTTGCATGGAGTCACGATCGATCCACTTCTTTCTCGCGCGAGGGACGGCAGTCACGTCTTGTCTCACCGGGCACCATTATTTGTGTGATATTACAATGTGCCTGGCCCCTATTATTGTTTTATGGATTTTATCTCATTTTGTCCCCATAACCCCTGGCCTTGGGAACTTTATCTCAGTCACTGAAGAAGAGGAAACTGAGGCTTCACCAGCCAGGCAGGGAAGGTCCCTGGATGAGAAAAGGACACACAGGGCCTAGCAGAGAGCAGCAGGTGCTGAGGGCCCTGGTGCCAGTCTGCACCCCTGGAGCTCCGGTGGCTGGTGGGCTAGCTCCACCCTGCAGGACACTGTGCATTATCACAAGCAGAGCGTTCACCTGGTGAGAACGGGCTCTTCCATGTGAGGGGTTGCGTCTCTGGCAGAAAGCAGTGCAGCCGAGTCCTGCTCCACTGCTCCCAGCTCGGGTGTCCACATACAGGCCACGGGTCAGCAGGACTGGGAAGAGAGAACTCCCCCGAGCATCTGTTTATGGTCACACAGTGCAAATCACTGCATGCTTGAGAATCACTGAACCACACTTCAGTCATGCTCGAGAAGCCCTCTGGCCGCCACCACATCCGTGTTTCAAGGTGAATGAGCACATTGTGCAATTTAAACACGTGTGTGTGTGTGTGTGTGTGTGTGTGTGAAGGAGGAGACCCAACGTGAAGAGCCATAGACAAACACAAGGAGCTGGCCCCTGTGCCCCCTGTCGGGACTGGTCAGCATTTGGAAACTATGAAGTAACCACCTAAAGACCTTGCTGGTGACAGACAGCAGGGATGCTGCTCCTGACGATCTGTGCAAAGCCTTGGGCTCCTGTCACTTGTCTGAGCTCCTCAAAGGAACGTGTCACCCCCACTTTCTTTGGTTCTTATAAATTGACTGTTTTCTCTTGGGCACCCATGCCTCCCCATTCTGGAATGACACCCCAGCTTTGCCAGGGAAACAATCCTGCGGCATCCTCAGCAGTGTGGGCTGAGGGGGGACATGGCCCAGCCTGGCTGATCAGAGGCCCATGCCTAGGACCATGAGCTAGTTACTGTATGTGCATGCCACCTGGCTAGCCTGTGACACTTGGTCCCAGGACCTCCGCCAGTGGGCTGGGAAGGGGAATTTCAGTGTGTGGTTGGAATGTCTGGCCTGATCAGAACAGTCCTGAAGGATGGCCAGTGGTCATCCCCTCCATCCCCTGCAGAGATCCTCCCCAAACACCAGTGCAGAAGAAAACAGTGCCAAGCCATGCGGTGGGAAGGGGTGGGAGAGGGGTCGACACTGTCCCTGTGCCCTGTCCTGGCCCCACCCATCTAAACCCTTGAACCTTCAGTTAGTCAACCCAACAAACTGCACCTCTCTTTGGGGGGGGGTTTGGGGAGATTTTTCATTTGAGTTTCTATCCCTTTCTAGGAGGCTCTTGATTAATACATGGTAACAAATCAATGTTTTAAAGACATTATCAGTGGAAACAGTAGTTTCCTCAGCAAAGAGCTGAATTTCTGGAAGGCTCACATGTGCTAGATGGTCCCCTGGGCTCCCTGTCACTGGTGCATGGAGACCTACTTGCCACCCTGCCCCACACCCTGGACCCTCTGCTCACCCTCAGGGGGTGCACCCTTCCCTTCCCTCTTGTGCCTGTACCCGAAGCATGGCAGCTGGGTGATGGAGGCCCAGGCTGGCAAGAGTCTGTGGCTGGAAGAACCTCTTGGGTGTCCCAGGTTTTATGTCATATGCGGTCACGGTGACCTGGTCCTGTGACAGATCCTTTATGCCCGTGTCAGCAAATTCAGAAGATTGCCCTGACGGGGCAATGCCGCGTGAGACACAGAGAAGCTGGTGAACACACTGAGAGCTGTGGATTCTGGTCCACCAAAAACCTAACGTTTCCTGCCTGCAAGCACAGGTAGCGGGAAAGGATTGGAAATGCTCTCGGGTCTTCTTAAAGGACAGCCTGCTGTGACAGGTCGTCACAGAACCGCAGCTGGGGTCTCTCTCTCCCACTGGTGCTGCCCCACACTGGGCCGTCCATAGCCCCACCAATGTCATTTCATTTTGAACAGGGGCTGAGAGAGGCTGAGTGACTCCAGGGATGGGCCGTGATGGAGACGCACTTCTGACTGGATGCAGAGGCCTAAGCCACCACAACTCTGGAGGGCAAGAGACCATGTCTGGCTGGCTCCCTGCAGTAGGCAGAGGGGCACATTCCTCCCAGCACGGCCCTAGGACCGCTCCACTAGTACAGTTGTGAGCACCAGGTCGGGCGCTGCCTCAGGGGTGCCAAAATGGGTGGTTGCTAACGGCACTGGAAGTAGGCAGACCACCTGTTGGAGATGCCTCCAAGGGTCGTGTGTGGCCCACAGCAGCATCCTCGCCCACAAGGACAGCTGTCCCACAAGGACAGCTGTCGAGAGGCACAGCTTCAGGCTGCACCCAGACACCTCCGGGACCAGAGGCTGCCTCTAACAAAACCCCAGGTTTCACATGCACATCAAAACCTGGGACCCCCTGGGGTGGAGCAGGGCTGGGGAAATGCAGCTCAGCCACAGCGGGGGCACCTTGTGGGGTAGAAAGGAAGGAGAGGAGGGGCAGGGAGAGGAAGAAGAAAGGAACGTCCATGTTAGCTGGAAACTGTCATGGGGCAGAGGAAATGGGACATTGGGCTGATTTAGTCCAGCCAGGCAGGACAGCTTTCTGCACAAGTTTAGCGTCGGCCACACTGGGACCTTTTAAATTGCTCATGCTTCCGCGGCAGGCCGGTTTCTAACAGCGGGAAAGAGCAGGGTGCAGGTGACTTGAGCAATAGGAGCAGCATGAGCCACAGGCACAGGGAAAACAGAGTGTAAATGTCAGCCGGAAGGCGCTATTTTTAGGTTCCTGGAAGACAGCCACAGTGCTCCATGACCTCTGCCCCGCGTGGCCCAGCGTGGGCCTCCCACTATTCACCCCTTCCTGGCCCTTCCTCCCCCCTTGGCTCCTTCACCGTATTTTCTCCCAGTGGGGGGAAATGATGACAATACCCATCACAGAGGGCAGACCCCACAGGAAGAAAACACTGCAGCCCAGCATTCAGCCGGGAGAACACTCCCCCTCCTCTCCTCAGCACCCACAGGGAGCCCAGGCATCTCTGGGCTCTGGTTTGGACCTGCTAAACCTCAAAATGTCAAAGTTTAGGCGCACGCTAAAATATGTCTTTCCTCCTCTAAACTGAGATGGTGCCCTCTCCCCTCTTCTTTTCTCATCTCCCGGGGAAGCGATTCTTTTCAGAATATTGTTTTCCAGAGCCAGAACCTTGGTCATCTCCTCAGAATAAGGAAGACTGATAATGGCAGCCAGAGACCTTAGCACTTCATATTTGCAGCTGCTGTTATGAAAGGGAGAGACGGAACGACTCCGAGAGCGGGCCTCCCTCTTGGCACCTTCCTCAGGCAGAAGTTTTCACCACAAAGAACAAGTCAAAGCTTTCTCTGGGTGGCGGGTGATGCACTTGTGGAGATGAAACAGCAGAGCTAAGCTACCTGTCCTGGTCCCTCTCCACAGCCACGTCCAGCAGCCTTGATATTGGGCGGCTATTGTCCAGCAGAGATTCATCATAGACTCACCCACTGGGGACCCTTATTTAAAGAAATAAGAGAAGTCGCAAACGATGTACTCAGAGCAAAAGGAAAGGCAGACTTGAAAGAGAGCACACGCATTGCAACGGAGAGCCAGCATCTTCTCCTGGTAGTACTTAACAAAGAAATCCTTCAGGCTGCCTTCAAAGTGCGAGATGGGACAAGATTTCTGGGAGTTGACAGAGAAACTTTCATACAATTATCTTTTCATGAAGAAAAGTCCCTGAAAATCCCTACACAGGTGTGCTTAAGTAGAAGCACCGGGAGAAAGCTCTTCCACCTACGGGCAGGCTCTCTTGGGACCACTAGGTACACTGTGGAACCCAGGGCTGCACGCAAGCCTTGGCCTCACACCTGACTTCTGGTACAGTCCTTGGCGTCACCTGGGCTTTGAGGCTCCGTCTCATCCAAGACGATGGCAACACACCCACAGCCCCTGCCCATGGACTGTTCTGTTTGGCTAGAGTTAGGCGTGTGAAGTGCCTAGCAGGCAGGTATAGGTTCTGAATGTCTTCAGTGTTGATGATTTTATTTTAAATTAAGTAACTGACAAATAATAAGTGTATATGTTTATGATATATAGTAACACATAGTATACACCCATAATAAATGTGCACGTCTATCCTTACTCAGTGACAAATGATAAGCTTCTGTTCTCAGGGCACCACGTGGAGGCCCGAGTGTGTCTGCTGTGTGACTGGTTAAGGCAGGCTACTTAACACAATGTCTTATCTGTGTCTCCCACAAACAGGTCACCAGAACGGCTGGGAATAGACTTGTGCCTGTGGAAGCAGACACTCAGCCTCCTCCAGGCAGAGAGGATCGTAGGCAAGCTGGAGTCGTCTGTGTTCACTGGCGTTCTGCAATGTGTGCAGGGGAGGCGGAGTGTGCTTGTCCACAGCAGCCTCTTGCTCCACCGAGCCTGAGTGGACGTGTCTCGTTAAAGGCCAGCCAAACAGGATGTAGCTTCCAATTACAGTAACAAGCCAATTAGGACCATGCATGCATCGCTGGAGCTGGCAGCACCCTCCAGGGCAGAGGGATGCAGAGGGCAGGTAAACTGAGGACAAAGGCAGCCAGAGTCCCTCATGTTCTTTTCCCTGCCCCTCCTTTGTCCCCAGGTGGAGGGAACTGTACCTCCCTCTGCTCTCATGTGGACCCCTACCGTCCTCCAACTGCCCATGCTTCCAACCCACAAGATATAGTCCACAACCCTTATGTTTTAGAAACACTGATTCCAATCTGAAACAAATTGCCATAAAGACAGAATGGCAATACCATGTGCCCCAGAGAGCCATAAAGATCAGCCAGTTTCTGTTTGCGAAAAGCCTTGTAAACCATAAAAAATGAACAAAATGTCAGTATTGACAGGGAAGATCCTGAAGGGGGGCCAGAGACAGGCCAGAGGCCACTGCTCCTGTCCACTCCAGCCATGAAGACAGGGTGATGTTTCCATAAAACCACCCGCTCAGGGCACAAGGGACTCCAAGCTCTTTAGTCAGAGACACTTTCACCTCAGTGTCGTTCTTCTGAGCCCGAGATCACGCCGCCCCCTCCACCCACTGCGGGGACACTAATGCAGCACGTGCAGGTGTAGATGACCCCCAGCCGCGAGCTAAGTTGCCTTATGAGAAAGATCATCCCCACTTGCGTCTCCATTTGGCCCAAGGCTGACCACGCTCTTCAGTGGTATCCTTACCACGGGTGCTTCGTTTGGTCTAGGAAGGAAGCCTTTTATGTTCTAACATGCAGCGGCCAGGCCTGCGCAAGAAGAGGAGGGAGGTGTGGCCCCGTCTGGGAGCCTGCTCCAACCGCTCCATCTGGAAACTCCAGAGAGCGGTCCCCTGGCAGTGTCAAGAGCATCTTCTTAATCTTCAGGGGTCCACCGCTGGGTGGAACCCTCTCAGGGGATGTCCCACAGCTGGTGAGTGTGTGGGTGGAACCGCCCAAGGCCATCATGGCCCCACACTTCAGCCATGTCCCAGCTGTGTCTGAGCCACGCAGCCCAGAGGCAGAGCCGGCTCCGCCTAGGTGACCCTCAACAGCTCACGGGCGTGGGAATGAGGAGTCTGGGGAGTGTGGGTCCCCTCTGTGGTGAGCCTCACCAGGACAGGGTCCTGCTTCCCTGGTCCACAGAACCTTCGCAGGCCTGGAGGTGAAGCCAGTTTGTTCAGGCTTCACAGTGCACCATGCCCTCCCCCACGTGGGAAGATGGAAACATCACTGGGCTTCGGAAGTCAGAGATTCCCAGGGGAACCTAAGTGTGATGTCGCCAAACCTTGCCAAGAGCCAAGCCGGGCAAGAGCATTAGCTCTCCCCTGATCAACCCACCGGGTTCCCGTGAAGATGGGCATCCCTTCCACAGGAAGGACCTCACAATCTAGGGTGCCTGGGCAGCAGCAGGGATAGGCTCTCGGAACATGCAGCCAGAGTGCCAGTGAGACTTCAGCAAGAAACAACTAAGACAAGGAAAATGAAACCCATACTGGCGGAGGGAAATAGAACAGGAAGTAGAGAGCAGAGCCATCAGAGCCCCCGAGAGGACTTTGACGAAACTCTAGAAGAGGCTCCAAGTTAAGCAGAGCCATGACGAGGTGAAAATAAAACCATATTATGAAATTACACTAAACTGAACACACCTCACTTTGCCAGCAAAGCAACATACGCGTTTCTAAACTCAATACTATATTTAAAAATGCTCCGATTTTTGCATACATTTTCTTATAAATATGCTAATTCTGTAGAGAGATACATTGTTATACAAAATATTAACCGTTATCAATAAAATCTTAACAGGTATTATTTATGTGTGTATTTTGTTACACACACTGCATTTCTGTGTCTTCTGAGATGCAATATTAAATTGATCAAGTTTTGTTCTTGAAAGAGCAACATAGTTCACTGTGAATCATTAAAACAAGTTGCAAACAGTTGAAGCAGACGTTATCAAGTTTTTCTCTGACATATTATTTCTATAAATACTTCTATGGACTCTGTGAAGCTCAAAATAGGCCATGCTGCCTCTGGCAAGGCTGACAGGAATTCTGAGGCTTTATTTTACAGGATCTCACCAGTGGAGTCTCAGAGCTACTACATCCTGAGTCACCCCCAGCTGCCCTCCATCCTGTGAAGTTTTGTCATTAACTAGTGTAGTATGCAATGGTGGCTCCCATTTCTTCGGCAAGGGTGAGGGGCACAGGAAAACCACAGCAGACGTCTTACAGATGCACATGTGGGTGAGAGCAGCAGAGGCAGAAGGCATTGCAACATGCCCTGCCAGTCTCCAGACTCCAGTAATCTATGTGCACAGTATTTGCGCTGTCCGCAGATGACCAGGACTGTTATTTTTAAAATCAACCTGCTTTTGACCTTGATAATTATTTTTTTAAAGAAAAGCTTAGGTAGTTATGTATTTAAGGACCTATCCTCATTTTTCAATAGTAGATACTAATATACATTAAAATAAATGAGTGATTTCATTAATGTCCATCTGTGTATGTGCTCTTAAAATCACCAGATACATCTCCCTTCAGGAAACACAAGTCTTTGGTGTAAAAAAGACCTGGATGGAGGCCCAAGAACTTGGGGGCCCACTACTGCTCCTGGCCTGGGTGGAGCCCAGGGAACGGCGTGCTGGGATGAGAGGCAGGCTGGGAGGCAGGGGTGCTGACCCCCACTTTCTCGCTGTAACACTTGGAGCAAGAGACCCAGGATCTCTTTGCCTCAGTCCTTCCCCTGTAGAGTGAGGTGACAGGATAGGTCATTCTATCAATTCACTGATGGAATATAATCTAGCACCCCTTCCAGAGCCAAATGTTACTGAGTTCACAACTAGATGAAGTCCCCACGCCTTGGCATCCCCATAGAAAAGATGTTGTTTTTAAAAGCATATCTTCCCCCACTAAGCAGGGCTATGGTGAAATAGGAATAAGATAGTTTCTGTATATGCTCCATGGAAAACATGAGAAAAAGCAAGGGCTGCAGCATCCGAGAGAGCTCAAATAGTGCCCCAGGGTCAGGGGCTGCGTGTCCCGGCAGTGTCAAAACACGGGGTCCTGGCGTACATGTGCAAACACATCTGCCTGGTTTCAGGGGTCTAACTTTGCATGGGACACCAGTATTCCTCAAAGAAAACAAACTCCCAGGCCATGACTAGTGCTTCAAGGACATGCAGTGCTGACCATAGCAAACACTTATTTTATCCGGCCGCTCTGTCCCTGCAGCACACAGGACCTGGTGTCCAGGTAAGCAATGTAAACATTTTCAGCAAAACAGGAGAAGTCCTCTGATGGCAGACACCCATGGTGTTCTGCACATCACGCCCTGACAGCCAGCCTGCCCACATTCCCAAAGGTGCTGGTTAAATTCCTGAGCTCAGGACTTAGGGCTCCTGTAGTCATGGGCTATCAGGCATCAAGGCAGGAGAAACCAAGAGTACAGACCCTGATACATGTAACCGCAAATGGAAAACAGCTGCAACTAAACTGAGTTTTGCTCAAATTGAAAAAGTCCTTGGTACGCAAGGGAATTGAGGGG
Source organism: Xerus rutilus (assembly GCA_028644305.1). Lineage (NCBI taxonomy): Eukaryota > Metazoa > Chordata > Mammalia > Rodentia > Sciuridae > Xerus > Xerus rutilus. The sequence continues at coordinate 18,495,368 of CM053416.1, forward strand.
TTCTCAGGTGCAGTCAACATAAATGCTTCTACATGAAGGAAGAGCCATCCTATAGAGCTCAGCCTTGAGCAGCAGACTGATCAAAACTTATTTTTCCCTATCAGTTCCTTGTAAAGGGGCATCTCAATAGAAATCCTTTGTCTTCTTCTTCATCTTACAGCAGAATTTAGGGAGTTCTGCAAGTGCTAAAGTCATTGAGCTACAGAGACTAATTTAAACAGGAAAATAAAAGTCTGAAATATACAGTTATACCCCTAATGATATAATTTGATTTAGGCTGTTGTATGGGTCAGCTTTTCCCTTACCATAAGAAATTACCAAGATGGGCTAATTTAAGAAGAAAAGAGGTTTATTTAACTTGCAGTTCTGGAGGCTGAACAGGCATATGACATGGTACAGACTCTGTCACCTGGCTGTCACCTCCTGGAAGCTTGGGATGGTGGAGGGTATGCAGGAGTGGGTGGCCAGAGAGCTAGGTGGAGCCAGGCTCAGACTTTGATGGTCACCCTTTAGACAGAACTATTGAAGGGTCATACAAGAGGAAGCTAATCCCTTTCCAGGGCCACCTGTTAAAGGGTCCCTCAGCTCCCCATCCCCACACCAGGGTCCAAGCTCCTAGCACCTGGACCTTTAGGGGAAAAACCACATCCAAATTAGATACCATGAAAGACACCCCCCACTGCCTTTCCAGGAATGCAGGCCAGAGGCTTGCAGCAGCTCCTGGGAGCTGAAGAAAGGAAGACCTCCAGGCCCCTCCCAACACCCATGGTCAGAGGCTGTAGTTCCTGGTGCTCCCTGTGACTTGGGAATCCCTGCCTGATGTGCTTTTCCAAAGAGGTGAATGCAGGCACCCTGCCACCCTGGTCCAATTCTAGATCACTGTGCGGACCTGCTGATCAGAACCCACCAGAACCTGAGACAGATCACAAGGTTCCAGAGATGAGAATTCAAGGACTTGAAAAGTGCCACCCTGCCAGGGCTGCAGGAAAGCCAGTGCTGCCCAGTGCATGTCTGACCCAGATGCATCCGATTCTGCCCAGGGAAAAAGTGAACCTGGAAAACCTTCCCGAGACAATCTAACATGCCCTGCATGAAGAGGACCAGAAGGCCTCAGATGGGCACACAGGTTGGTATCCTTTCCGTGACTAAGAAACCACACCATCGGCAGCTGGTCTCGGCTGTGCTGTGCCATTAGCATTATCTAGAGTTTTGATTTAAAAATATTCTTTGAACACTTAGATTTGCCATGGCAACCACTCATGGCCAAGTACATTAAACTCTGTAGTAGACTATATATGCAAAAAACATTCAAAAATAATTTTATAAATAGCATGCTTTCAATGACACCTTTATATCTTGGGAGAGACACCTGAGATTTCTAACAAAGAGCCCTGCTGATCTAAATAGAGAAGCTATTTTCTCACAAAGACTATACAATACATGAACACACCACAGATCCAGCATGGTTCAAAATGGGGTTTTACCCTGCAACACAAGGACAGGCGCTGTCTCAGCTCCTACTTGGCAGCTACACCCTGAGGAGGCACCCTGAGGAGGGTCCCTCTAGGTCCCAAGCTCTCAGTTGGCCTCAGAGCTAAGGGAGTATGGGCTTGAGAGGACCCTGTCCTTGAGAGAACAGTTCTCCCTGTGGCTGAGCAAGGCTGTCTGAGACGGAAGTGCATCTAGAGAATGCAGAAGCTGCTACAGATGGGTGTTAGCACCTCTGCAGAGCCATCCAAGGCCAGGCAAGAATAGAAACTGTTTTCTATTCTCACACCAGGGCCTCAGCTTAAAGGGAGGTGCAGCCCCTAGCTGGCCTGGTATTTCCTAATATTTGGAAACTGTTTCATGCAATCCTCTGGCTTTGAAAATTGTATGTAGTAGAGTGAGGATTCTGAAAGAGAACAATTACTTGTAAATAGATTAATTAACAAGTGAATTCATTAGTAAATCTCTAGTAAATGGATTCATTAGCTCCTCGCCTGTTAATGGAAAGTAGATGTTTGTGAACATTGAGGTCTCCTCTGTCACAGACTTAACAGCCCATCCCGGTGCCAGGAAGGAGGAGACGCACTCCTCTTTCACTTCCTGGCAGCCCTTCTTCAGCTGTCCCCTCTTCATTGTCTCCAGAAAAGAGCAAATTCCCCAGGAGCTCAGGGAGGTTAAAACAAGTAAGTGGTCATCCCTCACCAACCAAAGAGGTAAGCGACAAACAAGCTGAGTGACTCGGGGCATGCGCTTGGGCTTCCATCGGCACTTTCCTGTGCGTGGACACAGGGACACGACTTAGCCCTGAATATCAGAAGCCAAGTGGGATGCGTAGTGCCTTCCCACTTAGGGAAGGACAGTAGAGACGGCTGACCAAGCGTATGTGATGCCCTCCATCCTCCAAACTTCCTCAGTACACAGCAGAGCTGGCGGGCGGTTTTCCTCGTCTAGATTTCAGGGTTACTGCAATCAGAACCAAACCAGTAAATGTAGACGAGTGATGTTTTCTACATAGGACAAAAGCCTGATTTACAAAATACAGGTTTGTAAGTCGAACCTTATAGGAGAGTCAAGTTTGATCCGAGGTAGTTTGAGGACTGGAGGGTGCTCTGCCCCACCCACCTCTCACAGCTCAGATGGAGCCTTCTACCCTCACCTAATCAGCAGGGCCTGAGGATGAATGTGCGCCTCATCTGACTCACCAGCACTTAGGTGATTCATTGCTCCCTTTTGGCAGAATGGCCACTCTTTGGAATGTTTCTTTTATTTCCTGTTGAAAACCAAATATCTTTTGAGTGGCAGGCAATTCATTACAACCTCCGTTCGCTCCCCACCTTTCCAGTGAGGCCAGGTGGCTCCTCTTACAGCAAGCTTTGGCCAATGTCCAATTACCTTCTCCAGTTGCTGCCCCTAAGCTGCACTGTGGGTCCAGCTTGCTGCTGGCAGGATTGATTTGACATCCTCTGATCAAACAATCACATTACTCCTTCTCCCTTGGCAGGGATGAGTCAGATGAGAACATTCCAGAAGGTCACTTTCAGAAAACCAAGACTTAATTGAGGCAGGCCTATGGAAGAACCCAGGCTATCTGTAAAATCCCTGTGCCTCTTCAGCTGTCCGCCACAAGGCCATGGCTGTCCATCACAGGTTCTCACTGGTCCCTGTCTGGATGGATTCCGGCAATCTTCATTAGACAAGTAGCCCACCAGGCAGGAAAGTGTTCTATTTCAGAGATTTATAAAGTATGGCACAAGAATCTTCTTTCAAGCTTAAAAGAGATCTGACATTTGACTGAATTTTAGGCAAGTATTGGCTGGCATTAGTAAAAACAGATACTGGAACATTATGCATCCGGCAGAGACCATCTTAGGTGGCTTAACCTTGATGTGAATGATTTTCAGATGTTCCTCATGATTAGTTTCATAGTCTCAGTCCCATAACCTAACATGCATTGAATTCTCCCGTTTTCTCTTTTATCCATGGTGGTGACCAACGCCCACTGTGGTCATTTCTCGACATCCATATCATATCTGGCTTCCCACATAACTCTCAGAAACCCAGAGAAACTGACTTTCCAGTCATTTTTAGACATTTGCCAATTATGTCTGCAGCTCTGCAAGGAAGGATTAACTAAATCAAAATGCAGTTGCCACCTGATAATGACCTTCAATTTGAAACTAATGTCACACAATCCATATTATAAGAGGTGAAAAAATTGTTTCAACTTCAGAACCTTATTATTTATAAGTTACCTATTTCAACCTTCCACCGATTAAACAGAAGCCTGACCTTCTAACTTCATATTTTTGGCCAAGAAAAGTGTCATGATAAAATTCTCCCCATAGATTTCAGAAAATAAGTATTGTGCTGTATAGCATTGGTGCCAACTAGCTGCCAGATAGCTGAATCATGATCCAATCATCACCTGCCCTGGGTCCCCATTAGGACACTCCAATCTGGCTGGAGAGATAAAATATCAGCCCAGATAGTTAAACAGCAGTTGGAAGAACAGCCAAGTGGTAACAGCAGTGTCCACAGCAGAGCTGGAGGTGTGGAGGGGAGTGAGGAGCCACGTCTGGAAGAGCATCTCACACTGGGTGGACCTGACCAGGCCCAGGGGGCTGGGAGCCCACAGTCATGGGAGACTGGACAGGCCACTGGGGAAGAGGATGAAGGTACGGGGCAGGGAGACAGAATTGCACAGCCGTGTGATATTGAGGGAAGCTGCCGCCACCGTGCACAGAGCCCAATCCCATGGCACTGGGCTTCTGTACACAGAAAAGGCTTTACTGCACGATCAGCTAGCAGAGAAGGCAGGAGCCAACAGCTCAGATGGGTTTCCCCAGCTGGATGGTAGTGGGGGAATTCACAGGAAGGGAGAGAGCAGGAGCTGCTGTTGGCTGGGTGACAGGAAGGGGCTTGTGTTTATTTTCTGTGCAGGGGTTTTGAGCTAGTGATCCACTGGCCTGATGGTCTGGAGGCTTCTGCTCAGGTCCATTCCTGAAAGCCAGTTCCCACAGTCATTAGTGAAGGGCCTGAAGGCTTTTCCTGGAAGATGACCTAAGTCAGGGGACTGTGTCCAGGTGCCCAGGCCTTAGCTGATTGCACATGGTCAGCATATACTGTGCTTCATCCAGTGCCTCAACCTAGGAGGGATAAACAGCCACCACAAATGGCAGACTTCATTGAGTGCTAGGACCAGCCATGGTTCCAAATGTTCTCGCGCCTATTTAACCATCACTGGAGATGTGACATGGCCATCAGGGTCACCCTCATGGTACAGGCAGCCACAGAGGTTCTAAGGAACCTCAGAAGTCCCATAAATGGCAGAGCCAGAGTTTGAGCCCAGGCGATATGGCTCCAGAAGTGCTCATAGCTTCCATCCCTGCTGGGCCTGCCCCTGCAATGGCCAGATTCCCTAAGCATAGTGCCACTGGGTCTGACCAGAGGGTGCAGGGAAGACTGCAGAGACCTGGACAGCTCCCATCCCACCCAAAACGGGTGCCCTGTCAGCATCAGCCTCCAGGGCCCATGGGACCAGGGTTGTAAGGTTTGGGTTTTTAAGGAGGTGCCAGAAATCTGATTTTATATAAAAAATTCTTCTTAAAAGAACATATAGTCAAGTTATAGGTTTCAGGTGCACAGTCTGAAACAAGAGGGAAAAGGAGGGAAAGGGATGGAAAGGGGGCTCGGGTTCAGAGACCCTGGGAAGAGGCAGCGGTCGAGGCCCATGGCTTAAGCGGCAGCCAGGCCGTGTGAGGGAGTGTCGTTTATGTCATGCCTCATGTGGGTTCACTTGAGGAGTTGGTGTCCCGCAGGACAAGGGGACCCCACGGGACGAGGTCAGGGGTCACAGAGGACAGGGACAACGGGGTGGAGGGTGGCGGAGTCACTCACCCAGACACTGGGGGTAGGTAAAACTGCTCTGCCAGAGCGAGAAGCAGACCTGTTTATTTCAGTTAGTGCAACAGTTTATATAAGGTCCTCAGACCAATCATGGCCCTGAGGTTAGGTTACAGCCAATAGGGTATTGATCTCTGTCAGGCGTGCAGCCAATCAGCATGGGATGAGAAAAGGAGAGGCACTGAAGGCAGCCAATCAGCATAGGGTAAAGAGGAGGGGAAGTATTCAAAGTAACCAATCAGCATAGGGCAAATGAGAGGGGAAGTATTCAAATAACCAATCAGCATAGGGCAAAGGAAAGGGGAGGGGAGGCATTGAAGGCAGCCAATCAGCATACAAGGCGCTGAAGGCATGGAGAGAGCTCCTATAAGGGAGGAGGATAACTGGTGGGATCTGTGGAGGGAGAGGAGATCTGTGGAGGGTTCTGTCAAGGAGGATGGTAGACAGGCCAGCCAGGGCTCCCCACGGTGTGACATGGATGGGTCACTCAACGTGTGGCTACAGTTTTCCCCAAGGTAGATCATGTCATTTGTCTGTGGCTTCCCTTCTCCTCAGAAGGACTCTGGAGGCTCAGCTGGCCCTTCTCCACATGTGCCCAGAACCTCTCAGCACACCCCTCAGAGGCCTGCTCCTCCACTTGAGGACCCTCCCCTGCGTACACAGCGCCCTGCCCGGCTCCCTGCTGAAGCTCATCTTGCCCGTCCTTTTCCGCCTCCACTGGACACGAGACCGTTTTCTTCACAGCACCCAGGACACCCTGGACTGAGGCAGGCATCCCATGAACCCTCCCTGAAAGCTAAGAGTGAGTGGAAGGGACCTGACAGACAAGAAGGCTCCCGTCAGGGGTGCGGATGAGATGCGAAACAGCTGCCCCGGCACTTAGCACATTCCAAGAGCAACACTGCTCTGTAAAGCAGCTAGGAAGGACAGGGGACTGGAGGTGGTCCCTGGAGCCTGGGGTCTGAAACCTGACCAGGCTTCCAGGCAACTGGCCTGTACCCAGAGCCACTACCCACAGCCACTACCCAGCCATGGCAGGGCTACCCTGGGAATCCCTGGGTGGACCTGTGGATGTTGCCCAGTGGGAAGCTGCTGGGCCACACTCTGTGTTAAAAATTAATAATTTGTTTCATTTTGCTTCTTAAACATAATCTTCAAGCTGCCATTTATTGCTGCCTTGCTGATAAACTGGAGATTTGGGAATGGTGTGGTATTATGCTAACAGCAATGAGAAGTTGAGAGAAAGCAAATGCCATTTCTGTCATATGTATTGTAGTTATTTCAAAAATCACAACCACATTACCATAATAAGAGGAATGGGGTTCCTTTTATGATTTTTTATGTAATTATCCCCTTTATGAATAGTAATTGACTTGGAAATAGATCCTTGTCCTGCGGGGTCAGGCTACAGGGAAGAAGGAAATTGCTAGAAAAACGATTAAAGGATCGCTTAGGCTTGCCTGGCTTGGCTAGAAAATTCCCTTTCTTCTCTGAATTCTTGTCTAACTCCTCACTCAAGCAATTTTTATTTTGCCGTAGGGTCTGGTCACCTGAAGAAATAATGGCTGTGAATTTTAAACCATGTAAGGTGATTTACGACTAACTGTTCAGTGTTTGGGGAACACAGTTGGTCGGTGACAGTAGAAGTGTGGTGGTCTGTCCCTGGGAAGCCTGAGCAGACAAGGAGGTGCTTGGGCACACACAGGGGCCAGGCTGAAGGCAGCATAGCATCGTCCATGGTTTTGTGTCTAAAATCCTAATACTGAGCATTGGTATGTCACACCTTCTTGGAATACTGTATGCAAATGTGTATGTGTTATACTCTAAGATTATACTGTAAGATCTTATTCTATAAGACTGGCTCTAAGACATTTCCAAATGAAGCCAAAACATCCCCAAAATAATTACAGCTAATGTACTTAACCTCTTCTGGGGCATTACCGTTACCTCCATGGGACAAATAAGCAGGCTGAAAGCCGGTTCTGCCCGAGACTTCAGTTAGTACGTGGAAAAGTTTGAATTAGAACCGTCACATTGGCGCACACGGCCGGGCTGTGGCTGTGGGTGATGAGTGGGTATGATTATTCAGGGGAAGTACTTTTTCTCCAGAGTGAATTCATCGTGTGCTTTAAGATTAACAACACGGTTTCCATACACATTTGGGAGATAGACTGGCAAGGTTTTGGAGAGCTGTTTTTCACTGTTCGCATGATCCCAGACAGCTGGCCTTTGGGGGGTATGAAACCATGCATCATGCAAAATGTTCCATGGATGCTTCCCTTGTGGCTCTGGAAGGTGCTCACCAAACACCCAGCGAATCTCCTTGTCAAAGCTGCGTGTTGGGTCAACTGTGTGCCTTCTCTACTGTGGCAGCCTTAATTTAATTCTGCTTCTTTGTATCTGAGTGGGTGAAATGACCCTCAGGGGATTTCTCACCCTCCCTGTTTCTTTTCTTTTCCTTTCTGGGTCTCCTTTGCTCACAGCCCTGCCTTTCTCCCATCATGCCCTCCAATCCAGACTCCACAGGGGAGGTGGAGGTGCCCACGTTGCTCTTTCTCTTGAGCACCACTCCCCCTTTCCTGGTAACAGAATCTCAGGGTCTTCTGGGGAAACATCCTTCTTCCACTCCTACCCCATTTGATACGTAGGAAGAACCTTCTGTCCCTACTCCTGACAAGTTCTCTCAAGGGTGACCTCAGGAACCAAACCAGGTTGCACTGACTGGGTATCAGGAACACCTGGGAAGGACACTGTCCCCCAGGTGGGATTGCTGAGCTGACCTGGACCTCCCAGGCTGTCTAGACCTCATCAGAAGGATCTACATAGCAGCAAGGCCCACAGGATGAAGCGGGTTGGGGACCAGGAAAGCTAATCCTGCTGATATCACCTGTGATCCTACACCTGCTCATCCTGCCCTGCTCCAGCCATTTGAGACAGAGCATTGCTTCTGGTGCTCAAGACCGTTGGAACTGGTTTCTGAATCCAGGTGGCCTGTGTGTGTACATCTTCTGAGTAGGCCCACCGACTTTGCTAGAGAGCTTCCTTTGACAGCTGGCTATAGCTATTTTACAAACTCCTTTTCTCTCCAAGTAATTCATCTCATTCTTAATCTTTTCTCGATAATTTTATTTTATTTCTAGAAACATTAAGCCTACGGCAAATTGAAGCCTTCTGCCCACTAATGATCTGCAATTACATAGTTTTATCAAGTATTCCCGCTTAATGGCTCTTATTAGGGTTTTCTACTAACCAAACTGGAAATTTCTTAGATTTATAAAATAAGCAGCCCCAAACTCAACTTTGTCAATAAATCGTTATACAATATTGTCGATGCAAAATGGTCATCAGAAACTCATCTGAGAATAGGATCAAGCACTTCGTATTCATTTTGGCTTTACTTTTTAATTAGCATTTGCCTTGTTCTCAAAGCCCGAGTCTGCAGAGGATCTTACAGGGTCCTGTGACTAAGTGTCCACCCGAGGTCACTGCTTATCCTCCCCTTAACCCCTAGTGGTTTGATGTCCAATTTGTCCTGGGTGTGTAAGAGATAAGAACAAAAAGCAATCTAGGTCACCTCCCCAATCACACCATTAACAAGGACAGAAATTCCACTCATTTCTATGCAAATAAAGAGACAGGTGACTGGCTGATTGTCCTCAGTGCAGAACAATGAGAGTCCAGGGTACAGGACACCCCCCACAGCTCTGTTTAGTCCTCCAACAGAGAGACTTCCTCTTCACATTCTGATAGGATCACAATTGTACCGAGTCTAAAAAATGCCACACTTGGGGCTGGGCTGGGGCTCAGGGGCTCAGGGGCAGAGCACTTGCCCAGCATGTGTGAGGCACTGGGTTGGATGCTCAGCACCACATAGAAATAAATAAAAACCAAAGCATTGTGTCCATCTACAACTAAAGAAAAAGAAAATGCCGCACATCCGACATTTCTTTTTCTCGTACAGGGCTGATTCAGTTCATGGCTAACGGAACTTGCCAAAATGGCAAGAAACCAGGAAGGCTAATAAAGATGTGTGCAGGGACGCTAAGCAGCCTGTCACCTCCAGGGCACTCAGGCTGAAAGCTCTGCGAAGCTGACAGGCCCCACGCTGTCCACGTGAGTTCACCAGAGCCAGGACAGGGTGGCTCTGGTGACGTTTTGGGAAACACTTGAGGAGAAAGAATAGGAAAACTCCTGGAAAGGAGAGAATTTCTTCCAAAGAATGACCATAAAAGAAGGATTTCATTCCTATTTGAGGGAAGATTCCAGGTGGATGTGTCCAACATACTCTTCTGTCAATAACCAGAGGAGGAAAGGGCGGAAAGATAACCAGGCAAGGCGTGTGGGGTGGTGGGCGCACCAGCCATGGCCCTCCGCTACTCACACATGATGACTCTGCTATGAGCCAGCCATGGGGCTGATCACGTCACATGATGTTCAGTGTCCTGTCAATCCCGTGACACAAGAGTCATCATCAGATGGCAGAGACACCAGGCACAGAGACGTTCCGTGAGCAGCAGGCCAGGTGTGAGCCCCAGAAGCCTGGTTCCACGTGCAAACCTCTGCCACCCTCTGAAGTCTCAGACTGGCCCTGGTGAGCCCTGTTTTCACAGTGTCCTGATCTGCTGTAGTGGCAAAGACGAGGACCAGGCGTCTGAGGGACAGCTGGGCCGGGGTGCTGCCTCAAGGCTGGGCAGCGGATACACTGCTCAGGCCCGGGACGGTGCTTCGAATGTCCTCACACTCCACCGTTTCCTTTTGTATTTACAGCAGGCCAGGGTGGTCTGCAGCTACTTCCTCCTTACAGCAGGCCAGGGTGGTCTGCAGCTACTTCCTCCTTACAGCAGGCCAGGGTGGTCTGCAGCTACTTCCTCCTTACAGCAGGCCAGGGTGGTCTGCAGCTACTTCCTCCTTACAGCAGGCCAGGGTGGTCTGCAGCTACTTCCTCCTTACAGAGAGAGCGCTGCGACCCGAGGAGGGAATCAGGTTGGCCAAGGCGACTGGAGATTCTGTTATGATTCAGTGTTGTTTCCCCACAGGGTGGGACACTGAGTGTGGGCACAGTGACAGCAGCAGGTCCTGGGTGGGGCTCTGCCACGGGGCGTGGGCCTCTGGCTGCCTAGACTACGCGGCCAGCTCCACGGGGAGGTATAGAAGCAGGCGGAGAGAGTGCCGGGTGATGTAGCGGATGCTGGAGACAAGTCAGAAAGCACAGGCGCCAGTCCTCGGAGGGCTGGAGTTTTGGGGACCCTTCCATCACGCTGACTTCTCCCCTTGCACCCAGCCCTGGATGGGCTCCCTGTTAGGGTTCTGTAAAGAACCAAGGTAATTTCCTCCTGATTCCAGAAGACCAGCTCCTACATTCCACCATAAAAGAAAACCATAGCAACTAGTCCCAAAGGGCACGGCGCTGGCTCTTTCTATGACCTGTCCTCACAGGACGGGCAGGTTCAGAGGGGCGGCTGCTCATTTAGTAAGCCATGAGTGGAGGAAGATGCCAATTCGTCCCCCGACAGTTTCTATTGGCAAAAGGGTGGCCGAGTTTCAAATGTTTATGAAAGAAAGTGGGACTATGATGAAAATCTCCCTGCGGATCCCTTCCAAGCACCACATGGCACCAGGTGACCGTCATGTTCACTGGTACAGTACACAATAGCTAAGCAACCTTCCATGAAATGAAAAGTGGCATGTCAGAAACATACGTAAATTGTAGGCTTAACGTGTAAATCACAAAGAAATCATTACCACAGGTTAATGTCCAGGGAAATAGCCTATCGACATGCTTGAAAGGAAATGGAGATTCCACAAATAAGGAAACCCATCCTCAGCTCTGTAACCTTTGGTAAAAATCAACACAGCTCCGGAAGAGATTCTGTTAGGTAGAAACCCGAGGGAAGGACCAGTGGGCTCCTCGCCCTGGCTGTAACCAAGCAGGCAGAGGACCGCCAGAAACCCACTGGACAGACAGCACCGCCTCATTGCCTCTGTGGTCGTAGAGACTGTAAATGCCGGTGGAATGTCACCATCCATCCCCAAACTCCCACCTGAGTTCTGGGAATGGAGAGACATTTTTAAGGTTTTGTGGAAGACGTCATCAGCCTTGATAAGGAAGACTTAGTGCATGAACAGCTCTGATTCTGAGCCACCTGTGGGGAGAAAATGCTTTAGTGTTAAGCAGCCCATGGGCTTTCGAGGCCGAGACACGTGGTTTCTAATTCTGTCTTGGTATCCTAGAACATTGTGATGCTGGGAAAATCAGTTACTTTGTCCAAAACTTAGTTTTCATATCTTTAAAACAGGAATAATAGTACTTCCCTCATGTGTTTGTTTTTTTTTCCTGAAAGAAATAAATATGCAGATAAAGTGCTTAGAAAGACACAAGGCACAGAACAGGTGCTCAAAGGTTGCCAGGTCTTGTTGTGAGGGGCACATGATTTTTGCATTCTTTAGATAGTCACCCTGCTATTCAGAGGAGGAGGAATGACCTTTTCAACAAATAGTCTGGAGCAGCTGGACACGCAGGCACAAAGAATAAACACAAACCTCATACCTTATTCGGATATTAACTGAAAAGAGACCATGCACTTAAATCCAACATGTAAGACACTAAAATTTCTAAAAAAATTAGGAAAAAAATCTTCAGGATCTAAGACTAGACAAAAAAAACTTCACCTAGACACCAAAATAGCAATTACTGCAAGGAAAGACTGATAACTGGATCATTTCAAATTTAAGATTTGTAGTCTGAAAAGACTCCTTCTGAGGAGTTTGGACCTACAACCCCGAAGGCTCAGGCACTGAAGTTTTAGTCTCCAATTAGTGGCCCTATTGGGAGGTGGTGGCAAGAGCAGGTGGGCCTAGAGGGAGGGAGTTGGTGTGGGGGTGTCCTGGAAGGGCCTAGTCTCTCTCTGCTTCCTGGCTGCCCTGGGTGACCAGCTGTGCTCTGCCATGCTCTGTCCACCACGATGCACTGCCTCATCACAGGCCTAGAAATATTTCAGCCAAGGAACCATGGCCTAGAACCTCTGAAACTCTGAACCAAATAAACCTTTCCTCCCTTCAGTTTATTTTGTCATACTCGGGGAAAGCTTCAGGACACAGAGATGAAAATAAAAACTAGAGATGGAAGAAAATATTTGCAAGTTGCATATGTGGTAACTGATTTAAATCTAGAGTAGATAAAGATTTCCCAAAGTTCAAACTTTAAAAATAACTAATCTAATTATAAATAGGACAAAAAATAGATATTTCACTGAAGAAAGAGATAACTACAACAAACACATCAAAAAGATATTCAGCATCATTAACCGTTAGGGGAAAGCAAATAAAATTGCAATGAATTTCACTATGCGTCTACCCAAACGGCCAAAATCAAATACAGTTGTCATATAATGCTGGTGAGGATGCAGAGAAGCTGGATCACTGAGGAATTACTGTTGGGAATGTGAAATAGTCCAGACACTCAGGAAAGCAATTTGGCAGTCCCTAAAAAAAGTAAAAGTGGACTTACCACATGACCCAGAAACTGGACACTTGAGTATTTTTCCCAGAAAAATGAAAACATTTTCCTTCAGGTGTCTATGGTTTCATTTGTAATAACCTATGATTGGAAACAAACTCAAGTCCTTCCACAGGTGGATGTCCAAGGGTCTTTGGTGTGTCCATGATTAGGACTCAGCAATAACAAGGGATTTGACGCACTATTTGGGTAGAGCTCCAAGAATTCATGCCCTGTGAAAAAGGCCAATCCTAAAAGGGCACGCACGTCCTGTGTGAATCCATTTACACAGTATTTGTGGAGAGACATCACTAATACAGAGAGAGATGGGGTGCTGGAGGTAGGCAGCCTGGAGGCAAGGCTTTGGGCACCTTCACTGAAGCAGGTGGTTGATGAGGTCATACATGTGATAAAGCACAGATTGACAGGTGCACATAGCTGACAAGAACAGATGTGATTGGTGGAAGCTGAATCAATTGTGTGGACTGTAGCAATGTCAGTTTCCTGGTATTGATCCAGTACTACAATTAGGCATGGCGTCAGCACCAAGGGAGCTATGTGAAGGATGTGCGGAGCACCCTATGCCCCTGGTTGCCACCTCCGTGAGTCTGTAATTATTGTAAAACATAACCACAGGAATCATACTGATTTCAGTATTTTAGGTAAGACATCTGAAAGCCTTCAACTTCACGTCCGGTTCCAGTGTGGAGTCTGAAGCTCCCTGACGTGTGCTGTGGCTGAGGTGTGTGTTCTAGAGCCATCCCCACTCCCAGATCCAGCTGTCAGTCAACAATCACCAGCCAATCACAATGACACCATCCATCAGACACAGGTTGATCTCCCCACCCACCCCCATGTTCAGGAGGACAGATAGCAACTGAAAATGCCTCCTGGGAATCAGGGGTTGGAAATGCAGCTCAGTTCCTCCCCTCTCCTCCACTGCTCACGCACACCCTCGGGAATCCAAGAGTCCCCGTGTGCTGAGTGTTACATGCAGCAGTTGTGGCAACACACGCTGTGCAGTCGACATCAGAATTAGCTCACGTGACAGCATAAGACTGCACCCAAGCCTCACCAGAAACCCTGACGTGGCCCTCCCAGCTCCGGAATTCAATTCCTGAGCTTAAACAAACCACAACACCTAAAACAGCTCCTCGTATGGCAACTAAACTATGTGCTGTTAAAGGTGCCAATCTAATTAAAAGATACCCAATTACAAGGGGCAAGAATCTATCAGGCACAAGGGCTAGAGACAGGGACACTGCACGTCTGGGAAAGCCTCACTAATCCAGAGTACTCTAGTTTGGAACTTGCAACCACTTGGGACAATTGCTTTATGTATCACTGTTTTAATGTTTAAGAAAAGACGGATGTACTGTCTAAACAATTTATGGGAAGAACAGTCTATTTTTAAACAGCAAAAAATTTAAAGTGAATACATTAGAAGTTCTGGTACATGTGCAGAAGAGTTCATTAGAAATTCCTAAGCTCATTCTGTTTTTTGGGGGAGCGTGGGGTAGGATTGGGGATTGAATCCACAAGCACTCTGCCACTGAGCTACATCCCAGCTCTTTCTATTTTTGATTTTGGGACAGAATCTTGCTAAGTTGCTGAGGCTGGCCTTGAACTTGGGATCCTCTTGCACCAGCCTCCAGGGTCGCTAGTATTACAGATATGGCCACCACATCCAGCTCAAACCCATGCATTTCAAAGTCAGCCCTTAAAGCTGCAGACTGGTCATGAAAAGGATCTGGGACTTGCTAGTCTACTCACCTACTCAGGGAGGGCAAGCCATTAGTTGAGCCAAAGCTCAGGTTAATGGGATTTAAGAAAGAAAATTAACATGACAAAATGGTGAAACCAAATCTCCCAAACTAAATGTTTACCTGGCACTATTAAGATAATTTGCATAACGGAAGAAATTTCCAATTACAAATTTGTAAACTATCTCCTACCCTATGTTTCCTGTTGATCTTGCCTTTGGCTT
>CM053416.1:18525467-18545925 GCA_028644305.1 Xerus rutilus
GGAGGGGAGGAGAGAAAAGGAGGGAAGAGGAAAGAGAAGAGGGAGGAGAGGAGAGGAGGGGAGAGGAGGGCAGAGGAGAGAAGAGAGGAAGGGAGGGGAAGGGAGGGGAGAGGAAGGGAGGGGAAAAGAGGGGAGGGGAGAGGAGGGGAGGGGAGGAATGGAGAAGAGAAGGGAAGGGAAAAGGGAAGAGAGAAGAGAGAAAGCAGCAGGGGCCCAGGGTCCAACACAGTCCACAAGGTGAGCCCCAGTGACCTACGCCCTCCAGCCACAGCTGACCTGGCCATGCTGCCACCCATCAGTCACTCCTGCGTTGCCACATGAGCCCTCTCAGGGGACATCTCACACCACGTCTTTCTTCCCCTGCTCCCTCTGCAGAGTCCACACCTGGAGAGTGGGGAGCCGCCCCTGCTCGGGGTGGGCCGCAGGCACCTTGCTGGAGGCCCGCAGCACTGCCTGCCTCTTCTCCTGCACTTGTCAACTGCTCAGCCCTTTAGATCTGGGGGAATGCACTCATGGATGTTTACTTTGTGCTTGGGGTTTTCATCCATTTTCTTGCCCGCTGTTCGGGTTCTGGTGTCCAGTGCTTTCAGTTGGCACCCGCGTCCCTCTTGGCTCCATCAGTGTGGGTGTGGTCTGTTGTAGCTCGTCCTTACTTTCTGGTACTAGGAGATGCCCCGGGCCTCTCTCATTCCTGGGACTATCCATTTCTCCAAGGAGGCCAGTGTCCTTTACTGGACAATAGTATCAGAGAGCAAGATCTGGACAACAGGTGTGTCGCTGTCACTCTAAAGAAACACATGCGCCTGTGTCCCAGTCCCAGGCTCGCACGTGGTTCACCCTGGGCAATGCAACTGCGCCGCTGAGCCATGGCGCTACAAAGCTCCTTCCCTTGGTGTATGGACTGCACTTATTTCCAAACTCATTCAAGTCAGCATTGTTTCTTCCGCCCCTTCAGTGAAGGTGCTTCATATATTTTAATAGTTCCTTTTTAACACCTTATTCTGCATCCATCCACAATGCTTCTGTTCTCTAAAATTATTTTTTAACTTGCATACATTAAGATTCACTCTCTGTGCAATGAAGTTCAAGGGGTTTTGACAAACGCATTCTGTCAGGTAGCTACAAGTGCAGCATCATTCACCTTAGTCTCGGCTTTAAACAATCCTACATTTCAGCTGTCTAACCTTGCCTGTGCTGAACTTCTGGCTCTCGGCAATCTTTTTACCATCTCCAGCGTCTTTCATTTTCCAGAATGCCTTGTGGCTGTAATTATTCAGTGCGTGGCCTTTTCTGACTGGCTTCTTTCTCTTAGTAATGTGCCCTTCAGTTTCCTGCAGGTCTCTTTGCCTGGATAGCACATTTCTCCATGAAGGTTGATACTCCAGGTGCAGGTGTGCCACTGTTTACCTGCCCAGGTGTTGAAGGACATCAGCTGCTTCCACTTTGGGGGGAGTATAAACAAGGATGCTGTCAGCATGGTGTGTGGGTTGTTGAGTGAATGCAGGCTTTCAGATCAGTTGGGTAAATACCAAGAGACGTGACCGCTGGACCTTAGGGGAAGAGCTTCAGCTCCGTGAGCAGCTGGCAAGCTGTTCTCTGAAGTGGGCACCAGTTTTCACTCCTGCCCACAGTGAATGAGAGTTCTTGTCACTCCACCCTCCTGCGAGCAGTGGGCATCCTCAGCTTTGAGGATGCTAGCCATTCCGGGACCTCCCTGTCCGTCAGATCAGTGCTCTGCGTGTGTTTTCTCCCTATCCATCACTGGTATTTTCATTCTCCTAACAACATCTTTCACAGAGCAGAAATTCCCCATTTTCATAAACTCTAATTCATCAGTGTTGGATGGATCATGCTTTGGGCATTGTATCTAGAAACTTATCCCAAACACAAGGTCACCTAGATGGTCAAGGACTCTCCATTTCTCAGGAAATATATATTCTATGCTTCAGATGGCAAAGTGGGATGTGGAGCGGGAGAGTGAGGGTTAAAGGTCCTTCAACGCGAGTTTTAACGCAGACTGTCGAGCTCCAGACCTGTGCTCCTACCAGAGTCCTGCCGCTGGGCAAGCACAGAGCTCAGAGGAAGGTGAAATGAGACTGTGTGGGAAGTGCCAGGGGCCACCTCTGGCCTGCTAATCACTGTTGCAGGTGCTGTCATCCCTCAGGGGTGTCGTGACCTCGGGTTTACATTTCAGCCACGCCCCACTGATTCACAGGCACCCTGGGTTAGAGTGCTTACAGCATTTAACACAGCACTATGGAAGTTTTTATTGCTATGAGTAAATAATGCAGAAATCTGAGAGCCCTGCGTTTCACTGACCAGCAGCAGAATATCACCCTTTAGCAAAACTGTGTCTTTCTTAAGGAGATACTTGGACTGTAGAGAAGTCCCTGCTTGCTTTTGGAGGTATCTCCCTCTCACCTTCAAAAGCAAACATTGGGCATCTATTATTTAAGACAGGGACAATGTTCCTCTTGTGGATGTGATGCATATCCAAGACAGTCATGCACGCAGAGGCAGGGAATAGCCTGCGAGGCATGCTACACGGAGAGCTGCGGTTGCTGACGATAGCTTCCGACAGTTCTCCAGATCACTGTTGCCAGAGGAGCACCAAGCGCTCATCAGATACTGTTGTGCTTCACCTTAGTTATAATTACCACACTGAGTTGAAAACCAGAGGAAAAAGGACCTGAGAATTGAGTGTCTAGCTCAAGGTCACACAACAAGAAAGAAGCAGCGGGATTTGAACTCTGGTCCCTCTGAACTTGAGACCTGTGTTCTGCAACACTGCTTTTACACCTCATGGAGGTCGTGCAGTTAGAAGGGCAAGTTTTGCAAGAACCTCGTCATGCCAAATTTCTTGCAAAAGCAAAGGCCTTTTCTACCTAAGATAAAGGATGGGAGAATTTTGAAAGATTATACTAAAAGCTTTACCTTTGCCATGTGGCCAGGAGAGTGACAAAGTAGCACAACTTGTATGTACCGAGCTCAGTTCCTGGTTGGCTTAGTGGGCAAGCCGTATTGTTCCAGACATGCGTGGCAGAGTAAGGAAAGAGCTGTGGTCTACAATAACTAGGAAGCTGAGAAGGGCAGGAAAAAAGTATTTGGATCTTGTTGAGTGTCGAGTTGTTGATGCATGTCAAGGAGGAGACCAATAGCCCAGCCCATCTATTGCTTCCAACAAGCTAATCCAAGAAGCCAGTGCTAACATGTTTGGGATAGAATCAGTTGAACGGCAGCTTCAATACAAGCCAATGGCATATCACAGTAGACAGACACGGCTGATACTGGAACCAAGATCACCTACTAACCCTATATGTAGTCATGTGTGTGTGTGCATGCATGTGTGTAATAACCCTCCAAGGTTAAGACAGGCAAAAGTCAAATATTTTTATGAACATCAAGGTTGACTTGGTTCAATATTGGAAGAACATGCTCAAGGCCTGCAGGCTTTGTGCAGAGCTTTCTGGCTGCTCCAGGCCGGGAGGCTGCAGTTGAGCACACACCCTGGTTTCCAGCCTTCAGTGAAGGTTTACTAGGCATAAAGATGTGTCCTGTTAGCCGGGCGCGGTGGCTCAAGCCTGTAATCCCAGCACTTAGGGAGGCTGAGACAGGAGAATCGCGAGTTCAAAGCCAGCCTCAGCAATGGCGAGGCACTAAGCAACTCAGTGAGACCCTGTCTCTACATAAAAAAAAAAACACAAAATAGGGCTGGGGATGTGGCTCAGTGGTCGAGCACCCCTGAGTTCAATCCCTAGTACCAAAAAAAAAAAAAAAAAAAAAGATGTGTCCTGTTACTCCTCGCAGCTCCCAGATGGAAGGATCCTGAGCCTGTATCTTCTGCATCTTCATGGGTGAGCTTGAGCTGGAGGGACCCACACACTTGGGGCCATTCCCTGAGGCTCAGCATCTCTCCTACACTCAGTGCCACAGCCCCGGGACCTGGAGGGAGTTTGGAATTAGAAACTGAAGGCAAAGGGATGGTGTCACTTGGTAACTTCCCTCTGATTTCCTTTTGGAAATTAATTCTCCTAACTATAGAGTGCCAAGCTAGAACAATGAGATTGTCCCTTGAGATTTTTAATATTAAGCAGAATGATGAAAAACAAGGGAAAAGCAATAAGAAAATAATGGTGGAGTTCATTCATTACAGAAGTGACTACTTGAAGCAGCTGAAATAGACGCTACATCTTAAATCAACAGATGCTGAGTTTTCCCTTTAAATGGTTTTTCAACATTCCCTTTAGTTTCCCAAATCTTCTGATAGTTCTCCAATAAATTTATTTTCATGTATATTTGCTGGAATTGGTTTCTTCTTCATGGTACTAAAGTGTTAGAACTGATCATGTCACCCAACAGGATTAGGCTCCAATTCTGCTTACGCACAGAGAAGTTGATAAGCACACTAGGCGTGGGTTATATTCTGGCTGTCCTAAATGACTTAAAGCTGCTGAGCCCAGAGGATGGTTAATTAGAGGGAAGGTGTGAAATCCTGGGAGTTTCATAAGACGTTAGTTCCTCCTCTGTCTGGGGTGCTGCCATCCCACCTGGCGGGTGCAGAGCCATGCAAAGACACTTGTCTGGGTAAAAGATGAACAGCCAATAGCAGGCAGCCCCTTGCTCAACCCAGCCACCACTGCCCAGCTTCCCACTTTGGCAATTAAACTTCCGATTAAGCTTCACTTAATCCAATTAGTTAACAACTGATTGACATATCATATAGATAATGCCAAGAAAAGGAACTCCTGGTAAAGCAAATTCTGAAAAGGCAACAAGCTGAGAAAAACATAAGAAACGGGTAAATAGACACACATATGTACATGATTTGTGAGCAACTGCTTGTTACAAGAGAAAACATCTTGTTTTGAAGTCAAGGACATCCATACCTAAACAGCGGCAGAAAGAGAAAGGAAGAGGAGAGCTGCTGAAGCTGACCGTGTTTTCCACCTAGGAGCTTCTCAAGGGCTCCCGCTGGCTTGGATGATCCCCAGGGCACTTTGGACCGCCAGCCTCTCCAGCTCTCCTCTTGCTCCTCCCTGACCTGCTCTGCTTCAGCCACCTGGATCCTTTTCCAGCTCTGGATCAGATCTAGCTGTCTTCCTGACAGCCCCTGCCCTTGCTCTTCCTCTGTCTGGTTGCGTTTGCCCTCTCATCCCCAGAGCTCTCCATCTGCTCAGCATGGGTTCTTCGCGATGCCGTCGGGTCTCAGGTGAAGTGCAAGACCCACGGTGGCCACCCTCTGCTGTGCAACCGCCACTCCCCAGGTGTTCTCTGTCTTGGCAGTCACTGTTTTCTGGGACAATGCCCATCACAATTCCTTTTAGGTATTTAGAGCCCCGCCCCCTGTAGAATACATGCTCCATGAGGACTGGTGTTCTGTTTGCCTCCCTCACCCCGTTGCCCTTGGTACCAGAAAGGTGGCTGGCAGATAACAGAAACAGTACATATTTTCAATATCCTCTAACAGATGGATTCAGATGTAAGCATCAGTAGGCGAAGGCACTGATCATGTGTTCAGAAACCTCTCTCTTAAGTACATCTTTCACACCAGGAAAACTGTCTGCTGGATGAGAACATCATGTAGAAAACATATTCTACAAGCACAAATTCCACGATGCACCTACATCACGTAGCCATGCCCCAAGGTGGCCCCCAGTGATTCTTGCCACCTGTTATTAGGTCCTTCGTATAATCCTCTCCACATGGAATAGACATGAGATATCACAGAAATGGTGGTGCCTGATTTCCAAGGCTAGGTCATACCATACCTAGCTCCCTGGGAGGACTTGCTTAAGGAAAGGCAGCTGCCATTTATGAAGCCACTCCAGCAGCCCTGGAGAGGTTCACATGGTGAAGAGCTAAGGTTGCCTTTCAGCGGCTAGCATTGGCTTGCCACCACAGGTGTGAGCTGCCTTAGCATGAGGTCCTCCAGCTCCCATGGTCTTTGAGTGGCTGCAAGTGCTGGTGTCTAACTACAGTCTCAGGAGATCACGCTCTGAGGTGAACCACCCAGCCATGCCAGTCCAGAAATTTGCACTCGCAAAAACTGTGAGATAACGTCTGGTTCTTTTTTCTACTAAGTTTGGGGAGTGATTCATTATACAACAATACATAACCAACATACGCTCTCCCAGAACCTCCAGTGTAGTAAACATTACAGAAACGGTAACTGCTGCCTCAGTGGTAGCAGCAACAGGAGACAGGCTGCCACTGATGGGGCTGGGGAGAACGAGCGTGCAGAGAAGAGAAGGACCGCTGGGTGCGCACGGTGCGCAGCTCCGAGAAGTCGCAACAGTGACATCAAAACTGATTCCTTTCATTTCGCTAGGCCAAAGGGTAAATGGGTTTGGCAGGGCGGAACGTCAAGACGGTTCAGTCTGTCAGCTCAGTAATTCCAGAGGATGTGAGCACCTAGGAGCAAGCCCCACGTCTGTGCCCATCAGACCTTACCTAACAGGTGAGTAGCTTGCAAGGACCCCGACATGAGAGGCCTAGTTAAATGTGTGCTAATGCCAAGAATGGTGCCAACACCTGCTGTCTCAGCACGGTCCCCAGAAGGACCACCACCGCTGGCTGTCACTTTGGAGGCAAGGCCCTGAGAACAGGCCTAGAGACAGCTAGGTTTCCCTGAGTTGAGATATTTATGATGAAGCCTTCTTAGCTAGATTTTGTTTTCTTCAGGTTTGATAACTGAATCACACATCTGAGATAAAACAAATGGAAGGTGTTAAATAATAGAAAAATCTTCAAAAATAGGACTTGGTGGTAATAGAAGAGACAGTTCCAATTATTTTCTCCCTTTCTCTTTCTCTCAAACACAAGCTCATTACAAATCCAGGGCAGAAAGAAAGAAACAATAAGGAATTGTGATGGAGCATGGTGCTTTCAAATCATGTTTAACCATGCTTAGAGAAAACAATAAAATTGACACTGATCAGATCAAAAGGTAGGCCCACGGTTTGAGCTACTCCAGGTTACATGTCTGTTGACTTGAACTATGAATTTTTGGATTTCAGTCTTTCAGGCAAAAGTTATACATAGATTGTGTTGATTTTTATGCCTTTTATTATAGCTGTATCTGTATTAAAAAACTAGAAAATATTAAGTTTTCTAACACGGCAAACTTAAACAATGCATAGAAAAATGTTCTTAGGGATGTTGCAATCTTTGTTGATGGAACGACAGGCTTGCAACAATTCAAAAAATCAAAACATACAACTGTGTTTTGAATCGACATCTAAGCACACTGGAAACCAGAAAGCCACCGGACGGAGCTGCAGAGCGCAGATGCCTGATGGTAGTGCAGACGCACAAGAAAGGATGGCGGCAACGGGAAACACACCTCCAAACTTGGTGCCGTGCGGACCAGGGCACGTCTGTGCTGGTTTCCATCTGTTGTGAAGCCACCTTCCCCATTTTGGTAACAGCATTAGAACGGCTGCTGTATGATGCAGCATTCACGTGGAGGATTAGGCATGCTCCTGCCTGTATTCGTTTTCTATTGCTGCATAACAAATTACCACAAATCTAACAGCTTAAAATAGCACATTTCTATCACCTCCCAGTTTCCATGGGTCAGGACTGTGCTCATTCCTGCTGGTTCTCTCCCAGGGTCTCCTGAGGCTAAAAGCCAGCATTTGCCGGCCATGGCATTGGAGACCACCGAGGCAGAGATTTGCCTCCAAAGCCCCTCGAGTTGCTCATCCTCTTGCAGTCCTATGGCAGAGGTCCTCACTCTTTGGCTATCTGCCAATTGGGGACCCCTCAACACCCAGGTGTGACTCTCAGGCCCCTGCCACATGGCCCTTGCATGACACGGCAGCTCTCTCAGGTCAGGTGGGAGACAGCTTTGCAGACTTGGAGTTCTCATGCTTTCCATCTCTGACCTTCAGTCCTGTGCTTTAACGGGCTCCCTGATTAGGCCAGACCCCCACGTACTCTGGAGGTGACTGCTCAGAGGTCATTGCTCAAGGGGGTGCAGAACTGGAATGCACGTTCTGGAGTGGATTTTGAGCTATAGACATGTACACACAACCATAACACCTGTCTCGGTCCTTTTTATCTGTGGGGAAATAAACTTCCTTGGATCCTGAAAGGATGGAGGTTAAATCATGTTTAACGGTACATTCTCCACCCCACCGCCCCCAGAAAAACAGAATGAGGCCTTGCTGGATCTGAGTTTGGGTCTAACCAGTAGACACCCATTGGGGCCAACTCTTTAATGAAAGCAGCCAGTACGGAAAGGAGTTGGGTCTTCCCTCAAATGTAGCCAGGCCCCATGCACAGGGAAAACGAGCTCTAGACATTCCTCAGGCTCGGGAATGGCTGAGACCTGGAAGCTGCACCAACTCAGCCTGCTGCAACCGCCTGCTGAGAGAAACAGGAACCTGGCTCAATACGACCCAGCCAGGAAGCGAGATCCCAGGCTGCCGGTGCAGAGGGCTCTGCTGGTGCTGCCAATGCTGGAATGCAATGACCTCCTCTGTGCTGGTGCCCAGATCACAGACAGAGGAAGGACAGCCCCAAACCTCTCTATGCTTTACCCAGAAGTCTGCCCAGGGACAAGGTCCTAAATTAAAAAACCAAAACAAAACTCCATGTCCCCTTATTTCACACATTTAAAAACTAAAAAAAACCAGGCACAGTGGTGCATGTCTGTAATCCCAGTGGCTCTGGAGGCTGAGGAAAGAGAATTGGAAGTTCAAAGCCAGCCTCAGCTACTTAGTGAGGCCCTACACAAGGTAGTGAGACTCTGTCTCAAGATAAAAAAATAAAATAAAATGTGCTGGGGATGTGGCTCAGTGGTTAAGCGCCTGTGGGTTCACTCCCTGCTGCAATAATTAATTAATTAATAAAACAAAAAGGGCCAAAGTTTACACAGCAGTGAATATAAACAATGGTGAGAACCCTCCCCACTTCTGGAAGTCTCTGAGTCCACTGCTACCTGCAGAGGGCACGATTTTACGCACCCGATGCTGGAAGAGGATGAGGGAGGCAGAGGGGCGCTGCCCTTCACTAGCCCCGTGACCATGACGGGGCACTGCACGCCTGTCCTCAGCTTTCCTCCTCTGTTGACAGCTTGAGTTAGGGTGGAGGGCTGCCAAGGAGGATGATAAGCTCTGGAGGAGCTCCTGACGACTAGAGGAACGCCTTTAGCTAGGAGCCTGGGGCTAAAAATGTACGTAAGTGTTCTGGATGCCAATACTAAGATGTGACGGCCAGAAACAAGTATTCCTTAAAAATTCATATCATTTCAAGAGATATGAATAACTAAATGAATTCAAACTATAAAAAGAAAAAATTTCCCCTTTGTCAAATGGAAGTAACGAGAGCACCTAAGTTCTGGTGCTGTGGGTCGCCAAGGACATACCACAGTGCCCAGCATGTGGTAAGTGGCGGTGACCATCAGCAATTACCACAATGCCTGGTGTAAGTGTTGCCAGGGGGGGGGGGGGATGCAATTTGTATTAGCATAAAACTGTTGGCAGTGAGCTGTGTGGACGCTTAGTTGGTTACTTGTAAATCTCTGTGTACGTCAGAATCACCTAGTTAACTATGACATGTTACAATCGCTTAATTTGGAAAATACATGGAAAAGGTAGTGAAAATTTTCAGACAACCATGAATTTATGGACCCTGATTACTGAGGTCACTCTACGTGCATCAGTAGAGAACAGTATTCTGAAAAACACCTGTTTTCTAAAGACCACTCACCATAAACTTGGTGACAGGACAGTCCTCGCCAAGCAATGTGGCACCCGCCCTGGCCACTGCCTTCAGTTCCCCACACGCGTGAACTTCCCAGGTTTGATTAGTGCTGAGATGCCCACCTCCTGTCAGGGCATCTTTCCACTTTGGGGAATAGGGTTGTTTCTGCTGTCATCCATGTGGCTGGCTGTGACGGACCCTGGCTCAGTGCTGCAGGGATCATGTGACTAGGGCTGGCCAACCAGTACGTCCCATTCCCTCAGCCGCAAGCCCTGGCTCAGGTGTAGACATTGGCCCAGCATGTTACTTGGAACCACCTGGACAGAGGCATCCAGGGCTTGAGGTCACTGAGTGATAGAATGTCTGCCATCTTCTCAGGCAGGGTCAGCAAACAGAGGACAGCAGCCTCGAAGGTGGGTCTGACCACGGATGAGCTATGCCTGAGGCCGGCAGCTGGTGTCGCTCCTCACGGGTGTCAGTGGATCCCTGCTTTGTTTAAGATAGTTTAAACTGATTTTTCTCTTCCCACCTGAATAAGCTCTGAATGATACCAGTGATGTCATTTGGAAATTAGTGTGTTTTCCATGAAACACGAATAACTTACTATCAACACATATTTGACGACGTTTTACAGCATTTTGTTACAAACCAGAATCATATTAAAGAGAAAAAAAAATCCCTAGCCTCAATCTCATATTAAGGCTATCAGCAGGCTATTATCTGTGTGCCACTGATTGTCATTGTACACGATCTTTTTTGACCAAGTATCATGTTGTCTATATTGATACAGAATTAATTCAAATCAGCCATCATCCTAGTCCTCAGTAAGCATATGTGTATCTCTGTCAAAATGTTAGACATAGTTAAAACCCACCCCAAATTCTTTATATTCACCAAAGACTGCTGTGTTGTTCATGCATGAATCTTTGTTTCTAAAATAAAGCACACAAAAAATACTCAAAACCATCCCAAACTGCACACGACACATCAATGATAGAAAGAACACATGGCCGTGTCCTTAACCAGGGCGGCCGTCCGGGTGACTACATTTTCAATTCTACTGCAATGAATCCCAACACACTATGACCATGGAGGGTTTCACATGTCTCTTGAAAGCTCAAGTAAGAGAAAATCTATGCCACAGTTAATATTTTGCTATCCAACAGATTTCCTTATTAGTGTGAGGAGGACCAAATTCTGCTGTTTCCTTCATCTGTCCTCAGGTGAATGGCAATGTTGGCCTCCTGTGACAATGTAGTCATTTACACTTTACTTATAGTCTATGCCTGTGGAAATTCACACCAATTGCAAAGAAACTCTGGTAGAAATTCAAGAGAAAACTCATCAAAAAACATTTTCTAGTCTCTCTGGGTTTAAGGACATTGCTCCATTGTAGTAACAGCTACAAAATATCCACATTTTACAGCAGCTGGAAGTGAGGCTCAGAGATGATGTGCCCTGCCGGGGCCACAGGGTGCTGGCAGACACCCTGCCCTGTGTTCCTGCCCCCATGGTCCCTCCCAGTCATTTCCTCTGAGCTTTCAGAACAGGGTCTAGAATAGCAAGATCCACCTGGCTGACAAGAGAGACAGTTGAGAGGGTTGTGAAATGAGCTCCACCGGAGCCTGGGGCCTTGCAATAGCGTCCACTGGGTTTATCGACTCAGAGTTTCAGCTCATAAAGCACAAATCCCTATTATTGAACTGATTTAAATCATTTCCGAAGAGCGTGATGTCTCAAAATCAGCTGTATCGTGCAGAATAAGTTGAACAAAACCCTGCTTCACACGATCTGTACATTGCAGTGTGGGGTCACGGTCCATTTCCCGAGGCTTACCCGGGTGATGGAATTCCAACGCATTACACACAAGGTCAGTTTTATAGTGTATGTGGAACTGCAACCGGCCACTCTACTTTATAATTCTATAATGAGATATGATTTACTAAATGGGAATAGTTATGCTTGAAGTGAAAGGGAAAGAAGGAAGCGAGTTTATAGGGCACCTGGGAGGCCAAACGATACATTGAGGACAGGCTGTAGACCAGGAACCAGTAGATCTTGGTTATCTTGTAGATTAGTCATTAACTTGCTGCATGACCTTGAGCAAATCGCTTTAGCCTTGAGAATTTCAGTTTCCTCATAAGGGAATTGGGGAAGTCCACCAACAAAATCAATCAGAGCTCTGCAGAGAAGGCATGCTAGAAGGAATACAGTGCCCATCAGAACATGCAGGATCATGGCTTCCAGCATGTCTGTTCTGCTGGGCTCAGACACCTTCCCACCCCACCAGTCTCACAGGCTGCCAGTCCTGGCTTCGCCCTCCTGGCCCCAGTGAGGACATGTGATTCAAACTGATCTATCAGAATATACAGTTCCTCCCTCCCTCTGGACAGTTAGCTGGTCCAGAACCAAGTACAACCTCAAAGAGGGATAATCAAGTCACTTTTGGAAACTCATATGGACCAAGGGGATAGAGGGTTGAGCCACTTTGTTGGCTCCATGACAGGCCAGTGGAAGCATGGACCTTCTCTTGACATCTGCACTTCCAGGTGAAGAGCTCCCATCTAAGCATCAAGCCAGCCCAAAGGAAAGCAGGTGAAAAACAGAAAGAGGTGTTCTGGCCCCACACGTAAGAGGCTGGCATGTCACCATCCTAACAACAAATTGGAAATTCCAAAGCTAGTTTTAGACCCCTGAGAGAAGTGAGCTCACACAGAACACTGCCACCCCCCATGCCAGATTGACAGAAAGGCGAACAGAGAATCACAGCAAGCCAGAGCAGAAGCATGTGCAGGAACCAGTGCCACGGGAGGAAAACTCTGACCACCTGATGGATTGCTGGGGGCTCAGTGCTGACAGTCTGAGCGTTAAAGACTCTGGGGAAACCAGTCATAGGGAACCCCACACTCCTGTGAGTTTTACAACCAGTTCTCATGCTGTATATCGCAGGAAAGAGCCCTGGTCCTTCCAGTAGGAAGAAGGAGAAAAGGAACCATTTTGAAATATGCCAGAACTGTATGTCCTTAACAAATCTACCCTTGGGAGAAACTCAGTAACCACAGCCCAACCTTCTGGGGGTTTGTTAGCACATAACTGACCTGGGGAAGGAAGAGATCCAACTCCAGCCAGTTCTAGCTTTCCTTGTAAAAGAAGGAAAACACAGCCCCAGCCCACCAGTCACCTATACAGGAGAAGCAAACACAGCCACTGCTGGAGCTTGCAGACTGGAGCTCACAGAAGTACTGGGTCCTAATCCCAGGACTGCAGATGCTTCCCCTTCTCCCATGCTTCACCATTGCACTGCTGACCACTGATGTGTGGAAATACCTTCTTCCCAGCACATCATGTCTGGCTATCAGAAAAAAATTACACACATACTGAAAAGCAAGTATAGTGCGAAGAGTCAGAGAAAGCATCAGAAGCAGACACAGCAAGGATGCAGGAAGTATCAGGCAGGAAATATCAGAAAGCTATGATGAATCTGCTACAGACTCTGGTGGAAAAGTATAAAAATACAGGAACAGATGGAGAGATAAACATTCTAGGAAAGAACCAAAAGGAAATGCAACCCATGAAACAAAGGAGGAGAAATGAAGAACGACTTATGGGACTGCAAGTAGTGTGGACATGGCTGAGGAAAGAAGTCTGAGCTCAAGGACATCTCAACAGAAATGTCTATTGGACTAAAAAAAAAAGAACCAGCATATCTAAGAACTGTGGGACATCTACAACAGGTATAACATGCAACAGTGGGACACAAGGAGGAGAGGCACAGAACAGAACAGAAAAGAAAATTGGTCATATCAATATGTGCAGAAAAGGCACCTGACAAAATCCAATACCCATTTACAATAAAAACTCTCAGTAAACTAGGTACAGGGGGAGCATCTTCAATGTGATGAAGAATGTCTACAAAATGCCCACAGTTAGAATCATACATAAAGGTTTAAAACCAGAGGATGTCCCACTAATATCTAGAATGATGGAGGGTGTACTCTCACACCACTTCTCTTCAGCATTGTATTAGGAATGCTGGCTCATGGAATAAGATAAGAAAAGAAAAGAAGAGGCAAGCTGGTTAGCAAGGAAGAAATTAAACGTATGTTTATGGATATGACTGTCTGTGTAGAAAATTCAAAAGAGTCTGCCACCACTATCACCCCTACCAACAACAAACTTCCTGAAACTAACAGGTGATCATAACAAGGTTACAGGATACAAAGTTAATAGGCAAAAGTCAATTGCTTTCATATACACAGCAACAAATAATTGTAAACTTAAATGAAAAACACAATACCATCTACAATGAAAAGCACAGGTCCAAATCTAACAAAATACATATAACATCAATGTGAGAATAACTACAGAATTCTGGTGAAAGAAACAAGAGAACTAAATAAATGGAGAGAAATTCCATATTCATGGATAGGAAGACTCACTAAGATTCCAGTTCTTCCCAACTTGATACATGAGTTCAGTGCAATTCTAATCAAAATCCCAATAAGTTATTTTTTAGACATTGAAAAGCTGATTCCATTGTTTATATAAAGAGGTAAAATACCCAGAATACGCCAACAAAATATTGAAAGAGAAAAAGCTGAAAGCCCAATACTAAGTGTTTTCAAGTCTTTCTACCATGCTACAGCCACAGGGCCGTGGTGACAGAACAGACCAACAGACCAACGGAGCAGAAGAGAGATTTCAGAAATGGACCCACAAATATAGTCACCTGGGCTTTGACAAAGGACAAAGACAATGCCAGAGAGGAAAGATGGTCTTTTCAATATGGTGTTGAACTGGACATCCTCTTGCAAAATAAATGTGGGTGGCGCATATTTTATACCCATCACAAACATGAACTCAGATGGATCACAGACCTAAATGTGAAATGCAAAACTACAGAACACCTGGAAGACAGCATAGAATGAAATTAGATGACTTTTCACACAAAGGCATGGTCCATGCAGAAGAGGAGAGCTAAGCTGGACTTCATTGACATTAAAAACTTATGCTCTGCAAAAGACACTGTCAAAGGAATGAAAAAACAAGCCACAGATTCAGATAAATATTCCCAAAAGACATGTTTGATAAAGGGCTGTTATCCAAAATATAAAAAGAACTCTTAAAATTCAACAATAAGAAAACAAACAAACCTGATTCAGAATAGACCAAAGATCTTAGCAGACACTTCACCAAAAAAGATAAACAGATGGAAAGTATGCATATGGAAGCTGCTCCACTTAATGTCACCAGGGGTGAAATGGAAAGGAGCTGCTGCTGCCACACCCCTGCTAGAAGGCCACCTGACACCCAGAACATCACCCTGCCAACTCCAAAGGCTGGCGAGGTGTGGGCAGACAGGAAGTGCTGCTTATTGCTGCCAGGAGTGTACGTGGGCGCAGCCCCTTGGAAAAGCAGTTTGGTGGTTTCCTCCTCCTACCATAAGACCCACCTATCATGCTCTTTGCTGTTTACCTAAAGAAGGTGAAAATCAAGGCCACACAAAGCCCACACAGAGATGCTCACAGCAGCTTCACTCATGAACTGCCAGAATCTCAGAGCAACCAAGATGTTCCTCAGGCAAGCAGATAAACTATGGTACTGAGGCAATCCAGAGACCCCCACCCAGAAGACCCTTGCTGTAACTAAGCATCTCCTCTTGTCAGAAAAATTTTTACAGAGTATCAGCAGGATGTCTGCAGAGAGAATTGTGGTTTGAAGCTTCCTCTGTCTTGTAAATGCCAGGTTTGCACACAGAAGGTTGTTGGAGTTCAGATATACAGTCAAGCTTGTGAAGAAAGATACTCTCTCTCTTTTCTTGATAAGTACTTATAAGACCTCGTCTGTCCTAAAACGCACTTTCTGGGGACTCAAAGAAAATAAATTATTTTTATGTAAACCTCCAAGCCCCTCCTCCCGCTGGGTATAAAGTTCAAAGAATTTCCAAAATCTTTGTCCATAGAATCTTAGGCAATGTCCCCACTCTGGACCAGCTGCAGTCAATAAACCTGCTCCTGAAAATTCCTCGGGTGTCCAGCTTCTTCTGTCCTAGATCAGTATATCTCTACAATGGAATGTTGTGCAGTGATAAAAAGAAATAGCGTGAAGCCCAGCAAAGACACGAGGAAATTAAATGCATATGAAGTGAAGAAGCTAATCTGGTAAGGCTCCTACTGTGACTCCAAATACAGGCATCGGCAGGAACACAGGTTTACGGACAAAGATTTCCATTTTTAAAGACCACTATCAAAATCCATCCATTCCTCACCCACTGGCTCACTCAATTAGCTCTTACTGAACAACTCTGTCAGGCCACACCCTGAGGGGCAGCAGGAAATAGACGCTAACATCCTGAGCTGCGGAGTTTACATTCCAGCAGGTCCAGAGCTACCCTGTATTTAATTACATGTCACTCAAGCCTCAGAAACATTCAATCCACCTGTATCAGGAATAATTAAACACAGAATGAAAAATAACACGATATAGCTTTCAGATCTTAGCTTTCCAACTGCTTTCTTTGACCTGTGAATTTGGAACAAATGTATCATCAGAGATGGAAGGTACAATAATTGTTGAGATTTTTAAACAAGGGCTCTTTCTTGTTTTGACAAAGATTTATTCATGCCTCATCTGATTTCATATTTCTGCAGGAGATAATTTTGAGTAATCCCTGTCAACTAAAGTTAGATTTAATACAATCACCTTCCAGCAATGAAAAAAAAAAAATTTAAAGGCATTGCCATTTCCTTCCTCATAATTAGGTGTTGCTCTGGTAGGGAGAAAAAAGATTCAATGGTCCTGAATTTCGACTGGTGCCTGATGGAATGCTCATTGCATTTCTCCAGCCTCAGAGGAGTTTGTCCTTCTGATTGAACTGTCATAAAACCTGGCAGGTAAAAATCAGGCAATTCTGAAAGATACGTGTGATGCCAACAAAGGCACATGCTCCATGCCAGGCCCACTTATTTCTCTTAAATTTCACCATTTTATTAAGAAAATCCATAAAGTGTGCTCAGGGAATCCATATTTTTTCAGAGCATAAATGTCCTATTTATGGGCTAGGAAATTTTTCATGCACAGTGCTGGCAAGTCATTCTAAATAAGCCAGTGTGCGACCATATCTAGCATAGTGAATCATGACACTTGTCCTCCACTTGGTGACGATGCATATTCACCAATTGCCCATGGGGCATATAGGACAACCCCAGGCCTTGCATCTAACACACAGCACATCTTGTGTGCGTTCCTGGCACAGCTCCTTCTGCTCCTTCTCCTGGTGACACAGCACCTCCTTCTGCTCTGAAGTACATTCCAGGTAGCTGAGTGAGGCTATGCCCACTGCCCTGAGCCAGAGAGATGGCCCTGTGATAAACTCTGATCAAATGAATCAGTCCCCTCAGCTGGGCAGGGCAGTTCAATTGTTGGAGGACTGGAGCTGAGGGGAACAGCTCTGCAGGTGCCCACCATGTTGAGGGAGTCAGTCCACGAGATGGACAGATCAGGGGACATGGACCACAGCAACAGAGTCTCCAGTTCCAATCATAGATGAAATGTGCCCCAGAGAAACAGTAGAAGGAATGAAAGAGACGATGGCCTCCACTTTCTCCCTATAAGCAGCTATGCACACCTCCCCTTACTTCTTCCTTCAGCCATCATGACCTGCATTTCCTCAACTAAGAGGCTGGATGCACCCTGGACCACTGGTGAGTCAGAACAAATTTTAATGCTGCATAAGTATCTCCCTAATTGACCCAATGATTGATGGGTCGACAGACTGCTGGGCTGTCCTCCATTCAGAGGTGCACTGAGCACCAGGTGCCAGGCCCTGGGGAAGCCATAGACACAGCCTGAGAAAGCCTGGTGTGTAGGAAGAGCAGGCTTGCCACAAAGCTATCACAGCACCCTGGGGAAGAGCACCCTGGGGGCTCCCCCTCTGCAAGCCATCCTGCAGGCTGAGAGAACTGGGAAGCTTCCAGGAGGAACAGGCACAGCGTGATGAACGCCAGGAGACCCAGTGTCAGGAGGGCCTCTCGCCACCACAGAGGGCACAGGGGAAGGTGGCAAGGGAACCCAGTGTCAGGAGGGCCTCTCTCCACCACAGAGGGCACAGGGAAGGAGGCGAGGAGACCCAGTGTCAGGAGAGCCTCTCTCCATCACAGAGGGCACAGGGAAGGGGCGAGGAGACCCAGTGTCATGAGGGCCTCTCTCTACCACAGAGGGCACAGGGGAAGGTGGTGAGGGGACCCAGTGTCAGGAGAGCCTCTCTCCACCACAGAGGGCTCAGGGGAAGGTGGCAAGGGGACCCAGTGTCAGGAGGGCCTCTCTCCACCACAGAGGGCACAGGGGAAGGTGATGAGGGGACCCAGTGTCAGGAGAGCCTCTCTCCATCACAGAGGGCACAGGGAAGGGGTGAGAAGACCCAGTGTCAGGAGGGCCTCTCTCCACCAGAGAGGGCACAGGGGAAGGTGGCAAGGAGACCCAGTTTCAGGAAGGCCTCTCTCCATCACAGAGGGCACAGGGAAGGTGGCGAGGAGACCCAGTGTCAGGAGGGCTTCTCTCCATCACAGAGGGCACAGGGAAGGGGCGAGGAGACCCAGTGTCAGGAGGGCCTCTCACCACCACAGAGGGCACAGAGGAAGGCAGCAGGTCATGTGGACAGGGTGTGTGGCACCTGAGGGAGCCACCTATGCACAGGTGGGAGGGGCAGAAATGGTCCCTGATCCTTAACCAGCCCCCTCTTTCTACGTCCCGTGGATGAGGATCCTCTTCCCCCAACCTCAGCTCTGTGCCCTGTGACCGGTCTTTTGCGAACCCCACTGTCTCAGAAACTGCATTTCGGATGACATTGGGATCAGAGGACAGAAGGCACTTTAGATTTGTGAACAATGGTCATCAGTCGATTCCATCCACAAACATTATTAGTGCCCACTACTTTCCAGGATGGAAACTAAGAAGTACAGAGGATGCACAGATAAGTTCATGATTTGTGTTAAAAGGCAGAATAAAGAGCCCAACACGGGGTGGCGGCAACCCCGATGAACGGCTGAGACAGGGTTTCTAGGATTTGATGGGACCGACACCTCCCTACGACTGGACAAGATTCACTGCGAGAGGGCTGCCCTCTGCACTAGGAGAGGTCAGGCAGCATCGCTGGGTGCTCATCTCGCCACCTACTAGGTGCCAATGCACCAAGTTATGACAACCAAACATGCCTCTAGACATGTCTACATGTCCCCTGGGTGGCCCACCTGTCCTGGCTGGAACCAGTGGCCTAGGAGTGATGTTGAGAAACACAACGGCCATAACCTGGAATTCCAGCTAAGATATGGCCCCAGCCTGTACAGAAGCCCAACTCTGATGATCAAACGAGGCCTCTGGTGACTCTGATGGTTTGCAGCACTCTGCTGCAGGGTGCAGGCCCGGAAGCCTCTCGGTGCATCTTCCCAGGGCATGGACTCACTACTTGAGGATTTGGAAGGAATTTAGCAACATAGCTTGTGACTTGGAAGTCCTATTTTTATATTTAAATGAATGTACATATATTATAGAACAACCCAAATTAGGATGAGACTTGAAGGAAGGGTTCCAAATGCTGGGGGCTATTTATGACCGCAGACACAGCATTCACCCTCCTGATATCAAGAGGGTGTGGAAGACGCACAGAGGACCAGCAGTGGACTGGGCAGCAAGGGATCATGGGAAGTTACATGGCTGTTCTCAAAAACGGACAGGTGCAGAGATGTCCATGTGAAGATGCCACTCTTGGTTAGCACTGGACAATGGTGACCACATGCTCTGACCTGCGACACAGGTTTTCCACAGGCCAGGCCCTGGGCCTCGAACTTTACATCAAACCTACACCAGCCTAGGAGACGGCACAGGTCCCAGGCCCTTTCCTGAGGAAACCAAGGCTTTGCTCACTGCAGGGCGTCGCCCCAGCCGCACAGCTGTGATCAGTTTGCTGGCGATGACATGAGGAATGACAGGGAACTGAGCGGCTCACGGTGACAGAAACATGGTCTTTCAGTCCCGGAGGCTGAAGTCTGACCCACACTGCTTTCCCCATGCATGCTCCCCGCTGGCCCTCACTTTCCTGCCAAAAATAGTGGGGTTTGATCACATGATTTATCTCAAGATTTTTAGCACCAGCTATCTTTCATGATGACAGTTCAGCCTTTGCTGTTGGGCCGGTCGCCAGCATCTCCATTAGCGTTCCTGTGAATAAAGCCGTCCGCACCGTCTCATCCTCCTGATCCACTCACAGTGGCCGTGCACGCACAATCCCGCACACTGGAAAACCCAAGTGGGGGCAGCGGTGGAGACCCCCCCGACGACAGGTCCACCATGAAATCAGCTACACTGCCCAGCGCCTGGATTTCTCCTGGCCCCTGCTGTTGTCAAGCGGCTTGGGGCACAGGAACCCTGCCCTCTGACCGAGCGTGCCATCTTACCTGCTTTCACCAGTGGGCAGAAAGACAGTTCCAAGCCATGGTTTAAAGCAGTTTTGTGAGATTCCCTCAGTTTTCTTGAGCTCCTGCCCCTTGTCATGGGAAGAGCTGGCCCCAGATGGACATCAACTTCTCAGCCTGAGTCTCACAACAAGGATACAGGAAGCAGACTTGGACCTGACAGGAAGCCCAGCTGCACCCAGCCCAGTCAAATTCAGCTGTGATCAGCTGAACCCCAACTGGCTGCACACACACAACCCTACAAGTGAGCATTGGCAGCTGTGAGGAACTGGGGCTCGGGC
>CM053416.1:18546425-18570069 GCA_028644305.1 Xerus rutilus
AGCTGTGCTACAACCCAACGAAGGGACACCAAGATCAGCAAGATGGCTGGCGTAACCTTCCCAGAGCTTCGTTGGTGTGACCCAGGTTCAGTTCCGAGGAACTTGCGAAGGTGGTTTGCTTTGCTCCGACTCTGCTGTGGGTTGTCTGCTGCTTGAACCAGCCTGATGAATGCCTGGTGATGACCGTCCGACATGCCCCGTGGGAATGCTGCTCTGCTCTGGGTTAGCCAGGCCCACCTGTGTGCTCAGCTGTCCTCTTGCTGAGGAGTCCACCGGAGGGACGCTCTAGTGAGACAGCCAGCTGCCCAGCCACAGAAGGCATCCTGCGGTGTTCACCACTGCCTCTAAGATGGGGAGGCAGCAAAGCCAACCCCAGCAAGGGACATGCAGGGGAGAGCCGCCCATGAGGCAGCACTGGCTCCACTCCTCCTCCACGTGGGGTTTCCTAGAGGCCTCTTTCCAAAACCCAGGAACCAGGTAGTGGGGGCATTCAACCAGCATCACAGGAGGGGTCTACAGGCCCCGAGGCATGGGTGTTCACTACCAGGACATCAGGGAGAGCAGAGGGGTGGCTACTAAAGTTAGGTCTTGGGATCATAACCTTGTTCATTTCATTTGTTTTCTGATCTCATCGGAAGTTCATTCACTTTTCTTGGGACGCCCAAGATACGTATTTATTATGAATGGATGAAAGTTTTATTTTCCCATGGTGCGTAGCTCTAGTAAGGAAACTAAGTCAGTGAGGGAAATCCCTATTCTGCTCTCACACCCTCCTCCCCGCCATGTGCATTTCTTTAGCACCATCAAAGGTGAAGGCTGTAGCTCCCAAATCATCATGCACTAGAACTACGCAGGCCTCTGCTCAAAACACAGACCCTCCCTCTGACTCGTAGGCACTGGAAGACGTTCCGCCTGGATCCACATTTCACCTGCTTCATAAACGACCCTAAGGCAAGCGGTCTGACTACCATCCTTTGAGAAATGCAGAGCAACGGGGCAGCTGTGCAGGAGCTCACGACGATACCCCACGTCTGAGCTCCAGCATCCGAGCACTTCGAACCACAGGATGGACGCAGGTCTCCCTGACCTTCCCCTGCCCTCTTTCTCCTGCTCCCCTCTGAAGGCAGGCCATAGAAACTTCCTCTTCTCAGTGCAGGCCATAGGAATTAGGGTCCCTTCCCCCAAACAGCCTTAAAATCTAGAAATATCACTCTAACCTTCCCAGCCTTCCTGTGTGGGAGCTGGACCGACCTTGTCTGGTTGCTGGTCATAAGACCCTTCCAGAAGGGCCCACCCTATAGATGGGTGGAAGGGATGCCACCTGAAGCTCCTCCTGCCAGCTCAGCTTCCCCACAGCCATGCTCCATTGCCCCGAGCGTGATGGAGTGTGGCTCTTACTGGGTCTTCATCTCTGAAGGGCCCCAAGTCACACAAGGCTCGGATAAAACAAGCCTTTTATCCTCTTCTCTGGTCACCCTGCCTTGCTTTATGGGGGTGTGGGTCGTGACCCATGTGCAGAGGAAAGCCTCACGCTTCCTGTCCCTCTGAGACACTTAAGAGGGACGTGTCTCCCACTTCAGTGTTTTGCCTTCAGAAAATGAAGCTCATGGGAATGAAGTTCAAGTGGATGAGAGGAACTATCCTCAGAAGGACCTGGAAACGTCTTCCCTGACGGCTGCTGCCTGCCTCCTGATGTGCTCAGAGGGAAAGGCTGCCAGGCTGCAGCAGAGAGAGATAAGCCTTGATCTAATTAACCACGTCTTCCAGTACAGGGCCACGCAGACATCAAAGAGGCTTTTGGTGGCTGACAACCCATGCAGAAGGGGAAGGAATGACAACGAGAACTCGAGAACTCGTTAGCATCTGGCTGACACCACTGGAGCGGGAAGCAGATTCCAGTCTCCTGCAAGTGGAGGAAGTGCAGTCTGAGACGGTGCCTGTGAGGTGCCCAGCTCCCTCTGCTTGATCTTCCTCACCCAGGACCGGTCTCCCTAACTGGGTCTTCAGAGGTCACTGCACCATGGGACAGGGATCCTGCTCATGGGACAGTAGGAATCACAGCAGCAACTTCAGAACGTTCATCCCGCTGCTCAGGTGCCAGCCACTACGCCACTCCTGTCCTGCATCACCTGGTTTCACACCCAAAGCTGTGGGAAGGTGAAGATCCCTGTTCTCGTTTTAGAGATGAAGAAACCAAGGTGCCAGAGAGCGATGTGAACGGAGTCTCACGGTATTTAGGGGACACGCCTCGATTCAGCACGTAGTTACCTGTACCAGGAGCTACAATTCTCCTCGTCTTGCTCTTCCTGAGTTGCTGGCCCACGGTGTGAACCCCCAGGGCCAGGCTGGCAGCAGGGCACTGCCAACGAGGCGTGGGGTCCAGGCGAGGCACAGCTTTGGACGGGCCGCCACAGGGTCACTGAAATGGGTCACCCACCAAGAGCTGGAATTCAGACTGGAGTGCAGAGCCAGGGGTTGAGGAACAGAGTGGGAACAGGAGTGCAGAGCCAGGGATTGATGGAACAGAGCTGCATGCTGGAGGATCAGCAGGAAGCAACAGCTGAAGTGCAAGCTGCCCTCGGGCTGGATCTCCTGAGCCAAGCACTGATGGTGCACTGTGGCAAAGGTACCGAATCCTGGGGAGTTGGCCTCAGTATCCAGCACACCACTCTTTTCCTCTCCTTGGGCCAGTGTGGTTGAGCATCTGCATGTGCCTCACCACTGGGGCCATGATAATGAGCAAGGCACAGTCCCCACCCTCACACAACTTCCCTTCTGTGGTTCTGCTGGAAGGCACAACTTTAGGTCACTCTCAAGGATCCTGTTGGTGCCACTTGGTTGCTGGAACATACTCACTAACAAACAATGTTTGAAAGTCTGCCTGTCCAGAACTGATAGTCAGAGGCCATCAGACCTAGGGACACATGAGGTGGGTTCAGACCCTCCCCACCCTGGCACACCTGGTGCTGCACAACTAAGGCAGTAGCAAGAGCCACCCACAGGTGTATGCGTGACTGCCATTATGTGAATAAGTATCAGCCACAAAGGCCTCACAATCAGTGTCAGGGGTGGGCCCCTCACAACCTATAACCCCAGCGACTTAGGAGGCTGAGGCAAGAGGATGGCAGTAGAGATCAGCCTGGACAACCTAGCAAGACCTTGTCTAAAAATAAGAAATAAAGATGCACTGGGGGTATAGCTCAGCATTATGGCACCCCTGGGTTCTACTGCCCTTCTGTCTATGCCACTTAATGCCTAATGGAAGCACAAAAATGTTCTTTGTAAGAATCAGGTTTGCTCCAGGAGATAAAATGTAGATATAAGATACAGCTTCAAATGCCACACAGAAGAAAAGAGAAAAAAAAAAAAAGACAGGAAAAACTTTAAAACATGCAAAATAGGTGAAAATGGAAAATAATCTATTTAAAAATTCTTTATTAGAGTCAAATGAAAATTTAAAATACTCTACCAAGTGATAGGAAGGAACTGGCTTTGCAATCTTACTCCTTCCAATGACCAGAACGTTAAGCAGTCTGGAATCTGGGGTTCCCTAACTTAGGATCCTGTGCAGGGTACACTCAGACGGTGGACCACACCAATGTTAAAAAATTCTGTCCATTTTAAAAGCAAGCAGGCACCCTTATCAGACATGGACGAGGACATGCAGCGCAGGTAACAGAGGTCTTTCCTTCAGGACGTAAGAACTTCCACAAATCAATAAGACAAAGCAAAATGATCCAGGGGGAACATGGCTAAGAAACGGAGACAGAAACCACAAAACAGAATATCCCAGTGGCCCACAATCACATGAACACATGTTCAACTTCAGAAATGACTGAAGAAATGCAAATTACAGCCATGGTGCCACCGCAGTGCTCGCTACTGTGGTGAAAATCAAAGGCTGGTAGAACCCAGCGGCGGGTAAGCATGCAAAGCCAAGGCTATTTCTTGCCGACTATGAACTTGATACCTCGGCATTTCCTGCTAAGGCTAGAGCTTCACACAGAGGAACCCCAAGTCCCAGGTGTGCACCCAGCAAGAATACCTGGCACATGCTCCAAAGCAGAAACGAAAAACGCTCATGACGCTTTATCTGTAATAGCCCAACATGAAAAGTGGTATTACAGAAGATGTCCAGAAGTGGTCATGTAATCTTACCATGCAGTGACGAATGACATCAACCAACATGGTAACCTTCACAAACACACTATTGAGAAAAGCAGCCTCAGGTTATCAGTCCATCACATAAAGCTCAAAACTGACAGCTAGTGAGGCTGAACACACCCTGTGCCAGCTGCGGGGGTTAGCAAGGGCCTAAACGGCCTTCCAGGTCACCAATATCAGTGCACTTCCTGATGATTCATTAAGACTACACCTATGACTTGTTCAGCCTCTGTGTGTGTGCTGTTCCTGCAAACAATGTGAAAGACACCTGGGAGGCTGCTTACAAGCAGAAAGTAATGCCAAGTTACGTGGGGAATGAACAGAGAGGACTGTTCATGCTTTATTCTTTATCCACCAAGCAGTGATGGGCAAAATGCATTCAGCATGTGATTCAAGGCCTCAGGATTGCCAAGGAACTGCTCTTCATTTCCATGGAGTTTTGGGCAAAACAAAGAGTGAAGACTTCAACCTGGGATGGATATCTAGGAAAAGCAAACTGCTTGGCTCAGTGTTCTCACAAGTTCACATGTGTTAAAGAATCTGCTAATTATCCACAGAGGAAAGAAGGACAAATGATTTTCAGAAGCATCCTTGTGGGCTAGGCTCATGGTGTGCTTGGATGGGGCCAATTACTGGGGAGGTGAGAAATTAACATGCAATTCCAAACAGCTTAGTTTCTTCTGGAGCCTGAAGCAATTTCAACATCCTGAGTATTTAGTCAAGAGCCTGACATAAGAATGCTGGAGAAAGGAAGGAGAGGGAGGCAGTCAGGAAGGAAATGAGAGGAGCAGCCAGGCAGGCTGGGCCTAGAGGAGGAAGGAAAGGGATGGGTGGGGAGACCACAGGACAGCCATACTGACAGCCTGTCCCCGGCGGGGTGGAGCAAGGTGTATGGTAACCCTGGAAATGATTATGGCCCAAAATCCAACTCCTAAAGCAGGCAAGAGCTGAGTGCTCTGGTTAAACCAAGTAAAGAGAGGCGGAAGCCCTCCTACCTTGCTAATCAATGCCGCCAAGACTTCTTAGAAGCACATTTTAAATATAGAAAGATCAATCTATTGATGATTCAAAAGCATATTTTCCTTCAGTAGGAGAGAGAATTAAATGCATTAAAAGTGTGATTTTCCAACTGAAAATTCATGGCAGATGGCACTAAAAGCCACATCATAAACGTGATGAATCTGTCCACTTATTTACACACGTATTGCATACCTACTGAGTGCCTGTTCGTGTGCAAGAGATAGGAGCATAAAGATGAAGAAAAAAAAAGGGCTCAGTTTCAGCTTCTAAATCATAGTGAATCACACTTTGTACCCCGAGTCTTCTGTACATCCGTGCAAGGAAACAGTGAAGCTCTGGCACAGAAATCCTCATTGTTAGAAATAGCGTGCAAACCCAAGCCACGTTCAGCCTACTGCTCTGGCTTTAGGCTGCTCTGGGGGCTTCCAGGCAAGAGTTAGCGAAACACACCATGGAATGTCACCATGAAATGTTCAAAAATCCTCCAACAGTTCCCAATTGCCCCCAGGACAAGATTCAAAATCATTATGATTTATAATGATCATGCCCAGATCGTGGCCGTGTTCACTGGAGGGCCTCAAGATGGCGTTAGCCAGCTCCGCAGGGTGTGCAGGCTGCTGCTCGGCCTCTTTTGGGGAGACTGGAGGAGCCCTGACCTCCTCGGCAGCACGCACCTCTCTTTCTGACAGAGAGCGCTTGGGCCTCAGGCTCCGCATCTTCTCACAACAACCAATCAGAGTTAGAATTCCACTTCATCTTGTTTCGGCATAGTTCACTTTAAAAGTGGCCTTCAATATATATTTTGGTACTGGTATTACAAACATGTAAAGGTCAGAAGTTTTCTAAGATAAATTCATTTTAGAATTGAATAAAGTCAATAAATTAAGAAAATAACAGTACAAGTGGTACCCAGGGGGTGAACTACAAAAGTCTTATCAAAATTCCAAAGACCGAAAAACACAGGTGCATAACATTCTCTTGTTTTCAGGCCCTCCTAATCCTTTCTGGGCCACCAAATTCTTCTCTCTTTCTGGTCATCGAGGACTTCTGTGTTTTGAGTCCACTCTTTGTCACCAACTCTGGTCCCACAAGAGTGATTTGCTCTTGTTGGAGATGTCCCTTCCCTTCTGCTTCTGCTCTCTGTGTTCCTCAACTGACTCCAGCTCACCCTTCACAGGAAGCTTCAAGTGCTGCTCCTCTCACAGACAGCAGCCGCCCTGGCCACATCCTTGCCCCCAAGGCTTGTTCAGAATGCCTCTTCCCTCACAGCCTGCCACCCTCCCAAGAAGAGGGGCTGCTGGACGATGGTCTGAGCAGAGCTCCTGTCACAGAGCAGGGTTGGCACTCCATTGACTTAAACGAATGGCAAGAAATAGCCTTGCCTCAGAGCTGGTCACCTTAGGTGTGAGCAGTATGTTGGTGCACCTTGAAGCACGGTGTTTCCAAGATGCAGAGTTGATGTCCTAGGCCTCCTGCGCAGTGGGACTCATCAGCCTGAGGCTGGCCAGCATGCAGCGTCGGGGATGCTTTGAGATTGCTGCCAAGTGCCTTCTGGCTGTGAGCTGCTTCATTACCACCCATCCTCTGTCAATCATCTGAAGTATTATAAATATTGGTGTCAAATCCATCATTTAATTCACAGAAATTTTCAGGAGAAGAGCAGAGACTGCACCTTTGGATGCGCAGCTCCTCTCTGAGGCACAGGAATGTGAAACGCCAGATCCACATCCTACAGAAGAGCAGCCGAGTGTTCACATTTGGGTAGGAGGTCTGTGTTCATTGTTCGGGTTACAGTGAGGAGCAACTGCATGAAGTCGTGAGGAAGGCAGGATCTTTTTGAGTGCTTTAGCTCTACGTTGCTGAAAGCCACACCCAGCTCACTCTCCCATAGGATGTTGTCTCTGAGCACATGGTGTTTTCCTACACAGCTGAGCTTCGTTTGCCCTGACATGTTAGCTACAGTTGCTATGCTTTGCATGCATGGATTCCTATTCTCTAAGCAAAATGAGACCCATGAACTGGCTCTGATCTAAAAAGTATGTTCCTAGTAGCCAATATACCATCTTCATTGTTGGTATTATCAACGTGTGTTGGAATCACCACACAGGAAATGAAGAAATGGACAGTCCCTAAATTCAAAAATGCTCATGAACAGAGGGTTATGTTCCAAGTGGACTGCACAAGCTGAGGAACGATCAATACCTTCTCCTTCATAGTTGAGAGTAGTTGATAAATAATAATGAAAGGTAAATGGCATCCAGTAGAGTCTTCTAAATTATAATCACTTCAATCAGAAAGTCTTTATTATATAAAAATACAGCTCTTCTCAAAATGGTAGCTTGACCAAGCTATTAACATGCACCTCACTCTGCCTCACTAGAGACAATATATCTGAAACATAATAAGTTGCTGGAGTTCTCCAATGCATGGTAATGCATGACTTCTAGTTCATTATTTCCTGATGTTATGACATTGCTGTCCATTGCTGGGGCATAATGAGGAGCTTGAGTCTTATATTATCACTTAATGAAGTCCAATTAAGAAGCATTAACCTTTGATCTACCGCTCATACTTGATGCACAACGAATGGTCCTGGGAAAATTTAAAAGCTGAACTTGGGCAAGAATAGTAAGTAGATTTTTGAGAAGTTAAACTCCCATTCTCACCTGGAGCCATGAGGGAATTGATTGATCCATGAGGGAATAACAACCGCCCCTCAGGTCCGACTATGGAATCCTGCACGGATTTCATGATGGAGTTGTTATCTGGGA
Organism: Xerus rutilus; assembly: GCA_028644305.1. Classification (NCBI taxonomy): domain Eukaryota; kingdom Metazoa; phylum Chordata; class Mammalia; order Rodentia; family Sciuridae; genus Xerus; species Xerus rutilus. The sequence goes on from CM053416.1 coordinate 18,554,381, forward strand.
GGCTTGGCTGAACCAATGAATAGCAAACATGAAGGTGATCATTTATTGCTTCAACTTGCTACCTAAGAACCTCATGAACCTAGACACAAGTTATATTTCTTTTCATTTAGTTCAATCTTGCATATACTTATCACCACCATATGCATAAAATATGAACAATATCCATAAAACATGACATTATTACTAAATAAGAAACTGAATTGACTAAAATTACCAATAAATAAATATAATGCACAAAGCAATACATTTTATATAAGATTCAGGAATATAAGGTTTACATAAAGAAATAGTTTGACTATAAGACATTATTAAAACATTTTATTAACATATTTGTGTGAAATAGCCAAGACACATATGGAAGAAATGTTCAATATATTTAGCAGTCACAAAAATGCTAACCAAAACCACACTGAGACTTCATCTCACCCCATTCAGAACATCGGCCATCAAGAATATAACTAACAAATGCCAGTGAGGATGTGGGGAAAAGGAACTCCTATGCAAGGTTGGTGGGACTGTAAATTAGTACAACCATGATGGAGATCAGTATGGAGCTTCCTCAGGGACTGGGCCTAGAACACCCAGCTATCCCACTCCTTGGTACTTATTCAAAATAGCTAAAATCAGCATACGTACACAAAACCCATATTTATAGCATGCAGTTCACAATAAACAGGTCATGAAACCAGCCTAGGTGTCCACCGACAGATGAATGGATAAAGAAAATGTGGTATATACACACAATGGGATTTTATTCAGCCATAAAAAATAAAAGTATGTCATTTGCAGGAAAATTCATGGAACTGGAGAGCATTATGTTAAGCAAAATAAGCCAAACTCAGAAGGTCAAGGGTCGTATGTTTTCTTTCATATGCATAAACTGGGAAGAAAAAAAGGGGGGGTCTCATGAAAATGGAAGGGAGAGCAGTAGAAAAAGGAGGGGCCAGGGGGAGGGAGAAGGGGAGGAAAAGCAGAAGTTCTGGGGAATGAAATTGACAAAATTATGTTATGTGCATGTACATACATGACCCCATGAGTTCCACTAGTGCAAATAACTGAAATGCAGAAATTAGAAACTAAAACAAAAGAAATGAAAAGCAAAATACACGTATGTGAATATCATTAAGAACTTTAAGGGGTGTTCAATGCTATTCAGGTAAATTTGAAAAATTCAATGTTTTATAGGATGAAAGAAATTAATAACAGAAGTATTCACTGAAGCAAGAACCTATCCCTAATAATTCCTAATTCCCACTTCTGATATTTGAATATGTTCAGCTGTGAAAGTAGTTTTGAATATGATATCAGTTCCTTGCACATAGCATTTAAAACTAAACTTAAATGCCACATAGCTGGGCAGGGTGGCACAGGCATGTAATTCAAGTAACCAGGGAGGCTGAGGCAAGAGGATCGCAAGTTCAAAGCCAGCTTCAGCTATTTAGCAAGGCCCTAAGCAACTTAATGAGACCTTCTCTCGAATTGAAAAAATAAAAAAGGGCTGAGGGTGTGGGTCAGTGGTAGAGTGTCCCTGGGTTAAATCTCCAACACACACACACACCCACCCACCACCATCACTACCACCACCACCACCACCAACAACAACAACAACAACAGCAAACGCCTACGTGCCACAGCCTCGGGAAGCAGATCCCAGCAGTGCTCACTCTGCCATCTCCACACTGAGCTCAGTGGCACGTACACTTGGGAAGCTCACGGGGACAAGCAGGATTGACCTTCCGCCTGAGAAGTGACACTGAGCGCTGCACGGGGGCTCCAAGGCTCTCCAGCGAGGAATCGCACCCAGCCTCCCAGCCTCCAGCAACCTGTTGTGGCCCTGCTGTGCCTCTTTCCCATCTCCAAGCCACCCCTGTGTGGACCGCAGGCTCAGCTTGTGCCCTCCTCCTGGGTCCTGAGTGACGTCCCCCTCAGCCATCTCCATCAGCAGCCTGGCATCTGAGAACGTGCCTGGGTCGGTGGAGTTCTGACGCTCTTGTCTGACATGCTCTCAGTGATGAGACCATTTGGAAGGGCACCTGAGGGGACTTTTTAGGAAAGCTGAGTAGGGAGGTCGTGCGTCATTTCACATTAGGGACGCTGCGTGGGACGGGGCGGATTTCCCCACTGTGTGCACATCAGCGTGAACGCAGAGCCAGGTGGTGTTGGCCAGTCTTCCGTGCGGGCTCCGGACACCGTGGAGAGAAGCAAGCACAGTGTGGCGGTTCCACGGGGTAGCACAGGTGCTGCTCTGCGGCCCACGTCCTCTGGGCAGGAGTGCACTCGAATGGTGCAGAAAATGCAGAACAGAAGGAACTAAGCCAGCAGCACGGCAGCTCATTGTCACCACCAAGAAGCTGGTGCCACGCCTCTAGGGACCCACAGCCAGCAGAGCTGTGTGCTCCGGTCACACGGCCTGCCACCCATGCTGTGCTATGTCACTACCGTGGCCAGAGTCACGAAGTGGTAGGAGTTGTTGAATCTGATGGGACCACTGTCCTTGATGTGCTCCATCGTTGACCAAAACGTTGCCGTGCGTCCCACTGAGAGCTACCCCATGAGTGCCATGTCAGAACTGCCCTCACACAACAGTCCACCCACCCTGGGCTCCACTTTACTTCACCCTCACACTGTCAGGCACCAGCCCTCGGCCTCCTCCTCCAGTCACAGAGACAGAAGCTCAAGCCTCAGCATCCTGAGCACGTCTGGTCTCTCTCTCTCGAGTCAGGTGTTCTGCTTACCTACTGCTACGCGAAGGCCCACTCCACGCTGAACACCTTGAAGCAGTACGCGCGTGCCAGTCACAAGTCTGGGCATATGTAGCAGAGCCTCTGCGTCCTGGTCTCTGTGGCGCTGCAATCCCACACCCTGGGCTCTGGCCCTTCTCTAGCCTCAAGGGGACAGATCTGCTCTTCCTGGGGTTGTTGGCAGGACTTGGTCCCTGGTAGCTGCTGGACTTGGTTCTGCCCTCACTGTGGGCAGAGGGAGCCCCTGGGCCTCTGCCCAGGGCCTCTCCAGCCTGGCGGTTTGCTTCATGAACCAGAGGGCACAGAAGGTGAGACAGGAAGGCCAGTGAGGTGCAGGGCACAGCTTCTGTGGCTCAAGCCCTGGAGTGACGACCAACGTGCTGCTGAATCCTGGTGCTCTGTAGGAGAGAGTCAGCAGGCCTTGCCCTGTGCAAAGGATGGGAGGGACACAGACACCAGGAGCTACTTCTCACAGGGATGTCACTGCTCTGGTGACCACACACCCAGGAGGCCACAGAGGCCAGGCAAGCAGCGCATGTCACTGAAGAATGTCCAATACCAAGAAAAACAAGGAGTAACTGATGTCACTTCTGGCCACTTGGGGCTACTCAGGCTGAGAGACATGGGCCTCCTCTGAAGGAGTGGGCACTACCCAGTTCCTGTTGATTTTTGCCAAGCAAGATTTTTCAAAAGAAACTGTTAATCCCCGCTGCTGTATCAAGTCTCCTGAATTCTCAGGTTGAGACCACAGGAGCTGACCAATGAAACTTGCTACGGCCGCCTCCTGCAATACTCTTTCTCTCTCTCATTTTTTTTTGCACCAGAGATTGAACCCAGGGGCTCTTAACCACTGAGCCACATCCCCAGCCCTTCTTTTTTAATTTTTATTATATAAGGTCTTGCTGAGTTACCTAGATCCTTGCTAAGTTGCTGAGGCTGACTTTGAACTTGAGATCCTCCTGCCTCAGCTTCCCAAGCCACTAGGCATGCATAGGGCACCTGACTCTTTTTATCTCTTATTTCTACAAATTATCCAGCTCTTCTTTTCTTTCTGTTTGCAATCTGAAAACCCAGCCCAATGAATCTGATAGTTATAATTAAAATCGTATAGGGTCTGGGGTGCAGCTCAGTGGCAGAATGCTTGCCTAGCATGGGTAAGGCCCTGAAATCCATCTGTAGCACCACACACACACACACACACACACACAAATTAAAAAATAGAGTTGCATATGAAATAGTATATGATTTTGGCAATAACAAATCTTATGCAAGTGTCAAAATTTGGTCTACACTGGGTGACTTGCTCATAGTGTTTAACCATGTATGATAACTCCTTTGCATTCATGTAAACATACGAATAAAAAAACTGAATCAAGTAGATGAAGAACAGGTGGAGAGCCCAGCCCTGGGCCAGGCAGATGAAGGACAGGGGAGAGGACTTTCCTTCCAAATTCAAGGGCATTCATTCACACTGAGTTTCTTTTCTTAGCTTCAAACTCAACCCACGAGAAGCCACCTCCTACTTCCCAGATGTGTACCCAACTCATTTGACAACTAATAAATGGAAAACTCTGGCACAGGGGGTGCACAGAGCGGAGGCAGATTAGCCAGTGTTACTTTGGACACTTTACAGAAAACGCATTTTCAGTGTTCTCCAGGGGTGGAACTGCAAATAAGAAGTCCATGAATAGAGCCCTGAGTAAGTACTTATTATTGCGTTATTATTTAATAATTCAGCAACACATAGAGTGCAAAAAGAGAAAACACTCTGTTCCAATTTTACAACCTCTCCTCCTCTGAAAAGTACAGATGGATGAGACAGGAGCAAAAAGGGAAAATGAACAAAACAAGCAGGAACGGCGCGGTCCAAACCCCGACGTGCTCATGAGGGTTTGAACCCCACTTTCACTGACACTTAAGTTCTGAAGGTCATTTAGTAATGCAGTGTTGTAAGGAGACTAAAAACACCTTCTACCAACAGAGGAGAAATCAGGGAAATGTGCTGATCTGGCACATGTCCTTGAATTTTAGATTTTAAAAAATACCAAAAGTGGTGTTTTTAAGTAAGGAAGGTGGGGCGATATAAAATACCGGTTTCCTGGACGTGAGCCTGTCCTGGCCTCCAGAAGTTGTGGATGATGATGGGCAGTGCAGTCCCGGGCTCTTACTCACTGAGCACCACGCCCTCTTCCCCGATACCGATACCGAAAGCCTCTCACGTCTCAGTTCATCACAGACCAACCACACTGGGGCCTAGCAGCCTCCACATGGGATCCCGGGGGCCTGGGATCATGAGGAACCTCAGGAGACACCAGTGCTTCTTCAAGCCACTCTGCACAGGCCCCTGGAAGCCCCTCCTTGAACCGTACACTTATTGTGTGCCCCTCGGAGGGCTGCTCAAGAGACTCCTTTGGAAAGGAGTCTCCTCTCCTGGACAGCAGCCTATGCTACCTCACCCCTCTGCCCTCCCAAGTTTATCTGTCACTCTACTCTGCCTTCCTATGGTTCCTGCCGCTGGACTTCCAGAGCCCCAAGCACTCCCACGGCATGGTGTGGACCCTGCTAGTCCTCGGGTGCAGAATGCTCTCTTGAGCTGGTCTGTGTTGGACAGGCTTCAGCTATGAGGATGCCTCCCCCTGGAAGCCTTCCCTGAACACTCCAAGTAATGCTCACAACCACTTCCCTGTGCCTAGTTTCCATCTCCCTCCCTTGCTGGCTTCCTTCTAACACCTATCAAAACTCATGATTATTTTATTCGTCTGAAAACTCTGTCTGCTTCCTGCAATAGAATATTAGCTAACTATGAAAGGGATTGTGCCAGTCCTGCTCACCACTGCAGCCAGCATCCGATCACGGTGTCTGGGGCAGTGGAGGAACAGACAAGCACGTGCATGAGTGAGCGAATGAAAAGTAAATGACAGGTCAAAATGCCATTCAGTCAGGCCACCGTGCAACAGGACTTGATGACGCTACCACATACCCGGATGGCGCTTTGTGGGGTTGCCTTTCAAATTTTACAGCAATCCTTTATACACATTATAGAAAGATAATCAGAAGCACAGAGGCATGAAGTCATTTGTCCAAAGCCCAGAGAGAGTCAAAGCCATGGGAAGAGAGTGCGAACCCTGCCCAGTCTTATTCCAGCTGTAACAATTACACGCACCATTGATAGCGAATCCCTTGCTCAAGATCAGGAGTCTCTCGTTATTTAGAATGGGACTACATTTTTGATAATACCTAAAACCACATTTACGCTTGTACCCAGGATGAAAACGCGACTGATCACAAACTGGCTGTCACGGGAGTTTATGCCTGTTCCTCCCTCGCAGACCACAGCACAGGTCTCAGGACAGCGAGCTTCTAGCTGCAGAAGGGAAGGTGGCAGGATGGGGACAAGTGAGGACCCTGGACTTTCCATCATGAGGATTCTCCTTGGCCACCAGCTCTGGAGCCACATCTGAGTCCAGTGGGAACATCAGTTTTCCGAAATAACTGGAGATCTCAACTCATCTGAGAATTCATGCTGACCCACCAATTACTGTCCAGGGCAGTGTGAGGGAGTGCTCCTCTGCGTCTGCTGGGCAGGAATACAGGCGCAACTAAGGGATTCGCCGCATCCCTGGTTGATGAAATGTTACCCTTGCTACCTAATTAGAATCCCTCCTTTCCCATGTTAATTGTACCCTCTGTAGAGTGTCCCCCTTCCGTCACATGAGCAGTGGTGCCACCTGAGCTTCTGTAGTATTTAGTCTGAGAGAGGGCTACAAGGGCTCTGGTGACAATCATCATCAGCACATAAAACCTCTTAATTCAAATGCCACCAACAATCAGAGGCACAGCACAACGAATCAAACAACCAAGTCGACATCCACACTCGTCCAGATCTGGCAAACAATCTACTCCCAGGCTGAGCTTTTGTGCTGAGTTTCATCCCAGAGCACAACTTTACAGCCAAGTTATAAACCCCAGAATTGCTGATGTAGCCTTAAGGACGGCTTTGATGGGGACACTGTCCTAATGAACTCTGGGTATCATCTGGGCAGTCCAGAGGAGGCATTGTGTGGATGCATGACCGCAGTGGTCAGGGATTAGTGGGACATTTTTGGAATGGAGAAGTGGTGGATGTGTACGTCTGTGTAAACATGAATTTACACAAATTCTAATTAGTATGATATCAAAATGGTAATCACCTTTGTCATTATAGAAATAGCTGAAATAATCAAACATGCTCAATTTTAAAAATGTATCACGATTAAAAGGGAGCCTAAGTAAACTGTACTGGTACTTACATTATTTCCTCTATTGCTATCAACGACGACAATTTGACTTTTAAACCAAAACATCGACCACCATTAGCTCCACACAGGCCAGTGCTTCTCAGAATGCAATGTGCCCAGGAAGCATGATCTAGAGAACACCATCTCCGATCTGGTACCCGAGGTCTGGCATGGGCCCTTTCTGGATTTCTCTCAAGGTGCTGGTCAAGTTGTTCATTTGTAATGGAGTTTCTGTAAGAGGCTTTGGTCAACACGGCACTGTTTGTATAGTGTTCAAAAACACTCTGAACATCTCTTGGGTAACAGATTCATACCCAGATATTTGGGTCTTCTTTCAAGTTCAAGACACCATTTTTAAAAAACTGACATGTAACCTTGTTACTTAAATATTGTATAAGTGGTGGTTCTGGTGCTGTTTTGAAACCCACGAGGTTTCTGAAGCTCTGTGGCTCTGGAGGTAAAGGAGTATCTCTGGAACACCCAGAAGAGCAATGGGCCCCAGCACCTGGCCCACTGAGGAGCAGGACCCAGACACCAGGTCAGCGGGGAAGGCCTGAAGCCCAGACAGCAATTGAAGTGGGCTTCCATCCCCTCTTAAATGGAGTTGCATAGCAAGTGAGCCCCGAGCCCTGCTAGCGGTGAGCATTAGGTTCTCAAAGTGGTCCCCTGGTATGGAGGCATGGAGCTTCACGTCCTCAGCATGTAGCAAGGGGAGAAAGAAGGCTCCTGATGGTACAGTACCCTGGTTCTGCTTATTTCCTTAAAGCATGAATGAATGAATGCTGTCATTCTGAGCATGGGCTCCTTGAGAACAAGGTGCACTTGGTCCTCTTACACATGCTAGGGTGCTCTGCCTCTCTCTCCCCCTGCCACCCTCTGCCATGGGATGATGCAACAAGAAAGCAAAAAGGCCTTCACCAGGTCAAGGTCTGGCTCTTGGGTCTTGGGCTTCTCAGACTCTGGAACTGTGAGGAAATAAGCCTCTGTTCTTCATAAATTACCAAGTCTGTGGCATTTTGTTACAGCAGCACAAAAGTACAAAGACAATGTTCTCTTGCATCAGGAAATATTTTTAACTTTAAGAAAAATCTGAGGAATTTTGAATGACAGATGGAAGATTGGCTCAAGAGCTATAGTCACTGAGCTCAGTACAAAAAAAAAATATCACTAAGATATTAGGCCACAATCTATGAAAAAAATATTCCAACTTCTACCCTGAAAACAACCAAAGCAAGCAAGCTGGCAACAACAAAAAATAATACACACAAAACACTGCTCTTAAGCTTGGTGAATTGCTCAAGATATGCAGCTTCATTCAAATGTCCAAAGATTCAAAAAGCCACCACTATGAAACATGAGGCCACTTAGGTGACTTCAGAAATGAATACTCGTTCTGTCGTATTGCTGGGTGAATTACATCTCCTCTTGTCAGAAAACACATGCATTCCTGGGTGTGAACTGCCACTCAAGGGTTTCCAAAGTGGCTTTTGAATGATTTGTGTGATTCACAACTGTGACATTCCATCAAGCGGAACGTCAGCGGGAGCAACACACTCTAATTGGGATTCTACCCACTTACAGTGCATGATGATTTAGAAAGTTTCCATTTTACCTTTCAGAGCTGTGCCTCTGCTGTGGGAGGAGGGAGTCTAGAGGCTTCAAGGAAAACAGTTAAAAGCACAGGATGACTGGGTTTGAATCAAAGGGTGCTTTATGCAGACTTCTGCGTGGTAGCTGAAAGATACTCCGGCAATTATTGAGTCTGGAGAGCTCTAAACTTCCTTTTAACCAAGCAAAGCACCACATGGCATGTGAAGCAGGTGGGCTCAGTTGTTGTGGTTGGGCTCAGTTGTTGGGGTGCCTCCTCTTGGGTTCTCCTCTTTTCCTGTGGTGCTGTACCCCACAGCCTCAAGGGTGATGCTCTGGAGCAGGTGCCCACCACCCAGCCAGTTTACTCCAGACTGGGAAACCATCTGCCCAGTATCACCCACGTACCCGAGGTCATAAAGGAGCTAGCACACTGCGAGGCTCTGAGTCTTCCTTCTCAGCCAAGCTGTACCATGATACCGTGTTGCCCAGGCTGATGACTTGGTGTCACCCTTGAGATTATAGCTAGAGCACTGGTTATCAATGTGCACACCAGAACAAAGATTCTGCAGCTTTGTTCTGACTCCTGAGTTCTAATGGCTACACTTAACCCAAACTTCTACAGTTTTCATGACATATTAGTTAAGAATTTAAATTTTAAAGTAATGGCTTTATTGAGAGAGAATTTACATACCATGAAATTCACCCCTTTAAGGTATATAACTCAGTAGTTTCTAGTATATTCTTATAGTTGTGAAATACTATCACTACCCAATTTTGATCACCCTAAAAAGAAACCCCTGCATCAATTAGCATAGGAACCATTTCCTGTTCTCCTGACTACCAGTCCCTGGCAGGTGTCATCTATGTTGTCTTCACAGACGTGTCTACACTGGACATTTAGTGGTTTTCTACGGTTGGATTTAATCATTCAACATATTTCTAAGTCTCATCCATGCTGCAACATGCATTAGACTTCATTCTCTCTATGGCCAATGTTCCCTGGATTATGTAAACTGTATTTTGTCTATTTAGCAGCTGATAGCCTTAGGGCTGTTTCCACCTTTTAACTCTTAAAAGAACAGTTGTTGTTTCATAGCTAGTCGCTCATCTGGAATGAACCTCATGGGCTCAGCACTGAGGGGTCAGAAGGGCCACATCCCTCCCAGGAGGCTGTGGAGGAGGCTGCTCTGACTGCTCCAGTTCTGGAGGCTGCCCACCGCCCTTCACTCAAGGCCCATTCCGTCTTCCGTGTCATTAATGGCCATAGCAGCCTTCCCCGTGTCGCACTGCTCTGACACTCACTCTTCTTCCTCCTTCCTCCACATTCAGAGAATCCTCAGGGCCACACTGGGCTCACCAGAATAACCTCTTTCCTCCAAAGCCAGGAATTAGCAACCTCCACTCCTCTAGCTTGCTGTGTCGTCCCATCCTCACAAGTCCTGCCGATGGAGACCCAGCGTCTTCGGGAAGCAGAGGCTAATTCCACCTTTTACACCTCCCCAGGGCTGGCTCTGTCTGTCTGCCATTGCTGTTGGTTTAGTGCATCTTCCAAGCAAACTCTGTAAAGTTTGTGCATGTAGCACCTGTATCCATAGAATTCCCTGCTTGCTTACTTAGGAGTTAGCTCGTGGGTGAACAGGGAGTTCCATAACTGTCTGGGACCAGAGCATCTCAGCCTCTACTGAGGCTTGTCCACGGCTCCTGGGGTTCTACACAAGGCCCTGCATGGTGCCCAGGCACAGGGTTACCTGTACTTCCACCTCCTGCTGTGCACTGAGGCTCACTAACCAGAGGTTCAAGCTTAGAGACGTCCCAGCTTATTTCCAGGCCTGAGCATGGTCCTGCACATACATGTAGCTTTCTAACTTCTCGGAAACATGCTGGAGCATTTCCAGTGCTGCTGTGGACAGCTTCTGCCCTAGTTTTTTCTTTACAGTTTTTGGTCAGCCTCTTTCCTGTGTGTCCCATTTGTATCGCTACCTTGGAGAGCTTTAATGTTGAGCAGCTGCACTGGATCATTTTTGTCAAATACCCTGGAGATAGGGCTATGTGCACAGAGAAATCTGAGTCAGACTGTATTAACAAGAAGCCCTGAAAATGGGTCATTTCCAGGGAAGTACTGGTCTAGTGAGACTGTGGGATTCTGGGGCGGAGCCTCTGTCCCTCCAGGAGCTGCTAGACGGTTTTCACAAGCACCATGGTTGCAAGGCTATTGGTTTCCAAGGCTACTGCAGACCCAGGGACAGTATGGTAGGAAAAGGCAAGTTAAAACTCCATGCATCTTGCTCGTGATACTAATATTCCATGGTTTATTCCTGAACGAATGCTCCATGGATTGTGAAAAGCCTCATCAATTTCCAGAATTCCATAAAAGCTAATTTTGAGAAATTTTTGCAAGTTTTCTCATTGGTTCAAGACAGACTTGGTGCGTGTGGGTGTCCTTACTCCATGTTCCATGCCTCTAAAAGCGCTTTCTCACCCGTCACCACCTCTCCACCTTCTCTGAAATGAACATGCTTTGCTACTTCAGGACATCAGCCTCTCATACAGAAGGGCAGCCTTCCTTCAGTGAGTTTCTTTTTTCTACCCTTTCACCACAATCTTCATCCAAAAGCCCAGTTAAATGGATTTCCACCTGAAAACCCTCACATGACCTCGCATGAGGTTTAGGGTCATGACTGTCATGGATTCTGTCATGCATCAAGTAAGTTGGGCCTCTCACTTGTCACGATCTGGCCTCTGACAATAACAGTCTGCAGAGGTTGAGTATACCCTTTCTGAAATGCTTGGGACCAGAAGCATTTTTGATTTTGGCTTCAGATTTGGAGTATTCGCTCATGTCTAATGGGATACCTTGGGGATGGGAGCCAAGTCTAAACGTGAAGCCCGCTCACGTTTCACATGTAGGGTACTATACGTATCCTGAGGGAATTTTATACAGCCTTCCTAGCACACCTGCATTTTGACTGTTACCCATTACAACACAAGATCTAGTGTGAACTTTCCCACTTGAGGCATCATGTCGATGCTGAAAATCGTTTCAGATTTTGGAGTCTTTCAGAGTCTGGACTCAGGATGCCCAGCCTGCACTTGTTACTTGTTGATGAGAGGTAACACACCCCAAGATGCACTGGCTTGAAGTGATGGTTGTCATGAACTAGCCACAGCCGTCCTCCACTGACGGGATATGCAGGGCTGCAGGATTAAGCAGCTATTGCCGCGTGGTGTGTGAGGAAGGAAGCCTAGGAGGTTTCCCGGGGAGACTCCAGCTCGGGCTCCCTGGTGCTGCCATCAGATGTTAATGGGTCCTGGAAGATCCCCCTTCATGGTGCTCACTACAGGTGGACAGCTTGGTGTCCACTCTTACAGGAGCATCAGTGGCTCTGCACATGGTGTCACCAGAGGGTCATCTGGACGTCATCATGACATGGCTGGCATCTCACAGAGTGAGTCAGAGACCACCAGGAAGCAGCCCAGCACTTTTTCTGGCCTAGTTTTGGAAGCTGCATGTCATCACAGTTGGCTCATTCCACAGTCCCTGATTCAGTGTAGGGAAGGCACAAACCCCAATCCTTGGAAACAAGAATCACAGGGGAACATGTTGGAGCTAATTGCTGTAGTGCTATTGGCCTCAGACCCTGTGCAGAACATAGATACTTAAATTATAATTTGGTCATTCCTTAAATAAGTGCAAATCTCTTTGCAGAGGGAAGGCATACACTACAATAACAACACTCACACAGATAACTGCGGTGTCAGAAAATGGAGGAAACATGATACTGAACACCCAGTGACAGTGGGATTGTTCCCAGCTTGCCAGGGGAGTCTGGACCTCAAGTTTCTTGGCTATGACTAAGAAATCGGAAGACGACATCCACTTCACAGTCCCAAGAAGTTCCTTTTTATATTGAAAGACAAATATGCTTGGAATTAAGTTCAAAAACAGTCCTCTTGAAAAGAGGATTGGTAAAGACTTGCAACATCAGAGTGGGGAAGATAACCTCAGAATCACCAGGAATGATTTTTAGTTAAACTACTGATATCAGAATTTATTGATCATAGTCATAATCTGCTTCAAGAGTCTGAAGAAAAGCCAATGATTTCTAAATCCCAACCTTCCCAGGACAGAATAGAGTTTACCAGATATTGCTTATAAGCAATCAACACCTAAATCAAGACTGTTTCCAGGAATGGAAAGTCATACGGCTCTCAGTACCGGCTCGAAAGCTGGAGGAGATGCATGAACACAGGGGACATTGTGGATTAATTGTGATTGCTCAATTCCTCGCTTGTGGGTTCTGAACCTCCAGTGAGCGATGTGGTCATCAGTGCTGAGCCTGGTTCACAGGCCGGGCCTTTCCAGGGCTCCCCATGCTGTGGTCAGGGAACAGGAGGATGGAGCCCAGTGCAAGAAGCACCAGGGGTGCCTGTGATCTGCTGTTGAACCAAACAGGTCAAGTCTAATTTCTTTTGTATCAAAAAGAAGCTTGTAAGGACCAAATAAATCGACAAAAACAATTCTAAATGTGTGGTAATATCCAGTCGCCCTGAAATGCTCACTGAAACACTGAATAATGAAGAGGCCGACGGCACTGGCAGTGACCTTCAGGCGGACTGCAGAGCACTGGGAGCCTGGGAGGGTGCAGGGGAGGCATGAGGAAGCTCTGCTGGTGGGACGGAGCAGGGCCCATCGCGCTGTGTGAACGCACCAAATAACGGTCACGTGCACCTGACGCACTCGTAACACGCTTTCCTAAAAGGTGACCTTCAGACCTACCTTTAAATTTGGCTTCACAGGTGCTTAAGAAATATTTATGAAGATTCTCTTTTTAAGCTGCATCCCGGGGTTCATGTGAACTTCATTAAGTCTTAAAAACATTTTGGCCTATGATCGCTGTTCTTTGGCAGCGTGGATCTCAAATTTTGAGTGGTTGAATTTTCCCAGCTCTCTTGTTAAAATTGCAGATTAATGTGACCCCACTTCCAGAGGGGTTGGTTGAGCTCCCAAGCCTGCATTTTCACTAAGGGGGTGATTGTGAAGCAGTCATCTCAGGCAACACTTTGGGGAGATTATTATTGCAGGGGAGTTGTGCTCTCGGTCATAAAGGGAAGGCCCAACATTTCCACTTGGCAGACCTGGGTTCCTGCCCAGCTCAGCACTAACAGGCCTCCCTGGGACTGCTGGGAACACTGAAGATCCTGCTCTGCAAGGCGCTGAAGAGAGACAGGCAGCATTTGCAAAGCTCTGTAAGCCTTCGAGCCTCCATCGCAACCTCAGGGTACTCCTTCTGTGGTGGCATCAGCCAGAGGGGCGAGGTCACATCCTTAATCTTTCTTATCATTTGCAAGACAATGGCCCCTGTCTGCTGTGTGGGGCTCTAGGCTCTCACACAGACCTATCAGGGGATTTCAGGACTCACAAATGGACTATTAAACCTGTAGCCCTTTCCTGAGAGCTCTGCCCTCCATCTGAGTTGCAGAACTTCCTTTGATTTTTAAGTGGCTCCTCTGTTGGAGATAGCTCCCCTCCTCCTCCTCTGGGAAGAGGGAGTCACAAGGGAGTGAAGGTGGGTTTGTGGCATCTGGCATGCTGCTAACTTTAATGGAGGGCACCAGGCCCTGCCAGCTTCCACGTGATGGTACTGTGGGTGCTGCAGGCCTCTCATGTGGCCACTCCCTCCTCTGGGTCTTGAGATGGCAAATTATCACCATGCAAGAAGGGGACACAGGGCTGAACTCTGCTCATTGGAAGGAACTATTTAGGCCAGAAAAAGATCCAGGAGGAAGAGAGCACAGCAGATGTCGGACTTCCTGAGGACAAGTGAGGGAACAGCATTTCAACAGAAAGCCGGACACGGACCACCATGGCAAGAGAGGGCTCAAGGAAGGAGCCCTCAGTGCAGACGTGTCGAAGACCCACTGTGCTCCAACCACACGCGTCCCCAGTGCCCACAGGACAGCAAAACCTTGTCCCTGGCAAGGAGAACCTCGCAGGCCAGTTCCAGCCTGTTAGGTTAGCGAGGCAAATGCAGAACGCACAAACATGGCTGCCTCTGCCGCGGCGGGCTGAGGCAGCAAGTAGCGCGCATGTGCCCAAGGCACCAACATGGCCGCCGCGGGCGGCACGCGCAGAGGAACAGGGAACACCCAGTATGGCTCATCCCGGCAGGACTCTGACCTCAGCAGGATCCCCTGACCAATCCCAGAGGACACAGGACTCCAGATCACCTCCTCTTCCTACCGCAGGCCCTTCCCTTCCTGCCTTATGCCTTCCTTTTCCGGGTGGGGCCCTTTACATTTTCTGTGCCATGAGGTGCGGGCGCCATTCCTCCGGCTCAAGCCTGGTGATCTGGGGGTTTAGCCCAGGAGCATACCTTCCAAAATAAAGCTTGTCCAGAGGTTCTGCTTGACTTGCTTTTGGTCATCGGGCTTTATACAGCCCACCTTCAGTCTCTGAGCTCTGGACAAGCTGAACTCCTCAATGGGCTGCACTGTGGTCTACCAGCCCATGCCGGGATTTTCCCTCTAGCTGGCACTGCTACTTCCCCTCTTAGATTCCTACAAAAGTTCAGGCAGTTTGTCTTCCCTGTAGTGAGAAGGAACACTCCCTCTTCTGTCCTCCATGACCACATAAAACATGCAAATGCTTCCTGCATGGTAGCCCTGGTTTTGCTCAATTACTTTAATTCACGTTCCCAAGTATTTATTGAGTGTTTACTATGTGCCAGGCCCTGTAATTAACACGGTGCCATAGGACGGAGTCACAGTTGCTTTGCTCCCAATAGCTATTCATGCACTTCTGTTCTTCTGGGAGACAAGAGGGCGAGGTGTTGTGTGGGGGCTCTTCTTGTATTCTCACCATCTCCACAGAACATGCCTGGCACACGGAAAGCACTAAATGAGCACTGGCTGAATAAACAAGACTTTCTTTACATCAGCACTGATTTTCCTATAGCACATGGGCTAGTTACGTTTTGCATGACAGACCTGAAGCAATCTGAAGGTGGAGGCCATCTCTCCACCTTCTGTATCTGCACAGCAACGTTCACAGCTGAAGCAGCTGCTCATGAATGAAAAGAAC
>CM053416.1:18570569-18610235 GCA_028644305.1 Xerus rutilus
CTGGGCCCTGAGTGCCATTCTTGTCATTTCACAGATGCTGTTACATTTACTTCTCACAAGTCCAAGGTTAATGCTGTTATTATGTCCACACAGTGGATGCAAAACTGGAAAGGGGAGGTTCACCATCTCCTGAGGCCTCAGCGACAGACATGTCTGGGGCATAAGCCCAGGCAGTTTGGCTCTACAGCCCACCATCTACTCATAATGATACATTCCAGGAGCTGGCACCCTGTGAGCTTGTGGCCAAATCCTGTCACAGCTGCTTTTGTAAAACTAAAGTTTTATTGACACACAGCCACGTCCAGGCACCTGCATTGCGTCTACGGCTGCTTTCACACTAGGTGGCAGAGTGGAGCAGCTGCAATAGAGACTGCAAGGCCACCAAGCCTCAAAGGGCCCTTTATGGGAAGTTCACTGACCTCTGCTCCAAGAGTCCCCACCACTGGGCGTTCTCGCCAGTCACATCAGTCACTTTAGCCCTAGTGTTCTTTTCTATAAACTATGGGTCACACCTCTGACCCCAAAGGCTCCTAAGAGCTCCCCAGTCCCAGTGTGCATGTGTCCTGTGCCTGCTGGAGGACAGTCACCAACACCTCCTGAACCTATTGGACTGCAGAGGTTCCGGTGTGTTCTGTTGGAAGGTTGCCCAGTAACACCATGGAGAACTAGTCCCAAGAGCTGCACAGTTTGGGAGATTTTGAGAGGCTCCAGACCCAGGGGCCCCATTTCCAAGATGAAGAAGCTAATGCACCTGTGGAAGATCCCCCTGCCATTCAGATGACAAGGGGAATGAATCCCCTCAGCATCCCACATGAGGCTCTGCCCGGTGGCCAGGGTGGCCCTCCATCCAGCCCTGCCGGGTTTCTCCCGGTCCCCCTGCTGTCCACCAGCCCTTGCCTCCGTGAGACAAGATGCAGCTTCTCAAGGCCAGAGCTCACCTGCTGCTCGTCTCTGGTCCCAGTGGACCGCACAAAGCTCAGAGCACAGCAGGCACACGTAACTGCTTATTGAACGAACAGGGGATTCCCCAATGCCACATGCCATCTGGCCTCTGGATTCCTTCCTTCAGCCACCATTGCCTGGTGAGCTTCAATGTAAGATGTGGGTTTTGCCTATTCAGATACAAGATCCTCCCCTCACCTCTGTATATGCAAAGTGTCATCTCCCATACAAAACACATGTACGCCGGGTGCCGTGGCACACACCTGCAATCCCAGTGACTTGGGAGGCTGAGGCAGAAGGATCACAAGTTTAAAGCCAGCCTCTGCAACTTAGTGAGACCTTGGGAAACTTAGCAAAGCCCTGTCTCAAAATTAAAAATTAAAAAACAGGCTAGAGATGTGGCTCACTGGTTAAATGCCCCTGGATTTAATCTCCAGTACCAAATAAATAAATATATATATATAAAATAAAAAACATATATGATGGTACAGCATATAGTTACTTAAATCACATGACATCAAGGATACCTTGTAAGATAGAAAGAAGGAATATTAAAATGGAAAAGGAGAGAAGAATAATGAAATTTGGTCGCCAATTCTGAAGCCCTGGTCAGTTGAGGCCCTTGTCTCAGAGCATGACTCTAGTGTTCAATGGTATGTCTTCTCATATGACACGTCCCTCTATCAAGGTAACGACCTAACCTTGCAGTCAACTGGAGAATCACAAAGGTTTTCCAACCTGAAAAGCTTGGCTGGGTAGGACTTTTCGATCTCATACCCATCTCCAAACGGGCAAAGATGTGGCCAAATGTATCCAATATAGTGTTATCAAGATTCAGGAGAGAGCAAGTCATACCAGCTTTGTGCAGTTTCGACTTCACAGCTGAAGATGAAATCAGCTCTGCCGAGACACCATCCCTCCTTCTGTTCCCGGGCGCATCCTCCCACAGACAAGAGGCTGTGTCCCCTGGACGCTGGGCAGGAAGGCTGGCCCAAGAGCACTTCTGAATGGCAGCATGTCAGGACTAGATGAAGGATGGAGAGCAAGCGCTAACTCTGCAGCCCGTGTCCTGCTAGTTCAGAGCTGGCGGAGGGACAAGGTCCAGCCAAGCCATCTTCCAGGGGCCTTGGTACTTGGGCTGCTCTTTAGGGGAGCTTTGCCAAGCCTCGTCACAGATTTTGACTTCTGCTGGTATCACTGGAAGGGGTCTGTTAAACCTCAGGCTGAAGGGATGGATCAAGAGGGAAAAGGCTCGGGATGAGAAGCTGCCCTGTGTCACAGCTGCTCCTCGTGGGCCAAACACCAAGACAAAAATTTCATCATCATAACCCGACCTTGAACCAAGGAGTGAGGCTCCTGTTTATTAACAGCAGCCACAGGCAACCTCCGCCTGTCCTGCTAGCAGCTGGCTGCACTGAAGTCAGTTCTGAAACGACATCTGTAGCCCTGGCTACCTGGACACAACCTGAAGGGTGCCAGCCCCATTTGGAAGTGAAGGCAGAGACCATATGTGAGCTTTTATTACCTTGGTTAAATAAATGAGAAACATAAAACCTGGGAGATGAGACCGTAGGATTTCTTAGTCATTTCTATTGATCAGAAGACAGCTCCAAAAAGGCTAAGAACTATTTAAAAATAAACAAGCTGTATTTTTTCCTGTCTGCTGTGTGCTTTCCAAGCAAGGCTCTCCCCCCACACACTCCTGCAGCAGTTGGGAGAATTAGTTTCCAGTAGGAGAAAACCTTATTTATCAGACGCTATTGAGAGAGCTGTGATCGTCTTCATCACAGTGATTTTTAATATCTCCTGGCAATGTTCCATTTTCTGATTTAAGTTTGTGGACCTATCTGCCACTCCACAGGGACCTCAGCCTGGATTTCTACAGGATACTCAAGAGCATGTTTTAAAGCACAAAGACAGTAAACAACAGAGAAAGGACAAAAATAAATGTAACAAATACTAAAAATTTCCCCAGATCCTTCCGGAATACTCTCCAGATGCATGCTTTCCATACTGTGCTGATTGCTCTGAAGTCCATTCCAAAGTAAGATGCAAGGGGGAGGCCAGGGTGCCTGACTCCCAAACACACAAGTCTGCTAAAGTTGCCAGAAAGGACCCAGATCATTTTCCCCCAGGGCTGATGAAGCAGTTAGCCATAGTGGATAATGATGGAATTAGGATGTCCAAGTTGTAACTCATCTCCTTCACAGACTAGCTAAACATAGGTGTGACCCTCAGGGATGTCACTTGCCCCTCTGTGTCTCAGGTTCCACCTATAAAATGAGTATGTTAATGCCAACTTAAAGTTACCAGTGACGCAAGTTGAAGCTGCTACAGGACTCAGCACTGCCCCTGGATCATGACACATTCAGCAGGTTGTATCTCTTGTTATGTCAGAGATGAAGATGATGATAATGTTGATTGTCTCGAGGTTCTGCTCACTGTCAATCATCTTAGCCCAGATAACTCAAGGCAGTGGCCACCCAACTGCTTCCTCTTGATAGAATACAGGTAACAATAGGTTCAAATAAATGGATCAATTTGTAACACAAGAGACATTGTCCTACGCGATGTCTAAGCATTTTCTTAACTTAGTGGACACAATGTCCAGACTGTCTGTATCTAGTTTGCAGATGAGAAGACTGGTCTGGGAAAGTCATGTAATATGCTGAAAGTGTCCTCCTAAAAAGCAGCAAACCCAGGGAGAAATAAAAGCAGCAAACAATCAGACCAACACAAAGCCTCTGCCTGATCCAAAGCCCATGCTGTCGACCACTAAGCAGCGCTGCCCATGACTTCAGATCCACGCCCCATGTTGGATTCTGATTCCTTGTTGCTTCAGAGTCCCTGGTAGAAAGGACAGCCTGAAAGCCAAACTCTCAGAGACATGGGGACCCCTGCTCCAACACCCTTCTTTTCCCAGTCCTGACCTCAGGGTCCCTGGCCTTCTGCCCAGTGCTGTCTCAGTAAGCCCACTATGGTGCTAGGCTGACCTCATCCAAGCTACTAGCCTGGTCTGCTCTTAGTTTCTTCAAAAGAGCTCCAGCATCATAAATGGCCCCCTTGGGCCAATACAGCCTGCTTGACCCTGGGGTTTGGACCACCTGGTACTTGAAGGGGGAAAAAATAATCACCTAATTACTGCAACCACCTGCCTGCCATCACGGCAGTGCTCCTGACTGCTGCCAGGTGCTCGGCTGGCAGGCTTGGATCAATTAGTAATTGTAACCAAAGCTGAATGCAATTAATTACATAACTTTAAGCCGTGCAACTTTAATACCCTAAATTACTTCATGAAAATGCTTTAAAATGGAGGATTGTAGCAAATTAAGGAAAGCAGCTACAAATAAGTTTTTTATGCCAGGCTTAGATCATACTCAGTCCTTGCAAATCTCACGTCCGACCTTTCCCACTTTCCTGCTATCAATGAAATGATTTGTTAATTCTCAATTTGTAGCCCAAGTTCTAAAAGTGGCAGAGATTGCTGTCACAGACCATGGGGAGGGGGTGGGGTCCCCTGTGGTCACGTGGTGGCAGGTGTCCTGCCAGGCAGCGGGAAGTGCAACAGAGCATAAACTAGGGGGTCCAGAGGAAGTGTCCTGCCTCTGACCTTGGGGACCTTGGTAGAGGCACCCTCTTCCATCCCCGTATCCCATTTTGCACAGGGGCAACATCAATGCTGGAGAAGACAGTGTCCACACTGAGCAATGCGATTCCTGGCATGGAATGAAGACCTGCTGAAGGCTCAGGGCATCCATGTCTGCCGCTACCGAGCAGCTGGGGGATCGCCAAGTCTGCACGGCTCTGCCTGGCTGTGCTGCCCCCACTGCCCAGCACTTCCCAGTGAGGGGCTGTTGACCAGCCAGGACACAGTCTGTGGAACCTTTGGACTCTGTCATAAGTGGGTTATCATCAGGGCTTTCCCCTAACGTGGAGCATATCCAAGGACCAGGGGTATGGCTGGGGTCTGGAATGGCCCCCAAAGCTCCTGTGTTGAAAGCTGGCCCACAAGCTGCAATGCTCAGAAGTGAAGCTTTGGGGCAGTGATTGGACTGTGGGGGCTGAAACCTCATCAATGGATTACTCCACTCGATGGATTAACAATGGATTACTGGGAGGCAACTGTAGGCGAGGGGAGAGGGTGCTTGGTTGGAGGAAGTAGGTCGCTGAGAGTGTGCCCCTGGAGATGGCATCTCCTGTCCCACCGTCCCCTCACTCTCTCTGTCCCTGCTTCCTGGCTGCCTTGAGCTGAGCAGCCTTCTGTTCCCCCACCACGCCCTCCCGCCATGCTGTTCTGCCCCACCGCAGGCCAGAGCAGCACAGTGGGCCGTGTGCAGACTGAGACCTCAGAGATCGTGAGTCAGAATTAACTTGTCCTCCTCTAGGCTGTTCCTGCCACATATTTTGGTCACAGTGACAAAAAGCTGACTGATACAATCATTCATGCAGCATCTTGAGCCTCAGTTTCCACATCTCAACAGGGTCGTCTTGACAACTGAGTGCAGTGAGCTCGACCTGGTTGAAGTCACCCATGTAATCAATACGTGTCCACGTCTACCAGACTCTGCTGGTTTACTGGAATTCTGATTTGCGGTTTTTTTTCTTTACAATCTCCCTTATCTTCATTCCACAATGCTAATCAAGCTCTTCTCTGCTTTCTTGCTCTGTTTTTTTTTTTTTTTTTTTTTTGTGGGACAGAGAGTGGAAGTCAAACTGAGTGTTCCGCAGACACTGGAGAGACAACACTAGAGATGTGACCTACCTAGGGCAGGACAGAGAGAGGAGGTCTGTGCCCCCAAGAGCAGGGAGGTCAGGTGTTCCCTGGAAAACTTAGGACTGCAGGAAGAACACTGGACAGGTGGTGACATCTGTGGCTTCTCAAGGAAGGATGGTCCTTGCCTCAGGAGAACTCCCCAAGGGGAGGGGAGGAGAGCTGAACCAAGGGGCAAACAGCATGGTGTGGACAGGAGGCTAAAGGACTGCCAGCCACAGGAACAGGAGGTGCCATTTTGCATCTGAATTCCCTAGATTTCACTGGCTCTTGCAGTGACGGGAAGCCCCCACAATGATGGTGGCAGGGTGAGCAGAGTGGGTACAGCCTGCCCCACAGTCACAGTGGGGCTCACGGTTAAAGCAGGCTATGCCATATGGTAGAAGGGGTGTGGTGGGCCACAGGCCTCTGAACCGCTCAATCCGTGTACCCTGCTCTGTCTCAAGGCAGAGGGCACAGCAGGGGAATCTGAAGACACCTTGGAAGAGTGTGGCACAGAAGGGTGGGTCTGGGACTCTGGGCTGCCATGGTAAACGTCACTTGCTAAATAAGTGCTAAGAAATCAGCTGACATGATACGAAGCCACCAAGAACTGGATGATTTTGTCAGACTGTCCAGCATTAATTACACTTCCTAGTTGAGTGTCTGACGTAGAGTTCACCATCAACCCTGAAAGCCAGAGGCCGGGAAACAGATTTAAAGGGATTTAAGGGGAATAAAGAATAAAGTATGAGTCATATCTGAGATTGTGCACAGCTTCATTAGTACAACCTGGATTTTCCATGTAGAGATACAAGCAACAGGGACGGGGGGCAATAAAAGTCACAAAAGCAAGGATTTTCCTCCGTGGGCTGTTCTGATGACTCATAGGACGGGTTCTCTCACTCGAGAACAATACCAGGGTTGGAGTGGCATCTCTTTCTTGGAGACCACCACAGGCTCCAGACAAGACTGACCTGTGAATCCTAGCCACCCCATGAGATTCTCTCTGCAAATAGGATTGAGGCTAGTACCTGGAAGTATGAAATAAATAAAACATGAACAAATAAAATGAAGCTGTCTCTGAGAGCTCAATCCTAAGCCCTGCGATGCTGGAGGAGAGCCTTTCAAATTACATCCCAGGGACATCCCTACCTCTATCCACGTCCTCTAGCTTTCCCAACAAAACTCTGCTCGGCTCCACCTCATCTTACCACCTTCCTGGCTCCAGTGTCTGACTTCTCTGCTCTCCCAAACCACTTCTAACTAGTCCTTGAACATGTCCTATGACATGGCATGAAACACTTTCTCTGCTTCAGTGATTTGAACCATCCAGGAAATAGATTCCCCTACAGCACCAACTGGGTCTGACTGTGAAGAGTTCACCATTGACCTCTATAGAGATGTCCTGCCAAGCACTGGATCACATTAGATTGTGCACCATTTAAACAGATTTGCTAAGAATATTGTGCTGCATTTGGTTGTCTAGAGGAAATGATAGCTGAGCTGTGAGCAAAAAGCATAGCTCATTCACCTGTTCATGGATGAGAGGACAGCCATGGATGTGCCTGCCCAACATCCATTCCTCCTCTTACGGGGTGAAGATGCCACTTTCCTCTGGGCACCAAGCCTTGCTTACTTTAGTTCTTATGGTTCACCAGTGCCCGGTTCCATCTCCACTCCCTTCTCTGGTTTCAGACTGTGAACAGGATGCTAGCTTGTCTGGAGTGCACATCCCTCTGGCTTCTGCTAGGAAGATCACGGTTGTCATCTGAGCCCAAGTTGCTGGGGCTTTTGAAGGAATTACATGGAAATATCCACTCTTCTTGTTGGAATTCTAACCTTGCAGATGTAAGCTGGTGAAGGTCACCTTGTTACCACTCTGGAAGTGGGCACTGAAGCACAGGAGGTGACCCAACACATGAAAAGAAGAGAAAGTTGCTCATGACGAGTAAGTGCAGCACCCAACTCGGCTGGTGTTTTACATAAAACAAAGTTCCCTCTTAAGCTTTGGCTAGTGTGGATGGGGATGCTCCATTGGTCTTACAAGTGGGCCTAGGTTGAACTGATGGCATCGGGGGGATCTTCATGGACACAGTATTTTCAGTCATTGTTTACTCCTGGCTGTCTTGCTCGCTGACTTGTACCCGTGTCGGAGACACTACCACTGTAGCTAACTTTAGGGGACTTCCCAAAAGGTCATAAGCTTTTTCCCCAAGTAAAAACTATACAGATACCTGAGAGGATTGGGAAAATAAAACAAAATGCAGATTCCCATACCCTATACCTAAAGATTTTAATTTGAGAAACCTTTTGCGCATTCTATAAAACAGTTTCCAAACAAGCTGCCCGGATGCTTCTGATTCAGGTAACTGCACTCCAGCTAACAGCACCAGGGAGAGAAGACAGGAACTGGGCCGAGAGGGGCAGGGAGAATCTCCATCTGCCTCTACTGCCTAGTGCCTGGCTTATGAAAGACGCTGATAATGCCATGGCGGAGGGCTCTGCAGGAACGCCCGCGAGGAGTTCAGTGCTGTGGTGATCATACAGTAAACCTTAATAAACGGTATCTATGGCAATGTGTCCACATCACTCACTTCCAGGTAAACTAATTACTAGTCATTAGAATGGAGTCGCACATAAGGCCTCCTATCAAGGAGACACAGAGACGATAGATTTGGTGTGGAAAGCGGAGTCAGCTCTTCCTCAGCCCAGTGAGTGTTCTGGTGTGGTGTACGGGACAGGAAGCAGCCAGGGCCATGGCTCCACCGTGCCTTAGAGCAATGGTCTATCAACATGCCAACCCTCACACTTAAGGTGCCTTGCAATGAGCAACAACAGCCTGACAGATGTGAGCAAGACAAGGCACTGGGTGCAGAGTCTGAAAGTGGCCTGCAGCCTGGGGAACAGGCATGTGTGCACCAGGAGGGAGCACAGGTCAGCCTGGCATTGGGACAGGGGGCATGGCTCTCAAGGATGTCTGTCCTGGGCTCCAGTCACAGAGGCCCCAGGAATTAGGTAAGCTGTCACGTCAACCTGTCACTGAGCACCGTCAGCCTCTGATTTCCAGTGTATAAAATAACTTGAGGAAAGTAAAGCCCCTCTCATCGGGTTGTGCTCAACAAAGCGATGGTGCGGCTGCATGGACTGCTGAGCAGTGTCGATGCTCACTCACGAGAGCAGCCATTACTGTGATCAATTAGTATTCTTATGGCTTTACTGGAAATCCTGTTTTGGAAAAAAAAAATCTGACAAGATGAGGATAAATTTTTGCAGAAAAAGCATACAAATCATTTCAAAATTTCTTAGACTGGACAGTGAGAAAAGGAAACAGAGAAACAACACAACCCATCAATCGGAATCAGTGGAAAAGAAAGAAGAAAACAAAAGGCTGAGCAAGCATTCCCTGCCACGCTGGCCCTGTGGGACCTCACCTCTCACACAGAGCCTCTGCTAGACTTTGCCCTTGGTCATAGCGCAGCAGCGAGAACCCACCAGCACCAGCCGGCGTTCTGATGAGGTATCTCCAATAGCATCTCCAAAACGCACCTGGACTGATTGCCTTTGCTGCCATAACAGTTGCAAAAAAAAAAAAAATGTTTCTAAAATGCCTCCTTTTCCAAACTGCCCTGGGCTTTGGCTGATGAAGCAATGCTTCAGTCGGTGGCCACGATGGGAATCTGAGGATATTCTTAAAGGATAATCGTGAGGTGGCTTCCCAGGATGCCTCTATTTCCAACCAATTCCTCGGCTTCCGTGTGGTGATGACACAGAGAGGTGTATGAAACATAAGAAATGGAAACTGGGAGCCAGTCTCATTTCTTCCTGTGTCTTTGGTAACTGCAGGTGTGTGTTAATGAATTACATGACTGGTGAAATAAAATTAAAGGCAGCTGCGTGTGTTTACAAAACTGTAGCCGCAAATTACAGGTATCTGCAGCATCCATAATTCATCCATAATTGACAATTTTCATATCACTGGATAAAGAATCCAGTCATGCATATGATTACAGTGCTTGCCTCTCAGCACTACAGCCCTCCCTTCATTACCCACACAGCATCTCAAATGAAATAAATACAGCTCTTCAGACAGAGGTGAGCCTCAAGGTAAACACCAGAGTTCTGCAGACAGCTCAGCACCCCCAGCTCCATCTCTTGCTGCCCACTTCCAGGCCCCAGGCCACAGAGAAGAGAGGTCACACACAAGCTTTAGAAATATACAGACTAGGTCTACTTTTGACATTTTGGCCTAAATCTAGAAACCAGAGCTAAGTTTCTATCTATGCCTCAATTTCATCTATTAAATGAGATAGCAGCAGTGCCTAATTCTCAGGGTTAAGGTTGAGTTAATTCATGCTTTGAGTGTTGGCCAGCACTTAGTAAGCATCTGGTGAATGCACACTCACACCTCCAAGCTCAGTTCCTTAGTGGTTGTCAGGAGGGTAAAGCAAGGCCACACATGGGAAGTGCTCAGCTCACCTCTAGGCACACAGAAGCTCCACAACACAGGAGCTGGAGGTACAGTCAGAACAGCTGCACCCTGAATCAACAGAACGAGTTAGTGTTGCCAGTTAAAAAATAATCGTGTGCACATGTCCTAAATCTTGGGCTTATAACTTATCTGGAGAAGTGTTTATTTGGGTATTCTGTACTCCATTTCAGTGTGATGCAAATACTACTGGGGACTGGATTTGTATGAAGCTTCAGACTTGTGTGAATTGGACTTTGTTAAAAATCCCTCATACCAGGGATGCCCTGTGCGTGGGAGGGAGGTGCCCTAGCTCCACCTCCCCGAAAGGGCTGAGCGGAGCTGCCTCATGAGGCCAACTGCCACGGAGAGCAAAGCTGGACCTAGCCGGGAGGTGATGGAGACAGAGCTGAGAAGCTGCAGGAATGCAGGCCAAATGCTTATCTGAAATTTTTGTGACACTCTCCAGACTAACTTTCTCAAAGGCCCACCACCTCACAGATGAGAAGCTGAGGGTTTGATGTTAAGCAGCACTGAAATTTGGGAAGACGCGGCAATGTAAACACATTGCAACAGTGAAGAGAACGTCAGAGAAACCAATCTGGACAGTGTCAGCATTACTGCCTGTCAGCGAGCACAGGGTCCAGCAGGCAGACTTCACTCATCCAGACGATGAAGGACAGGAAGTTAAGAGCGATCCTCTCTGTGCAGGCCTGCTGACTTCTTCAAATGGTCATCAAAGGCCATGCAACGCTGGGGTGAATTTAAGGCATGATATGCAGTCATCTTCAGGTATGAACCATTACTCAAAAAAATAACAAAAAAATACATGAGAGAGCGAATGATAACAAACCGAGCTGCAGCTACTGACCAGGCAAACCAGGTGGCAAGGTTTCTCCCACCCCCTCCGCTTAGAACCATGGGCGCGGGGCAAAGGTCAGATACCAGAACACGGCAGGAGCCACAGGCTGCTTCTAGCACATGAGTTCAGAGCATACAGAGGTGTCACACTTATGTCTCTCAAAGGGAGATAGTGTTTTTCTTCCACAATATTAAAAATACTTAGTAATATCTCACATGGGTTTGGTATTTCCTCTGAATGGGGCCACATTTCATTTTCACAATGGAGCTGAGAAGTAGGCAGGGCGGGGTAACCCCATTTTACACACGGAGAGCAGAGTTAAGTGTCTGCTCACAGCCATCATAAGTGGACCAAGAGCCGGGCATGGAGCTCCTGTGTGGTGCAGCTCTGCAAATGTTCAGGTGTTCCAAGATTGCCGTCTCTGGTCAGAGCTAGGGGACACACACAGATGGTCATGCAGTCAATGGCACGGAGGTCTTGAGGGTTTGCATTGCTTTATGTGACGGTCAGTCAGCTCTGGCCAAAGAGGACCAAGCAGCTGACGACAGCAAAGAGGATCATAGGGACGGTCCCAACCTCTGACGGTTGACCTCTGACTTTTCAACTTTATGCTGAGATGAAAGCCACGCACATTTGCACTTGGACCTTTTCCTGGTATATGATCCCCTGTGGTGCTGGGCAGTGGCAGCAAGCAGAGCTTCCAGGCAGCACGTGCTACTAAGGGACACCTGCCACCCCCGTGTGCTGCATTCAGAAAGTTACATGAGACGACCAGGACTTTATTCACAAAAGACTGTGTTAGGTGGTTGTGCCCAACTGCAGGCCACTGTGAGTGAACCGAGCAGGGGTGAGGCAGGCTGCACCCAGCCATGATATTGGGGATTGAAGTGGTTCAGTGGACTTTCCCTCAGTGATGTTTCAACTGGGTTCATCATTAAGACACTCCACGTGAGTCAGGACCATCTGTACCCACAGGGCCTGGAGACAAGAGGCACACCATGCCATGCAGGGGAGGGCCCCTGGGGAATGCACCCAGTGGTCAAAGGCCAGAAGAAAGGAGGACATTGAGGGGCCTTTCCTGGGGCTTCCTCGAGAATGGCCATGAAGGGCAAACCGTTCTGGACTGGCTGGTTGGAGCAACTTCAGTGGGTGGTGAACTATAGGGATGGTCCCACCTGCCTGGCAGTGGGCACTCAGATGATCCAGGAGAACAGTATGGCCTCCTGGATGTACAGGTCAGATAGGGGAGCTGGCTCTGGCTTCTCAGAGTGCAGACCAAAGGTGCACTCTTGGACAAAACTCTTGCTGTCTCGACCTCGAGCCCCAGAGAACTAGTCTCTTCCCAACGGGAAAGGTTCTTCAAGATCTCAAAACATCATAATTCACAGAAAATTTAAAAACCTATGCAAGGGATGTTTAAAGGTTCTTGTGCACCCAGGCTGCTGGCTCATGCTCCCAAATTCCCAGCTTGACTTAAATCATTTAAGTCTAAACAAGGAATCTGTTGTGTAAGTGTGGCTCTAACCCTTCTGAAAATCAGCATAAGGATGTAATCAAGGCCGAGACATCAGAGCACCTACCTCAGCTACAGGATCTTCCCCACATTCTGTGAGAATTCCTCACTGCCGTCCCAGTGGTTCCAAACTTAGGCACACACTGGTACCACTGGGGAGATTTAGAGATTGATTGTAGTCCAGTTCTTACTCCTGATCTAAAGACTAGGTTCTGATCCAGCCTAAAGACCTTGCAGATTATCTAAGGGGAATTCTAGATTAAGCCATGTAAAAACATTTCTGCTTCCCTTCATTTTAATGGTAGAATTTCTGTTCCTAATAGATGCACGCATCTCGTGGGCCCCAGGGTGGTAAGATATGGTTGATAGCGTTGGACAAGCCAGATGCACCCTGTGACAGCACTCTAACCTGGCCTCTTTCATCCTCATTTTCCAATAAGGAGCTGTAACTTCCTGTGGGCTCATGAAAGACTGTGCCCCAGCTCAAGGCCGAAGGGCAGAGGGGAGAGGCACAGAGGCTGGGATTCGATCCTAAATCTAGCCCTACAGACCATGATCTTCCTACAGAAACACTAGGTTAAAAATTCTGTAGGACAGACAAAGGAGGTAAGAGATTAAACTTTGGGGACTGTACATACAGAGAAAGATTAATGTAAAAAGTGTGGTCGGAATGTGTTCTTAGGGGACATGTTCTTAGGGTTGCCCAGTCTCAAATCCTGAGCGCTGCACAAGTAAACAATGGCTGGCAGACAGCGGCCACCCGACTGCAAGGCCTAGTGATACTAAAACGTGTTTGGAAACCAACACATCACTACCTCCTCTCAATCATCACCTACATGCCAGGACCTAAGAACAAAAGGTGGACACGTGTCAGTTGGCCAGCCCGGCCCTCGCAGGTGGCAGACGGCAAATGAGAGGCTCATGGAAACGAGCTGAAGAAACAACAACGGCAAAATTTAGAAGATGCCTTCCAAGGATCCTTCACAGCTTAGCAGACGCCGGCTCCACCAACAGTCGGTGCTGCTACCTCAGAGCACAGAAAGCTATTTTTCCACAGCCCTTAAATTTGATTTCTTTTTCCTTTTTTCAGAAAAGAATGTTTCTGCCAATTTTTCCCCAAAACAAAAAGAACTTAAAAAAAACACTGCTCCAGGCTTCCTGCTGACATAAAGGGCATGCTGGACGGTGAGTGCCCTGCCGGCACCGTCATTAGTACCAGCCCGCGGGAGCAGGGACAGACAGCAACAGGCCAGGCTGTGGGTAGAGCGACCTGAGGTCTAGGCCCGTCTGAGCTCGGAAGCCATTTACTCCGCTCCTCTCTGCGTGGACGCTTGTCTTCCTCCATCCTGCAGCAAGAGCCCTTCTGTTTCAGAGAACACTGGGAAGCAGTTTTTTCTATGGATCAACGGTAGAAAACGCTGTAAGCACCTGCTTTCAATTTTGGTTCAGTTCAGTGGTTCCCAAGGGGTGGCTCTCCCTTCCCACCCCATAAGGAGATGCCTGGCAATGTCTGGGGACTTTCTGGTTCTCACAACTGGGAAGGGAGGTGACTATAGTTACCCAGTAGGCTGAGGCCAGGCTAGTGCACAGATGATGCTCAACAGGGCTGTCTGGCCCCAAGGCTGGCCACGGTGGGGGACGGGAAGGTCACCACTGCCTGCATAGTGCAGAGATGCTGATGGCAGGGCGGGGCAATGATGCTTGTAAACCCGGGGACCGCAGGGTCTAGGACTAACAATCTCATGATTTGGGAACATATTGCTTCATAATACAACACAGAGCCCTTTGATAAGTAGTCACTGATCCAACTCTGTCCTGACCAGCTAGTTTTAGTCAGACAGTAGGCTTCATAAAGGTAGAAAGCCTGTATAGTTCATCTGTTCCTCCAGGGCCTACCACAGGGAAGAGCACACAGTAGATGCTCCATGTATGCTTTACACATCTCTGTATAAAAATTTAAATAGTCTAGCTATGTAAAAACTTAATGCCAAAAAAACCCTGAACTTTCACAAAATTAGAACATGCACTTAAGATGGTCTATCTGGTGGGCTGGGGTCATGGTGCAGTGGTAGCATGCGTGAGGCACTGGGTTCAATCCTCAGCACCACATAAAAATAAAATAAAGATATAAAAAAAAAGATGGTCCACCTGGAAACACCTGGACATTGCAGGCCACTTTGTATACTTGGAATTTTTGGAGTCCCCAAGTGAAGCATTTCAAAGAGATGAGTAGTTTTCCTGAGTAGCTGAAACCAAGGAGTCTTTGTGCCCCAAAATGGGGCACAACAGGTTATATGTATGAAGATTTTATAGAATAAAAACTAGTGGCTTCCCTAGTGAGTCCCAGAGTGAAAATCAGAGGGGCAGATTCTGCTGCTCTGCTTTCCTCAAAGGCAAAGTGGTTTCATTGTGCACTGTCTACTCTACGGAGAAGGGCCGCCTCTGAGAAGCATGTCTGACCGAGTTAGAGCCGAGCAGTTCACGGCACAGAGTACATCTGAATTGCTCCTGGAAAGCTACCAACCACCGCCATCACAGACACAGCCCATTTCATTTCTAACAGGAACCTCTTAGCCCATCCTGTTAGAGCGGGAGGTTTTGCCAACTTCCTTTAGACTTTAATTGATAACACACAAATCTGCTGCCACAGATGGTTAGGTGGGCAGCATCTGAAGCTGAGGTCTGGAGAAGGCTTCCACCCCCAGCAAATGCAAGAACATTCAAGGATATAGATGCATGTATGTGGCGCCATGGAAACAGTGAGGGGAGGACTCGGGGGTCCAAAGCGAAGCCTAAGGAGTTGAGATTAAGGTGCCCTGCGTGAAGACACAGGCGCCCAGCTGGCTCTTCGGTTCCCTGCAAACAGGACTGTATAGTTTTGAATCCTGAATACCCATTAACTAGCTGGTATAAGATGTTGGGCAACTCATTTTACTTCTCCAAGTTCCACTTTCCCCCTTACTGCAATAGAGATTGATAGGACACCATCTTTGGAGATTTGAAGAAACATGAATGAGATATTAAATAATTTCCTATTAATTATTAGTATTCCCTTATCATGAAACAGAACTCTGAAGGAGATGCTTGCTATGCTCCTTGTCTTACAAGACACATCTTTTCCCAATGTGAGGCCTAATTCTGCTGGGTGCCACATTGCACCCCTGTAATCCTAGCTACTAAGGCTGAGGCAGGAAGATCGCAAGTTGAGGCCAGCCTTGGCCACTCAGTGAGATCCTTTTGCAAAAAAAACCCAACAATCTTTAAAAAGGGCAAAGGGTGTGGCTGAGCTCAGTGGAAGAGCACTTGCCTAGTATGGGCAAGGCCCTAGGTTCAATGCCCAATAGAGAGAGACAGACAGACAGACAAACCAAAGATCTAGGCAGTTTGCTAACCTATAGGTGGAAGGGCAGGACCCAGCATTCCAGAAGCTCATAGCCTCAGGTTCTCAGAGGCCACATGGCACACCAAGTGGACACAAGGTAAAGTGACCCTGGAGAGAACACATCTGTCTTAGTGCAAACTTGCAGAGTTGGATCCTTCAGTAGCAGGTGACTGAAGTCAGCAAACACCACCTTAAAGAGCAAAAGAAGACACAGCTGCTCACAGTCGGAGGCTTGTGGGAGGCTCCAGGCTAGGAATGGGTCAGCACCTGCCCCTCCTAACCCTGACCCTGCTGTCTTCTAGGCTGGCTGTACCTGATGGAGTCTCTCTGCAGCGGGGCCCATGGACCCTCAAGCACATGTCCTTCCACTTCAAGGCCAAGCTTAAGTTTGCTGGTAACTTGTGCAAGTCTCAGGATCAGGTCTGTTTGGTGGGGGCTGGGCCATGTCTGCTGTTACTGTCAACCACATGTGAACCAGCTGCTCTGAGAGGGCAGAGAAGCAGCCACAGGAAAATGCAGGACAGGTGTCAGCTGGACACAAACAGAAGCAGCCATTCCCTAGCTGACCACTGAGTTCCTGGAAAAGGCTCACCACTCCTCTCCTGTCACATGATGTGGGTCCAGCCAGCGCTGCAGAGGACAGTACACTGAGCATACCTGGGCTGGAAACAGTCTGATGTGCACCGTTCAAGTCTCTTAAGTGTGCGTCCACCCTAGAAATGGGCATCACACGCCATACCACCTGGCTCTCCTGCAGACTGCCTCAGAAAGTGGACTCACAAGCTCCTGCCAGGCACTGGCCTTTGGCTTTCCTGAGTATTCTCCAACTCCAAAGCTAAGCAGGCAAGACCAGCCTGGGTGCAGTATTCTGAGCACAAATTCATGGTCTGATAACTCCATAGGCAAATAGAAAATTGAATTTCATCTAGTACTTGTGACAGAGGCCTGTCTTCTTCCTTCAGAGTTTTAGGAGCAGATCACCTTCATATCAATGGGACAAGGGCCCAGACTCCCAGGCCAGCTGCTTTTTCTAATTTTATTTTGATAATCAAGGTCAACAGCTATCCTCACCAAATTACCCTCCCACCTAAGTCATGAACA
Source organism: Xerus rutilus (assembly GCA_028644305.1). Classification (NCBI taxonomy): domain Eukaryota; kingdom Metazoa; phylum Chordata; class Mammalia; order Rodentia; family Sciuridae; genus Xerus; species Xerus rutilus. The sequence continues at coordinate 18,587,588 of CM053416.1, forward strand.
GACAGTTGGTATGACGGGCTGGAGCAGACCATTTAAATTACTTCCTGTCCTGTATTGTCCCATGAGGCTGGAGAGGCAAGAGTAAGGAGGAGGGGCTGGGATTGTGGCTCAGTGGTAGAGCGCTTGCCTCGCATCCGTGAGGCACTGGGTTCGATCCTCAGCACCACATAAATACAAATAAATAAAAAAATAAAGATATTGTGTCCATCTACAACTAAAAAAAAAATTAAAAAATGGGGACATAGCTCAGTGGTGAAGTGCCCCTGGGTTCAATCCCTCACAACAAAACAAACAAACAAACAAACAAAAGTAAGGAGGAAAGCCACACTGGATGAACCCCGGAGAGGCCACCACCGGTAACCCCTGCCATCCACAGAACACTTACTTAAACGTCCACCAGCACTGCTTCCTGGAGTCCTTCAGCCCCTCCGTGGGTACAAGCTATTGTTCTCCCCACTTTGCATGTTAGAAGGCAGGCTCAGGTGGGCACCTGCCTGAGGCCTCAAAGTTAGAAAGCAAGCGGCCCGTACTGATGGGCGTGTGCTGCCCTGGTTGAGACACTGCGGAGATGAGGCTTGCTAGTGATTAGGAGCCATCCCATCCAAGACTCCAGGCTGAATCAAAGCAAAGGCCAGAGCTTCCACAGAGGCTGGAGCTCAAGGTTTCCATGACCTTGGGAACTCCAGGCCAAGAATCTTCTAATCTGTTCCACAGGAAGATGAAATCTAAATGCCCAGATAACAGTAAGCGATTTCATACACCTAGTTGTTGTTTTTAAAAAGAAAGTGAAAAAGGAAATGGCCCACAGACTGTCTTCATCATGACAAGACTCGCTGTGCCCACAGTAAGTCAATATTTCCTCACAATGTTACTTATCTCCCACTGAATTCCTGGCAAATTCTGCAGAGCGGAAGCAACACTTACAGCGCATTATTACTTTTGTGTTTGGTGGGGAAGTTTTCATTCCCACGTTATTGAAACACTGTTCACTTTACAGAACCTACTCCAACTCTAATTTCCAGTGGTGTGCATTTCTCTTCCTACTGCTATTTAAATACAAGATTAATTTCTAAGGTTAAATGACCTAGTATTTGGCATGTCAATGTTTGCACATGTTAACATAAATAAATATCACATATAATAACAGACACAGCAACACAGCAGAAATCCATTTCCTGCAGGAATTTCTTAATAATTAAAATACATTGTGGTTCCCAGAATACAGAAGGTACCTCAGGGCAAGAACAACCTGCCTGTTTCCACATGGCCACACTCAGAGGCAGGGATTCTCACAAGGTGGGACTGTCACACACTGGCTCTGTTAGCTTCTCCCCTGACAGCAGCGTCCACCGGTCCTGGCAACTTCTTCCAGCCACGTTGAATAGACCCTCACTCTACCCGAAAAGACTGGCGATAATTCAGTTCCCTACTAAATGCAAACTCACATCACAGAACTACCTCTGGACAATGACAAACAACGGCGATGTAGTCATGTGTATTGAGAACACTCGTCTGATGCAGGAGGAAGCAGGTTCCCCCGTGTCTCATGGGCTCCTCAGTGGGGAGCTCAGATTCTGTGGTTCCACTCTCCCTCAGTGCAGTTCCAAAGCCTGTGGTTTTAACAAGTGCTCTGCCTCTTCCTTCACACTCAACAAGAGGGCTGGAGAACGTCAACCTGGCAACACGAACTTCATGCTCATTATCAACAGAGGAATGGCGCAGCTCTCTCCTGTGTCTGCACCACGTCGTGACTACCATCATGGCCTGGCAGTTGCGGGGTCTTAAACTGGCTTTTGATTGCTTTGAACCACAATGAGTGTCAGGTCCCCTCGGACCCCACTGGCCACTTACTACCCGTCACATAGCTCTGCCCCAGCGCCCAGAGGCCAGGGGCAAGGATGGAGGAGCTTGTGCTGCACAGTGAGCAGTTGATCTCTACCTCGTGAGCCCTCAGTAGGACAAGGAACCATGGCTGAGCCACTGCATGCTGGATGTTGGTGCATTATTCCATCAGGCACCTTTGAGTTCTTCGCCCTGATGTTGGCAGGTAAAATCTGCTCACTGATTACATGTTATCTTTCACTCTACATAGTGGCTTAGTCACACACATCAGCAATTAAGATACTTGGTACGAGAAAATACCTTTGATAATGACAGAGCCGTGAGACATGGCTTTGGGCCTGTTCAACCTTTGAGTGCCGCCAGAACGCCATGGTTATTTCTTGCAAATTAACAGAGCTCCTGACCTCACTGTGGTTTTCATGGGGAAGCACCGACTGAAGTGCCAGTGGACTGAGAAGCTGACCGCTTTGGACCTTTCCACACGTGCCTCCCTTGGCCTACTGCTCATGCTCCCGCTTTCTGACCACAGCTGCCCAACACAACCACAGGTCCAGAGGGCTCACCTGAGGGGCTAGGCTGGTGTGACGGGACCCTTGTTCTTCCTCTTCCTCCCTGCACTTGAACAGAGAGGCAAGGTTTGAGAGGAGGAAGACCACTGAATCGGTGTGCCTACTGGTGTTCATGTCACTGGCTTTCCGTATACTTCAGGAGCATCCCAGGCCTGGCTCCGGCTCCTGCTGCTGTTGTGTCCAGGTATGCTGCGATTTGTGGGATGCTTTCTTGGTTTAAAATCAAACTCTCCTTTCTAAATATAATGTGATAGGGTAAATTATTTTTTAATTTATTCTTTTATTTTGGAAATAACACATTCACTTACTTTAATATTCAAAAGATACAGAGGATCATGCAATAAAAAGTCCTTAAATCGGCTCCCAAGCTACCCACTTCCTCTTTCTAGAAGTCAATGATCTAAGTTTCTGGACTATCTTTCTAGGCATATTTTGTACATACACAAGCGAATATTAATATATTCTTCCTCCCCCTTTTGTGAATGATAGTTTACTATACACATTATTCTGCATCCTTTGACCTCCAAGTAAATTATTTTTGAAGACTAAAGTACTGAGAGGTCGACACCTAATCAAGGCTCACTGTTTCGTTTATTTTAACACTAAAGGAATGAGGAAAAGTGGGAACCCAGGGAGAAATAGAGCAGGGCCTTCGTGTGAACAGTTCAGAGCTTCCCTTGTTGCTGTGCTGTTTCTGTTTGGAGGCGCCGTTCCCCTTAATTTCATGTGAGCAGAAGACTCCTACACAGCCCTCCTTTTTCTAGACCTTGAGGGACGAGTTTAGAAAGCCTACTGGCAGAACCATCCAGGTGCTCTCACACTTCACTTTGAAGAACTCGAATCTTTGAAAGCCCTGTTCCAAGATTTCCCCCAGCCACATCCTCCAGGCCTCCTGGTGATGGTTCTCATGAACAGGTAAAAGGGAGACTGAAGTACACTTCAAAATTTTAGCAAACCACTGGGCTCGGACTAAGCATCATCTGCAATACAGATTAACTGCTCTGAACCAAGCCGGGAGGGTCCGTGAGGGAGGAGAGGATCCAGTGTGTGGGGTACATGACTGTCATGTCTTTGGCCCATGCCCACCTGAGAAGGAGGAGAATTGAGAAAATGGGGAAAACTCCTCTGCTCTCCTGCTGGTGTGTTGCCCCTCCCTTTCCCACGCAGGAACTCGAGCCCACGTACCTCACTTCCTCCCTAGTGTGCTCATTTCTAAGAGAAGCAGCCGGTGCACCCTGTGAAGAGGTTGCCATGGAGAAGCAGATCCAGGTAAAGACTAGGCATGACAGAAAGTGGCAAGCCGCTTGTCACGCAGTGCTGCTGTGGCCCTGGAGCGGCTGAATCCCTGCCCCAGCAATCTAAATGCGACGCGGTTCTGTGGGACCCTGTGGGTGGGCCCTGCTGTACAGAGGAGCTGCGCGGAGCCGGCCAGTCTCAATCAAGGGACTCCTAGACGCTGCTCATGCTGCCCGGTCTCGCAGAGCTCTGGGGCAAGCCTTTGCTGAGGCCTCTCTCCTCCGCACACGGCTTCTGTGCATTGGGTTTTCTTACAAGGGGATACACCTGTGCACTTCCGGCCCCTGACCTCTCCCAATGTGATGGGGATAGACGGGTACCGTGTGCTGCCTTAGCTGTGTCTTCTCTCATTCTTGGAAAGAAACATCAGTCAAAGTCAGAGGAATATGTACAAATCCATCTTCCTGCAGTCTGAGCTGTTTTCTCTGCTGGCTGAGAATCATTTTAAAAGATGGGAGTTAATTTAGGTTCGTTTATTAGCACAGCTGCCCAGGTATTAATGAAAAGATGCAGACACAAGATGGACATGAGCACGTCCCCAAGATGTGTGCAACGCATGTCTGCCTCGTTCCCATGACTGTTTCAGTGTAAAAGGGAAACAGGAATCTTGCGGGGCCGCAAGGAACGAGGAGACAGCAACTCACTCAGCCGCAGCTGTTCACACAAAACTAACCCAGCAAGCCTGAACAGCCGATCCTTGAAGAATTAGCTCCCAAATTTGAGCATACAACAAACACCACTGACATTTACGGAGCACCTACTATGCTCTGAGCACAAGGCCAGATCTTTACACTCATAGCTTCATTTGATCCTCAAAGCAATCCTATGAGGTAGTGGGGTTTGCAAACAATGAAACCGGGGTGCAGGGCTGTTCAACAACTCGCCCCAGTTCACTCCTCTGTACCGCAGCCAGCGGGGGACAGCAGACCCTGGAGTTGGCTTCTCCTTCCAAGCTGCCTGGAAACGGCGAAGTCTAGATGCAGGACTTTGCAACACACACTAGAAAGACCCACCACCAAGCCCTAGGATCGTGTCAGGGAAAAATCACAGGCTTGGTTTGGCCAGAGCCAGCCACACTGGATGCACAGTGGCAGATGCCATTTGCTGGCTACCTGTCCTCCATCGCCCTCGTTACTAAAGGAGGCCCTGTACCCACTGAAGAGCTGCACCTGCCAGGCTACTACCCATACCACACACGTGGCCAGCGAGGGGCAGTCAGAGCTGCTGGGGAGGTCGCTAGCAGAGCTGAGAAAGGCCTTGTTCAGCTGAAATGCACCATTTCCTTTTCTCCAGCCTTGTTCTTCCCATCTGGAATATCAACCCAGCAGATGAAAGGTGAGAGAACCAAGTCAGAAGAGAGAAATTCCACATGCCTCTTCAAAGTCAAAATCACGTGTATAAGATAAAATGACCTGTTTTCTTTAAGCCACCCTTACTTGGTAGTTCTGGTACATGGAGCCCAAAGTGGCCTCAAATTAAACTTATATGTTGTTGGAATAAGAAAGGAAAGGAATTGGGATTCACATCCTTGTCTTGCCCATGACAGCTGGAGGTGCTCCGGAGGCAGGAAAAGTAACTTCTTGTGCCTTGTTGTCATACCTTGCCCCCTACTATGCAAACATGGGGCATGTGTGGCAACTTGATGACTTAGCCTGGTGAGCATCTTAGAAGCAGCACTTAGGAAAATTTAACTTTCTGGATATCAGGTTTTCAAAGCTAAGCCCAATTTAAACACTCGGAGAAACGTATCCTGCATGGACTCCAGCCACTGACCTGATCAAGAGCAGGAGCCCATGCTCCTCTGCCTGGAACAACCACCCAGAATTAACCCATCCTAAATGACAGGAGCTATGTGGATCTCAAAATAATAAACAGCTTGGGGGTTTCTCCTCTTGGTGTCCTGGGAAGTTGATTCCGGGACCCCTGTAGATCCTAACATCCACCAGAGCTCAAGTCCTTTATTTAAAGTGGTGCAGTGTTTGCATAGAACCTGACCAGGTTCTCCTGTCAGCTTTACATCATCTGAGTGACTTATAGTACAGCACACGATGTCACTGCTGTGTAAACACCACCATTCTGTATTGTCTAGGGAATAATGACAAGCACAGAAAGCTGCCTGCGTGCTCTTACTGTTTTCAGTTTGTAGCTGGGTGATGCTGGATAGGGAACCCTGGGCCCAGGGGGTCCTTTTCAGAAACTCGTCTCATTAAGAATTTGAACACAACTGAGCAGATCTCCTGGCTGAGCTCTGGCCCCCTCTCCAAGACTGCAGGGTCCTCGTTGCAGAGCCTGGAGCCGTCTGCTGTGGAAAGCTTAACCTGCCCCTGCACAGTGTGTCTTACCCTTCCCTTTTCCATGCTGTTCCACGAGCTTCCCTCTGCAGCCACCGTCTCCCCCAAGTAAAGGCAAGTGCAAAGGTGTCAACCTCTTCAGGTTACTGGGAGATGAGAAGACGTCGTGGATTACTACACCTGGAACTGGGTGTGCTACCTGAGCAGAGATGCCTTCAGTCGGCAAACGTGGGAGGCCTTGGCTGTGGACTCCACCAAAAGTCAGGTCCCCAGGGCACCATCTTAGCTGCCCATCACTCACTCAGTTCCTCGACCAACCTGTTATCACCACGGTTGCATCTGTAACTAAATGCCCCTGCGCTGGGAGGTGCAGGCCTGCTGCCACGCATTGCAAGAAGCCAGCCCTGACCACCACGGCCTCACGAGCATCTCCATCTTCCAGGAGCCCCACTTCCCTTTACTCTCTGTCCAGCCGTCTTTGCTTGGAACTGTCTTCTCAGATTAATAGCACGTCCTGCCTGCAAGGGTCAAAGGTTTTTGAGGGCAAAGACTGTGTCCCCTATCTCCTTGATCCCCACTAGCTAATATTCTGCAAGCTTTTGTTACATGAACCCAATTTGGTTATTGGCTATAGGATCTTACTTTTGTTGAAACTGGGGACAAAAGGCTTTCATGAGTGGGCGGCAGAACCACAGAAACCAAGGAGGTGCCAGTGCTCACTGCTTCGTGGTCGTGCTTTGAGTGCTCAGTAGCTGCCAGATTCTGGGTGAAGAGTCTTGCATGGGCTGCTGTAAGCAGATGGGATATTTGGAGAAGACTCTTACTCCACAGTGAAGAAACCAAGGCACAGAACCACTCAGCAGCAAGTCCTCCCCCAGGAACTGGCCGAGCCAGGATCCCCACCCAGGCTCCCACCACCACACTGCCGTGACGGTGAGTCAGGGCCTCGACGCTGAGGGGGCTGCCGCCCAGCCTGCACCAGAGCTCCCACCCCACCCTCGTGGCCTGCCGCAGCTCAGAGCAACAGCTAGGGCAAGGAGGGCAAGCGAGACAGCAGCGCTCAAGCTCCTCCTGCCTCTGGGGCCCGGGCCACTAACTGGCAGGCTTAATGCTTCAGCAGCCCTTCACAGCAGGACCGTCCGTTTAGTGGGTCAGTGTGTGAGTGCGCGTGTCTGGAGATGGCCATGGAGAGAGCGGAACATGGGGTGTCCTGAGAGAAACCACCATGGGGTCACTTTCAGTAAGAAAAACCGTGCCACTCTGTCACGGCCTCAGCAACAGCAAGGGGCACGTGTGGTGCCTGGAACCTCCGGGAGCAGGCCGCCCGCCACTTCTTCATTCCAGATGAGTTCGTTTCACTGAGAGCTCACTGAGCGCCTCACACTGTGCGGTCACAAAAGAGGGAACCGAAGATCGAGGAGGACTCTGCCTCCACACAGCCTTTTACAGGAGACGGGAGATGGCACACCAGCCCACGACCAATGAGCAGGAAAATAACTGCCACACAGAACAAAAAGCCAGCGCCAGCAGCCGAAGGCCAAGGAGGAGACCAGACCACGGGGGCACCGAGGCAGCGTACCAGGCAGGGGCTGTCCCTGGTGACTACAGGGGAGGAGCAGCCCTTCAGACAGATCACAGGTGCAAAGGCCAGAGGAAGAAAACACTGTGTGTGCTTGAGAAACAGAAATGTGGCTGGACTGTAATATCTCAAGGAAACTGTGATAAGAGGAGGTCAGAGAGCGGGCAGGAGACAGAGGGCTTCATAGGATGTGGTTTGAACTTGGGACTGTACCGGCAGAACAGACCCGCGTTCAGAGGTGGGAGGGAGAGCACTGTGCTGTGAACACCGGGGCTGCTGGGTGGGGTGCAGCGGTCAGGGAGGCTGGGGGGAGGCGTGGCCTGGGTGGTCGAGCAGCAGGCGGAAGACTGAGCTGCGTCTTGGAGAAGGACACTTTGCCCAAAGGCTTCACTGCCCCCAAAGTCAGCAGCACACTGTTCCCTGTCTGAAATTCCCGAAGTTAAATAATCGAAGAGGCAGTGGGCCATGTTCAGTACTGACTCAACAAGAGGCTTCTAGAGAGTTCTCTCCCAGCGCCAGCTTCACTGTGGCTCCGTGGCTCTGCATCGCAGGGCACTCCCTCCACTGGTGCCTGGCAGAGGTGGTATGAGAAAGCAATCAATGATAAATACACTGCCAGTCCTCAGGGCTCAGGCTAGTGTTTCTCCAACTGCAACATGCTCTCTAAAATGGTGCTCAAGGAAAGGTGAAGATAGACATTCTGTGTAGGCAAAGACATGCATGGGCTGAAACTGCAGGATTCCTCAGAGCCTTGGATGAGTCAGTGTGGACCAGTGTCTTAACAGCATGCCGTCTTTCTCAGACTTGCTTCAAGAAGGAGCGCTCAAAGCCTGTGGTTACAAGTCCCCCCTCCCAGTTTGGCAAGCACTGTCTTAGAGATGTGAAGTGCTATTATAGAGAGCCGGGAGATCTTTCAGAAAGCCTTCCCCCAGAAGAACTCTAGAGGTGACAGACAAATTTAGCAAAGCAACAGGACACAAGATCAGTATACACAAGCCAGTCGCTTTCCTATGCTCCAGTGACGAATGTGCTGAGAGTGAAAATCAGGACAACTGTCCCACTCACAATGACTACTAAAAATTGGGAATAAATATAATCAGAGAGGTAAAAGACCTCCACAGTGAAAACTATAGAACACTGAAGACGCCCTCAGAAGATGGAAAGACCTCCCATGTTCATGGGTAGGAAGAATTAACATTGTCAAAATGGCCACACAGATTCAATGCAATCCCCATCAAACTACAATGGCATTCTTCACAGAGCTAGAATAAAACAATCCTTAAGTTAATTTTGAGTTTTAAGAGATTCAGAATAGCCAAAGCTATCCTGAGCAAGAAGAGCATCACAATACCAGATGTAAAATTATAATACAGAGCTATGGTAACAAAACAGCACAGGATCGGCATCAACACGGACATGAAGACCAAAGGAACAGAATAAAAGACACAGAGACAAGTCCACATGGATATGGTCATCTGATCCTTGACAAAGGCACCCAAAGCATGTTTGGAGAAAAAACAGCTCTTTTAACAAATGGTGCTGGGAAAACTGAATATCCATAGATAGAAGAACAAAACTTGACCCTCTCTCTCACCCTGCACAAAAGTCATCTCAAAGCAGACCAGAGACCTCAGAATGAGACCAGAAATCCTGCAACTGCTGAAAGATAACGTAGGCCCAACACTTGAACATGTCAGCACAGGAACAGACTTCCTTAACAAGACTTTTTTTTTTCCTATCTTAAAATTAGTTCTTCTTAGATATAGATGACAGTAGAGTATATTTTGACATATTATACACACATGGAGTATAATTTATTCTAATTAAGATCCCATTCTTGTGGGTGAATATGGTTTGGAGTTACATTGGTTGTGTGTTCATATATGAACACAGGAAAGTTCTGTCCAGTTCATTCCCGTCTTTCCTATTGCCATGCCCCTCCTTTCCCTTCAGTACCTTTTGCCTTCACAAGACTTCTAAAGTGCAAAAAATACAGGCAAGGTTCAGGAAGTGGGATGCCATCAAATTAAAAAGTTTCTGCACAGCACAGGAAACAATAAAGAGCCTGAAGAGAGAACCTACAGAGTGGGAAATGGCCTTTGCTTCTCCGACAGGGGATTACTATACAGACTACATAAAGAACTCAAAAAACTTAATCCCCCCCAAAAAAACCCCAGTTAATCAATCAGTAAAAGAACCAAAGAAACACTTCTCAAAAGAAGAAATACAAATGGCCAACACATATATTTTTAAAATGTTCAACATCTCTAGCATTTAGGGAAATGCTAACTGAAACTGCACTGAAATCTTATCTCGCCCCACTTCAGAACATCAGCCATCAAGAATGCAAATGACAAATGCCAATGAGGATGTGGGGAAAAGGAACTCCTACGCACTGTTGGTGGGAATGTAAATTAGCACAACCACGGTGGAGATCCGCATGGAGGTTCCTCAAAAGACCAGACCTGAAACCACCACAAGACCCAGCTATCCCACTCCCTGGTACTATTCAAAACGGCTGAAGTCGGCATACCATACCAATACAGGAAACATGTACGTAGAGCATGCAACTCACAATAGGCAAATCGTGGAACTGGCCCACGTGTCCACCAACAGATGGATGGATGAAGAGAGTGTGTGGTGTATATACACAATGGACTTTACTCAGTCATTAAGAAGGAAATTAAGGCATTTACTGGTAAGTGGATGGAACTTGAGAGCATCAGGCTAAGTGAAATAAAGCAGACTCAGAAAATCAAGGTCAAATGTTTTCTCATGTGGTAGCTACAGCACAACAAAGGGGAAAGTGGAGTTGTGGAGACTATGAAAATGAGAGATCAGTAAAGGAGCAGAGGAGGACTGAGGGGAAGGAAGAGGCACAGAAAAAGGGAAAAATGGATGAATAAATTGACCAAATTGTGATGTGCATATGTGTGAATATATCACAGGGAGTTACACTTTTCTGTATATCTATTAAAGCACTAATTTTAAAAAAATCTATAAATATATAGAAGAAAGGTCAGTAGAGTAGAGTAAAAGGAAGAGGGGTGGGAGGAGGGGTGGGAAAGGGACTGAATTGGAGCAAATTTTTCCACGCTTGTAAAATTGTGTAATTATAATGAATTAATAAAAAGAAAATGCAAATAAGCAATCTAAAAATAAACCTCCCAGCAGGGAAATATATTACAAACCCATAATTATCATTGCTCTGGAGAAGAGTTATGGGGTTAGAGAGTCACCATCTTGCCTGGTACCAGGACAGAAGCCACTGGGCAGAGAACAACCCAAAAGGGGATGGCTGGGCAAGAGACTTTAGGAATGTGTCCCTGGACCACACAGGAGGCCTCAGGGGTAGTCACAACAATGCCCATCAACAGACAAAAAACCAGAGCTGGAAGGGGATGAGTAACCTGCTTAAGTTCAGCAAGTGAAGTGTGACCACTTGTGACTCCTACGTTCCTGGACTGGAGGCGTCTACTCTCAGATCCAGTCAGTCAAGGGGCTTAAGCCCTGGCTTTGCCACTTACCACTGTGTGGTATTAGGCAAACTGCTTAACCTCTCTGCGCCCTGGCTAACTTATTTGTCTGGTGCACCCTTCAGTCTGTCTACCCCTCCTTGGGTTTGTGTTGAGCTTCAAGTGAGATGATGCCACTCAAGTACTTAGCCCAGCTCCTCACATGCTGAGCCTCTGATAAATGTTTTGCCTTGCTTATTTAGACAATATCAGTTGTAGAAGCTGGGATAATTTGAGGGAAATGACCTCCAAGGGGATGTTAAGTGTCAAAAGATGAGAAAAAGCTCTTCCCCTTTCCAAGTTCTGATTAGTGCTATTTATTCTCACAAAAACTGCACATTTTCACTTAATCTAGAAAGGCTACCTTGTTCCAGAAATCAGCTTTTGGTCAAAGGATTTCTTTCCTTTTCTTCTGGAAGCACTTGGCTGGAGTTAGCTCACCGAGCCTAAATAATGTGAGGAAAATGAATCCTGGCGAGAGCTAAGCACTTGGCGGCCGGTGGCTGAGGACGGCAAGGTGCTACCCGATGTGCAGACAGTGGGGCAAGGGCAGAGGAGCAGCCAGGGCAGGCCACAGGAACGAGGTGGTCAGGGTGGGATCCACACCCGTGCGCGGAAGTCTGCTCTGACTGTGAATAAAGCTGCTTTACTCACACCTGACCTCGCCTTTCTGAAATCTACAGGAAAGCACTCTTTGACCTTTAAAGCACAACATCATCTTGCTCAGAGTCCCCTTGCGAGTTGCTTATCCACTTAATGAAATTGTTGCCTGGCTAATAAGGTGGTGGTTGAAGATCTGCCTCCTGGACACTAACTCCCAGATCTGTGCCCAATTTTCTGTTTATTACACTCTGAAGTCCCTCGGCACTGGGATAAAGAAGGAAATCCAAATGGTCTCTGACTTGATGAGTTTAAATTGGAAACGAGTTGTTAGATTACTATAAACAGTATGTGGAATTAAGTGTGTGTCCCTTGGAATCAGCCTGCCTGAGTTCAGTTTCACCTCCACAGATTATTAATGGGGGGAGCTTCCATGCTTGTTTCTCCAGCCTTCAAACCTGAATAATAATTACAGTAATGATACCTACCCTACATCAGAGTGGCTATGAGGATTAAGGGATGAGTAGGGCTTCTAAACCCAAATAAACACTACACCATTACTGCTACCACCAACGTCACCAGCACGTCACTACCTCCACCATCACCACCACTATCACCAACATCATGACCATCTTCATCATCACCGTCACCATCACCACCATCACCATCCTCATCACCACCACCATCACCACCATCTTTACCACCATCTCCACCATTACCGTCTTCATCATCATCACCATCACCATCACCACCATCACCATCCTCGTCATCACCACCTTGATTCCTCATCACCATTCTTATCATCACTACCACTATTACCATGGCACCACCACCATCACCACCACCATTACTATGGCACAACCACCACCACCATGTCATGCTCTACCCAAATCCATTAGCCCAAATCTTTAAGACCCCCTATTGTCTCTCTTTTTCATCCAGACATTTTTTCCTTCCAAGCCCATTTTGCCTATGGTTCATGTTCTGCAATATTAGAATAAAAAGCATCTTGAAAACTAACTAGCGAGATACTAGGTGAGGCCATAGAAAACTTAAACAGACCACTACTTGCAATGAGATACAAGCAGTAATAAAAAACCTTCCAACAAAGAAAAGTCCAGGACCAAAGGGCTTCTCAGGTGAATTCAATCAAACCTTTAAAGAAGAACTAATGCCAATACTCCTCAAACGATTCCATGAAACAGAAGGGGATGGAACACTTCCAAATTCTATGAAGACAATATCATACTCATACCAAAACCAGATAAGGACACATCAAGGAAAGAAAACTACAGATCAATATCCCTGATGAACTTAAATGCAAAAATACTTAATATTAGCAAATTGCATTCAACGTATTAAGAAGATTGTACACCATGACCATGTTGGTTTTATTCCAAAGATACAAGGATGGTTTAATATATGCGGTTCAATAAATGTAATTTATTACATAAATAGAATTAAGAACAAACATCACTTAGTCACGTTGGTGGATGCAGAGAAAACCTTCAACAACATTCAGCATCCATTCATGATAAAAATACTAAAGAAACCAGGAGAAAAAGGAACCTACCTCAACATCACAAAGGCTATATATGAAAAACCCAAAGCCTACCTCATAGTAAATGGAGAAAAACCGAAAGCATTTCCTTTAAAATCTGAGACAAGGATGGCAATTAGGCAAGAAGAGGAAATAAAAGCAATAAAAATAAGAAAGGAAGAAGTCAAATTATTGCTGTCTGCAGATGGTATGATCTTATACCTAGAAGATCCAAAAAACTCTACCAAAAGATTGTTAGAGCTCATCAACAGATTTGACAAAGCAGTAGATTACAAAATCGACATACAAAAATCAGTAGCTTTCCTATATACCAACAATGAATCTACTAAGAAAGAAATCAGACAAATAATCCTATTCACAGTAGCCTCAAAAAATGCCTAGTAATAAATCTAACCAAGGAAGTGAAAGACATCTCTACAATGAAAACTATAGAACACTGAAGAAATAAATTGAAAAAGACCTTAGAAGATGGAAAGAGCTCCAATGTTCATGAATAGGCAGAATCAATATTATTAAAATGGCTATACTACCAAAAGCAATATACAGATTTAATCCAATCCCCATCAAAATACCAATAACATTCTTTATCAAACTAAATCCAAAAAGTCAATGCTGGAGGTTTCAGAGTATCTGACTTCAAATTACACCACAGAGTTATAGTAATAAAAACTGCATAGGAATTGGCATAAAAACAGACACAAAAGACACAGAGACAAGCCCACCCATCTACAGTCATCTGATTCTTGAAAAAGGTGCCAAAAACATATGTTTAGAGAAAAGACAGCCTTTTTAAAAAATGGTGGTGGGGAAACTGGTTATACATATATAGAAAAGGGAAACTAGACCTTTATCTCTCACCCTGCACAAAAACCAACTCAAAATGGATCAAAGACCTTGGGATTAGACCAGAAACCATGCAACTCCTTAAAGAAAACATAGGGTCAACACTCCGTCTTTTAGGTACATGCAACAACTTTCTTAACAGGACCTCTAAGGCTCAGGAAATAATGCTAAGAGTTAATAAATAAGACAGCATTACATTTAAAAGCTCCTTCACAGCAAAGGAAACCATTAAGAATGTGAAGATAGAACCCATAGAAAGGGAAAAAATCTTTGCTAGCTACTCTTCTGAAAGAGGATAATATCTAGAATATATAAAGAGGTCAAAAACTTTACACTAAAAAATGAAATGACTCAATCAATAAATGGACAAATGAATGAAAGAGACACTTCTCAAAAGAAGAAATACAAAGGGACAACAAATAATAAAAACAAGTGCTCAACATTTTATTTTTGCAGTTAGGGAAATGCAAATCAAAACTATACTGAGATTTCATCTTAACAATAGAATGGCAGTCAGCAAGAACATAAAGAACAAAAATATGCTGGAAAGAAAGTGGAGATTAAAGAACCCTTTTACATTGTTGGTGGGACTGTAAGTTAGTATAACCACTGTGGACATCAGTATAGATGTTACTCCAAAGATCAGGCATGGAACCACGAGATGACCCAGCGAGATCACTCCTGGGTATTTATCCTGGAGAATTAAAGTCATCTTACCGTAGTGATACCTGCACACCCATGTTTATAGCAGCACAACTCAATAGCCCAACTAGGGAACCAGCCTAGGTTCCATCAACAGATGAATGGATAAAGAAAATGTGGTACACACGTACAGACACGCACACACACTCAATGGAGCTTTATTCAGCCATAAATAAAAATAAAATTTTGGCATTTGCAGGAATATGGATGGAACTAGAGGCCATCATGTTTAGTGAAATAAGTCAAACTTAGAATATCAAAGGTTGAATATTTTCTCTCATATGCAGAAGATTAGAGGAAAAAGGAAAAGAGAGGTGAGGGTTCGGGATCTCATGAAGATCAAAGGGAGCTCAGTAAAGGAAAGAGACCAAGGCAGGGAGTGTGTAGGGAGAGGGGGAGTGCTGGGGAGTGGCACTGGCCAGATAACACTGCAATACCGTGTGCATGCGCGAATGTGTGACGAGTCCCACCATTCCCTAAAACTATAAAGCTCCGATAAAAAATGTGGAAAAAAATAAAATAATAAAATCACAAAAAATGATTTTAGATGAACGTCTCACTAGCAGCCAGTTGAGGTCTTGATTCCTCTCGCGGTGGTTTGTTGAGAAGGCTCAGGTCAAACGTGCGGCCCTTCCCCACGCTGTCTCGCAGACATGTTGGTGGCCTTGGTCTTTTGCTATTAGATTCTAAGAAGGCTCATTCTCTTCTCTACAATTCATCCGTAAAGATCTCCCCTCCTCGTTGGTGACCAAGTGCATCCAGCTCTACTCAGCGGGTCACAGAATTGTGATGGGCCAATTTTTTGCCGTGGTCTGATCGAGCCCCGTTCAGCTAGCAGAGTTCACTGTGGGTGTGCCTTTGCTCGTGCAGGGATGCCCTGCTGGAGGCATTCATGTGTGCAGGCTGCGGAGCAACATGAGGTGCTCTGAATCAAATCTGAAAACGCTGAGTCTCTCAGATCCTGCGCATCAAATGGTCTAAACCTCAAGTCCCCTCGTTAGAAGGTTGAATTTCTGAACCCATGGCCTTCATGAGTTCATGCAAACTGCTCTTGTGTGATGAAGCAGAACATACAGGTTGAAAGAGCACCCCGTGTTCTTAGATCATCTGGGAGGCCTGTTGTGTTATTGTGCAAGCAAGTAAAGGTGAGGTCACCTGTGTCCCCAGGGAGCATGACATGTATCTGAGGACAGCTTCCCTCACAGGGTCCAACTCCTGGCCACGACGTCCCCTGACTGTGCACCTCTCTGGTCTCCAAGCGACCTCTTGCAAGCTGTGCATCAGGTAGCTCACTTTCCTGCCATGCACACCTAGGGCAGAGCCCCTAACAGGACGGGTGAGTTCGATGTGTCTTCTAACATGTAAGACATTTACAGCCACACACACATACACATACACACACACACACATACACACATACACACATGCACATATACATATATACACACATATATATACATATACACATACATACATACACAGATGCACATACACACATATACACACACGCACATATACATACGTACACACATATATATACATATACACATACATACATACATACATATATATACATACACACACATACATACATGTGTGTGTGTGTGTGTTATTTTTAAAGACCAAGAACCATCAAGTCCACCAATTTTTCCTCTCCTCGCCTTCAGAACCACAGGGGACACTGAAAGCTTTCCAGGCCTAAAGACAGAAGTAACCAGGCAAGATGCAAGAACCCTCCAAGGGAGATTTTGACACCCTCTTGCTGTGCTTCCTGTAGAGCACTTACTAAATAAATTGAGCGATACCCAACTGGCGTGCTCATCCTCAAGTTCCAAGAAGCATGCTGGCTCATTCTCTCACTGGCCTGGTTGCTGCCCTGCATCTGCTGATGCCCATGGGCTGGTGGACTCTTGGATCCAGGGGGGCCAGCGCTGGTTACGAAGTGTGGTTTACAGAGACCTGCGCGGAGCTGCTGGCTTTGCTTAGGACTTGAGACCAGCTGTGTTCCAGTGTGGGTCCCAGGGAGTCAGGACCTGCAACAGGACTTAGATGCTGGTAGTTTATTGGAAAGTGACTCGGGGACACAGAAGAGAGGCAGGAGGGAAACACAGGCACAAACCCCATAAAACAAAGTTTGACGGTCTCTGCCTCAGGTATCAGGTTGCGAAGAATCCAGTGGGGCGTCTGCAGGCACACAAGCACTTTCTAGAACATACTTGAAAGATGGCAGGCTGCAGTGCTCCCCACCAGCCCTCACCCCGGCTCCTGCCAGCGGCCACCCTCCTGCACAGGCCCAGTGGCTCCCTTTGGGCTGGGAAACTTGAGCAGCATCCAAGCTAAGTGCACTCAGGGCAGGTGCTGCCCTGAGAGGAGCCTGTGGGTCCCCAAGGCCTGCACAGCTGTGGCTGAGGAGCAGCTGAGGGTGACGTGGGACGCCGAGGACAGATGGCCTGTGCTGGACGCCGTGAGCGTCACAGAACAGAGGGCTCCCAAGCCTCGAGTCTTGCACATCTCTGGGTCAGCTCAGGGCCGCAGGCCAGACAGACAGGTGTGGAGGTGAGATTCCTCTTATTGTTGAAGGATTTTCATTGCCAATTTCTGAAAGAAGGACTCAGATAAGAAGAACAGAGTTGACGATGGCAGCAGAGGTGCCTGCACCAGCTCTGCTGTGCATCCTCACACTTGCTGAAGGGCTTGAGTACCAGGTCACCAGCCCTGTTTTGCAGATCGGCAGCTGAGGCACAGAGGAGAGCTGAGCCCACCCAGGGGCCAGCCAGTCAGCTGCAGGGCAGTGCCCACGCCTGTGCAGCCAGTCCAGAGGCCACGCCCACTGCGTTGTCCCTCCCCGAGCCTCAAGGAACCCTGGCATTTCTCCTCCTTTCACCCTCGCTTCCTCTGTGCCTATTTCTAGGACACCATCATCCAGGGTACTCAACCTCACGAGATCCTCCGCCAGCACCTGGTGGTTTGTTTCTATTCCGCAACTGAAAGGTAACAGAGCTCACTCGACCAGACCCCACCCTGACCCTGCACCCACACCCTCTCCCCCTTACCCATACTGCACTTGTGCTGAGACTGCAAAAGCCCAGCTTTGGGGCGACATGTCACAGGTGCATAATGAAGAGCAGGTTTCTGGGCCAGTGTTTAGGAAAGTAGCCGGGAGCCCCGGCTCCAGACTTAGATGTAGGGGTTTAAGTTCTGACTCCCTGAGTTCCCCAGGCCTCTGTTCCTCTCTGCAACATGGCCCCATAACAGGGCTCCATGTACCAGATGATGCTTGTGAATCCCCCAGCTTCTCTTATTTTTTTTAGTCCCTGCTAATTATAAAAACCCGTTACCACTGAGTGGTGAGGCTTTCAGCCAGCACAATTAAAGTTTAATTAATTAAGCTGAAGGAACATTAACTTTTAAAAGGAAAAATGACCACTGCAAAACCTTCCTCACATGAGGATTGACAGAGGTCAGCAATCAGTCAATTTTGCAAGGATTCCACTCACTGCTGACCTGGGCCAATGATCGGACTTCAGGACATTGTGAACAAGCCAAGAGAACTCAAGGACGGCAATGGCTACACTTCCTAGTGAGTCGAACATGTTGTTTTTGAAAACAGTGCTCTTGGTCAGCATGTAAGATCAGCGCAGCTGCCTCAGAGCGTGGGCAGGTAAGAAACCAAAGGCAGAAGGCGGCCGGGGACTCTGTTCTCAAAACCACAACCAGACTGCAGGTGAACAGCTGCACACATCTAGCAGTGTTTCCAGACAACATCACCATAACCAGCTGGTGATCAGAGACAACACCAGCCAAGCCCCGTGCCAACAGCCAAGAGATGAAATCGGACTAAATGAACAGACGCAGTGCTTCTGCGCACACTCCCCAGGACAGAGCTGTCATTGCCCAGGAGCAAAGAAGTCTTCCCAGGCCCTGAGGTCACTGTGACATGTCCAGCCACTGTGGCCTCAGAGGGAAGAAAGAACAAACAGAAGTGGCATGGGCAAAGAGGTGTCCTAAGAAGGTGGCGAGGAGTCCCCAGAGGGGCAGGGAACCCACTCAGGACCAGTGGGGTTCCTAGCGTAAGTGACAGAAAGAATTTCAGCAGGCGCTGGACAGAGGCAAGGGTGGATTCACTAGGAAGCAGGTACACTTGGCCAAGGAGGACGAGGGCCATCTCCAGAGACGGGGCCCCAATATTTCTAGAGGGGCGGCAGTTAGGGCTGGACTGGAGGCGGGCCAGGGTGGAGCCAGGCAGTTCCATGCCAGCTCTCCTGCCCCTGGGCACTGACCTAACTTTACAATGTGCAGGCCAAAAGCATGAGGCTCCGGCCACAGCTGTGCCGGGCCCTTTCCGCATCTCAGTGGCCCGTGGGCATTTCCCTTGGGTCTCAGTCTCTCTCTTCCTCCTAATGGCTGTCTCAGGAGGAAGGCAAGGAGGAAACTGTAGAAATACTTTTGAAAGAAGAGGTTGTAAGCCTAGCCAACTCCCTTTCCCCAGTGAATCATGGAAATTCTGTGTACATGTATTTACTTACACACACACACACGTAGGATGTGAGAGTCTGGCAAACACACATGCACATACATGCTTTCAATGGCAGGAAGCAGGAGATAGTGAGACCCTGAAGTCTAATTGTAAAAATGAGTAAGACCCCCACCTATTTCAAGTTCTGTTCATGGAACTGGAAGCAGCTTGCTTTGCTCCACGCTCTGCCTTTTATGGAAAAATGCATGAACTATGCCCGTGGCAAACCACGAGGTTTATCTTGATGTGGATTTGCATTAGAACACAGTCCAAAACTCACATTCAACTCGTTTTCCCTCTCTATAGGAGAGGGCGTTCCACTGCCCAAGCTGGACGTGACCAAGCTGGATGTGAACTTCGGCTGCATGCCGACTTTCAGGCTATCATCTTCCTCTTGCTGATAATTCCTTTCCAATCTGCTTCCTGGAACATACGTGATGGTTTAATTTTTCATAACTGACATTATGCAGAAGGCAGAGGCCCCTCCGGCCGAGTGTGTTTATAAACTTGATGAAGTTCACATGCTGCGATGGCTCCTGCCAGGACTGGCATCCCTGCCGAAGGGCACAGGAGGAACTGGCTGCACACTGCCACCGGAATCGTCAGTCCTTAGCACAGCCAAGTCACACAGAAAGCCTCGAAGCTGATGAACACAGAGCACCTGTGCCAGAGACCAGGCAGGAAACGCCAAACATCTCCTGCTGAACTAGAGGGATGGGGTTTGAATCCCAGATCCAAGGCTTATGAGGAGGCTCAAGGATCCTTTCCTGTGAGATGGAGACCAAGAGGGAAGCACCACGAGAGTCAGCTCTGAGGACGAAAGGACTCTCTGCCCCAGGCTAGCAGAGCTGGCCTGTGAGCACTCAGTGCTCCAGGAACACCCGTTGTGTCTTCTGTCCACATTTTTTAATTGGTGCGTGACAGCTGCATGTGGGATCTGTCATACACACATACAACGTAACCATCTGATTTGGCCAATATCATTCCCCAGCATGTCCCCTCCCTTCCCCTTGGCCCCTTTCCTCTACTCTACTGACCACCTTTTGATTTTCATGAAATCCTCTCCACCTTTCTTTTCCTTTCTCCTCTCTAGCTTCCACATATAAGAGAAAACATGACCATTGCCTTCTGAATTTTACTTATTTTGATTAACATGATGTTGTCAAGTTCCATCCATGTTCCTGCAAATGACATAATTTCATTTTTCTTTTTTTATTTTTTAAGTTGTCAATGGACCTTTATTTTATTTATTTATAGTGGTGCTGAGAATCGAACCCAGTGCCTCACGCATGCTAGGCAAGTGCTGTACCACTGAGCCACACCCCAACCCCTCATTTTTCTTTATGGCTGAATAAAACGTCGTTGTGTTTATATACCACATTTTCTTTATTATTCATCTGCTGATGGGTGCCTAGGCTGGTTCCCTAGTCTGCCCATTGTGATTTGTGCTGGTGTAAACACGGATGTGCAGGCATCACCAGCAGGATGACTTGACTTCTTCAGGGTAAACATCAAGGAGTGGTATAACTGGGTCATAGGGGGCTCCATGCCACTTTTGAGAAGCCTCCACACTGATTTCCACAGTGGTTGTACTAATTTACAAGGCCCCAGGGCCCTTACACATGATCGTCCCTCCAGGATCCAGGATGACTCCCTGTGATGTTACCTAGCTCTCACCAGGAATCACAACCTGCTGAAGAGAAGGCACTCCCTCATGAATTCTTGTCAAATATTAGAAATTATAGCGCAGGCTGAATTTTGACTGATTTAGATGACAAAAGTGTGATACTGAACAAAACAGTAAATTAAGAGCATTTATCTTGGCATTTTTATATTCAGCCATGAACACTGCCTCATTTTAGAAGGACTGGAAAACCCATGATCACTGAATTAGAGACACCACGGAGAGCTCGGGATCCCAGCCGGCGCATCACAGGCCAGACACACAGTGTTCCCATTCGACTGTGCCAGTACGTTCAGTCCAGGAGTGTTCCTCAAGAGCCTGGAGGGAACTCTGATTTCCTGGAACACCACAAATAACCCTGCATATGTGAAATTTCCACTGACACAGAAGATTGAGTTCTGCCAGCATTGTCAAAAACACAGGGAAATGATCTTACTTTCTGTCGTCTAATCATTGAGCCAAGACGTCCTGAGTTCCTCAGAGGCCCTCAGCTCTGGAGCGGAACCCACATACACAACCAGAATCACGTGCAACACTTGAAAAGTCTAAAACGAGTCCTGTGAATAATCGGGATGTGCTGCATTACCAAATGGCTCCAGCATGCCCTGGAACACCACTCACAAGGAAGCAGAGGCCTGCTTTCCTGGTGCAGCCCCTGCAGGACCTCGCGCTGGCTTCTTACCCGAGTGCCCCGACTGCCCTGGACACAGCCATGAGGAGGAAGGCACTGCCAACCCCCTGCAGGGTCCCATCTGCATGTTGCTCTCAGTCTCAGTTTTGCTCTTAAACCATCTTCAATCCACCTTTCTGGTGTGTGTCCATAGAAACTGGAACCAGACCGTCACATTTCCAAAGGTGACAGGCACCTGGGCAAATGTATTAAGATGTCTGGGGCTTCAGAGGTCTTTGTCACTCTCTGATCTCTGGAGGGCTCAAAGACCTGCATGTGAATGAGGAGGCTGGGGCGGGGGCTTCTAGGGAACCACCTGGCAAAGCACACGGCAAGTGCGGCCCCTGAGCACTGCAGCGGGCACACCCTGCGGCCCTTGCCCGTGACTGCGGGATATCCCAGCCGCCTAGGGAGAATGGATCGAGAAACGCTGCAGACACCTGCGTGCTGATGCTCCTTTCTCCCCTTCTTTCCACCTGGATCCGACTTCAATGCACCTACGTGTGCTATAAACAGCTGTAAGAAACCATGCACACTCAGAGCTGCCGCGGTGACCCCAACAACCAAGTCAGTCTTGAAAGGAAGGCCAGCGCTGAGGGCTCACGCTCTCTGATCTCCACTTGCTGCACAGCTGGAGCCACTGCAGAGAAGGTGGACCTCCCGGCGGTGGGACACAAGGAGACACCAGAGACAAGCCCTCCCCTGGGTGGTCAAGATCCACTGACGGGAGAAGGACATCTTCCCAAACAGGTGGGGGGACTGGATATCCACCTGCAGAGGAATGAAATGGACCTCTCCTTACACGCATGTATGTTTAATTCAAAATGAATCAAAGAGCTACCCTGAGTGTTCGGAACACAGGGCGAAAGCTTCTTGACACAGCATTTACCAAAAGCATAGCACAGGTGCAAACAGAAACTGGAGGAGAGGAAGGCTGTGGCTAAAGGCTGTATCCTCCAGTTGGGTCTCTTGGGCAAATC
>CM053416.1:18610335-18638675 GCA_028644305.1 Xerus rutilus
TTGGTACTGGAGATTGAACTCAGGGGTACTCGACCACTGAGCCACATCTCCAGCCCTATTTTGTATTTTATGTAGAGACAGGGTCTCACTGAGTTGCTTAGCGCCTCGCCATTGCTGAGGTTGGCTTTGAACTCGCGATTCTCCTGTCTCAGCCTCCCTAAGTGCTGGGATTACAGGCTTGAGCCACCGCGCCCGGCTCTTGGGCAAATCTTTAACTCCACGTTCAGAAAATGTGTGTGAAGACTGAAAAGTACATGAGAATAGAAGATGCCTCTATTAAGAAAATGTGCCTTTTCAAAGGAAGGTCTTGGGCTGCACTGTCCAAAACATCATTCCTGGTGAGCCAGGATGAGTACTGGTGTAAACGTGTCCCACGCACGTGGCCTCAGGTGCCAGCTAGCACACCCTGCAATGGCCTTGTGGGAAGATGCTCTCCTCACTTCTGCACATGACCCAGGACGACTCTGATGCCCTCCCCTTTGTCACGGGTGGAGTCTTAGAGATAAAGCAGTTTTAACAATTTTAACAGAATGCTGTATACACTAAGACTCGGTGATCTCCATTAAAAAGAGTTTCTTGAACACATCAATATGAAGTAACAATACTGAAGCCACCATCAAAAACCTCCCAACAAAGAAAGTCCACGACCGGATGGATTCTCAGCCAAGCTCTACCAGACCTTTAAGGAAGGACTAACACCAAACCTCCTCAAATTACTCCACAAGACAGGAAAGGAGGGAACACTGCCAGACTTACTCTAGGAAGCCAGTATTACCCTGACACCCAAACCAGGCAAAGACACAGCAGGGAGAGAAAACTTCAGACCAATATCCCTGGTGAACATAGATGCAAAAATTCTTAATAAAATACTGGAAAAACACTTTAAAAAGATAGTGTACCATGATCTGGTGGGTTTGATCACAGGGATGCAACATTGGCTCAACGTACGGAAATCAATAAATGTAATTCACCACATCAACAGACTCAAAGACAAGAGTCACATGATTATTCCGATATATGCAGAAAAAGTATTTGACAAAGTACAACACCCGTTCATGTTTTAAACAGTAGAAAAACTAGGGACAGAAGAAACTTACTACCCCATTGTAAAGCTATACGTGACAAACCCAAGGCCAACATTATACTGAAAGGAGAAAGACTGACAACATGTCCTCTAAAAACAGGAGCAAGGCAAGGATGCCCACGTCACCCCTCCCATTCAACACAGCCCTTGAAACCCTAGCCAGAGAAATCAGGCAAGTGAAGGAAATTAAAGGGATACAAGGAGAAGAATGAAAGCTGACCCCCTCTCTCACACTGCACAAAAGTCAACTCCAAGTGGATCAAACACCTCGAAATTAGACCAGGGCTCCTGAGACTGCCAGAAGAAAGGCAGGCCCACCTCTCCAACCCATCAGCACAGCAACCGACTTCCTTAACAAGACTCCTGAAGCCAAGAAAGTAAAACATAATAATAATAAGTGCTATGGCATTGAATTTAAAATATTCTGCACAGCAAAGGAAATAATTAAGAGCATGAAGAGAGAGCCTAGGATATGAGAGAAAATCTTGGCCGCCTGATCCTCAGATAGGGGTTGATATCCAGAATATACGAAGGACTCCAAACAAACATCGAACAAATGAACAAACAAACATTGAACAAACACACAAAAAACCCCAATCAAGAAATGGACAAAGGAACTGAACAGACACTTCTTAAAAGAAAAAAAATACAAATAGTCAAAAAATATATGAAAAAGAGTCAACATCTCTAGAAATTAGGAAAATGCAAATTAATGGTACATTGAGATAATTCTCAGTTCAGTGAGAATGGCAATTATCAAGAACACAAGTAACAATAAAGGTTGGTGAGGATGTGAGGAAAAGGTATGCTCTACGTTACTGAGGAGACTGCAACGTAGTGCGACCACTCTGGACAGCAGTATAGAAACCCCTCAAAAAACTCGGAATGGAACCACCAAATGACCTAGCTATCCCAATCCTTGGGCATTTATCCAAAAGATTTAAAATCAGCATACTACAGTGACATGGCTACATCAATATTCATAGCAGCTCAATTTACAATAGGCAAATTATGAAACCAGCCCAGGTGCCCTTCAACAAATGAATGGATAAAGAAAATGTGGTATATACACAATGGAGTATTACTCAGTCATGAAGGATGGCATTATGGCATGTGCCGGTAAATGGATGGAACTGGAAAGCATCATGCTAAGTGAAATAGACCAGTCCACAAAAGTCAAAGGTGAAATGTCTTCTCTGATATGCAGAAGTTAATCCAAAATAAGGGGGGCAGGGATTAAAAAATCAAGAGAGAAAGAGAGGAGAGGGAGCTTCATCAAAACAGAGGAAAATTAGTAGAGTAGATGAAAGAGACTGAAGAGGAGCAAGAAGGGACAGGAAAAGGGAAGAACAGTGGAAATGAATCTGACTGAACTCTTGTGTGCACCCAGGGATGTGGATGATGGGTCCTGGCGTTGGACCTGTCCACGGGAAACAAATTATTTAAAAAGTAAACTGTAAAGGGATTGGAGAGGGATCTGTAGAGTGAAGGGAGGGAGCAGGGCTGGGGGCCATGCTGGGGACTGGGTCTCAGCCCGAGGGAGGGAGCAGGGCTGGGGGGCCAGCTGGGGACTGGGTCTGGGCCAGCTGGGTTCCATGCTTCCGTGATCATGTCACGGTATATCCTGGTGTTTCATCATAACTAAAACAAATAAAAAGAAAAACTAGTTTCTTGACCAGCAGGATGCAGTGTGGTCTCTGGAGCCAGACTACTATTCTACAAATACTAACGTCTTCCAGTTGGACATCTTTCGGAGGTAAGAGTGGACCAGGTTGCAGTGGGTAGCAGAGGCCATTTGGGATCAGGTGGGACATGCTTTGTGATACTTGATCTGTGGCCGCAGCTGGGGGACCTGCAGTCACGGCACACACACTGATGCCCTCATGAAGCCTCACCTGAAACCCACGCCGCGCCTCCCCTTGCACACCAGCACACACTGCAAGCCCACTGTGTAACAATGAGCTCTTTACAGAAAGCATATTGGGGAGGTACCTGTTGTCTAGATGGGTCAGGAAATGAGGCTGACACTTGAAATAGGAGTCGTTTGGAACATAATGTGGACAATGTTGAGACTTCATTTAATCGACAACTGGAAAAACAGTTGTAAACTGCACCAAAGAACATGACCAACAAATGAAAAAACAGTCTGTGGAATGGGAAAAATATTTGCAAATCATATATCTGATAAGAGGTTAATATCCAAAATAGAAAAAGAATCCCCAGTAATCAATAACAACAAAACCAAAGAGCTTGATTTTAAAACGGGCAGATTTAAATGGACATTTCTCCAAAGAAGATACCCATGGCCAACGAGCACAGGAGAAGATGCCTGACGGCCTTCTCATTAGGAAACCGCAAACCAGACCTCGAGATCCCCCGTGTGCTCACAGGAAGGCTACTCCAAAACATGCTACCGAACAGCGGCAACGTGGCAAGGGTGTGGGGACGTGGGACCCTATGCATCGCTGGTGGAGTGCTGGGGAACAATAAGGTCACTTCTCAGGTGACAGTAGGACCCCATGTGACCCAGCAGCCTCGCTGGGCAAAAGAATAAAAGCAGAGTCTCAAGGGAGGTGTGTTCACAGCAGCATGATCCACAATGGCCAGCAGTGGGAGCACATCTGTCCATCCACAGACGAAAGGTCCACAGGTCCAGGATGCACACATCCCGGGAGGCCTCTTGGCCTGGACGCACAGGAAACATGCCGTGCGTGGCTGAGCCTCGAGGGCCCCTGAGCAGTGAAGCCAGCACCAGGAGGAAGACCAGCGCCCTCGCTCCCTTGCGTCAGGACACAGAGTGGACCCAGGAGGCAGAATGTGCCAGGCTGGGGCAGAGGGAGAGCTCTTGCTCAGTGGCATAGAGTTTCTGGTTCACAGGGCAAAAGGTCTGAGACCAGATGTCCAGCAGCATGAACGGAACTTAACACTGCTGGACTGCACACTAGAAATGGTTAAAATGACAAACCTTATATTCTCGGTGTCTTGCCACGATTTTAATATTGTATGGGCCACTTGAATAAAAACCACAGGTGATTTTGACTACATGACATTTCTCACTGTGGGGTCGTGAAAATCTTGAGAGCCTAGCCACTGTACCAAGCCACGATCCCACTGTATTTTCTGGCTATTTGTAGTTCAGTTTCCTCTGTATGAAATGCTGTATCATAAGGAACTGGGAGCATCAGGCCCACGTGTGTTCCTGGTACCTGAAGAAGCAGCCCATGCAGAGAGGGTGGGAACCCGCCAGCTAAGATTCCTGCCACCTGCTGTTGGAGAGAGGCTCCGTCCACACAGGCTGCCACCCTGTCACTAAGCCCAGCGGCAGATTATGATGGTGCCCTCCACTGCACCGCGGCAGACCCCGTCGTTAACTTGGTTTCCTGTGAACGCCGTCTGATGTGCTGCTGCCACTCCTCTGAGAACGAAAGAGCTCCCTGACCCACACTGCGCAACTCCTGAGCTTCTGAGAAGTTTGCCGAATGTGATTCACACACTCCCGTATCTTCTTGTCCTTCAGCACAGCCAAGCCCCCGCCTGGCTCCAAGGACAAATGAAGGGCACTAAGCCCAAGGAGGGGGCAAGCATCCAAGGAGCGACCGCAGGGCACTGTGACGATGAATTGAGGGTGACACACAGAAAGAAGCCTCTCTGAGCCAAAGAGTGGCTGAGAGCAGCTGGAACGTGGTCACGCCATCCCCAGTCGCCAACTGCTGCAGGCCGTCCACACGCGCAGCCTCTGCGTGAGGGTCAGGAGCAGACGCCGCTGTCCCAGGCTTCGCAGGCCAGTGAGACCAGCCAGGCGGCACCCCCCTCAGTGGGCGGTGACAGGTGGGCGTCCTGTTCTGCAGGTGGGAGGCGGATGGACCAGGCCTTCAGGCCCTCCTGTCCTGTAGCCTCGCCCTAGCCGAGAGCCTAGAGCCGAGAGGGAAGCAGACCACAGAGGGACGGAGTCGCTGGCCTGCCTGCTGGTGTGCAGGCACCTCCCGCGGAGGATGCTCCAGCGCTTCCAGACCAGCGGCTTCCAATGCGGCAGCACAACAGGCTTTCAGGGGGATTTGCCAAAAATCAGATTCCAAGGTCGCATATGGGACATGTTCAATTTCGTGGGTCTAGGGTAGGCCCCGGGGAGACTACTTCTTAAAACGCATTCTTATTTTAATTGGCACAGTGATGGCTCATCTCTGTGGGGTGCAGGGTGACATTTCAGGGCGCTGAATCCGGTGCCAGGGTCAGAGTGGGGTGCCTGGCCTACCCACTGCAGGCATCTCTCGTTGGCTTCCTTGGAAGCATTCACACTCCACTCCGGAACTACTTTGAACCCTTGCTTAGCCACTGCCAGCCGCAGTCATCCCTTCATGGCCGCCCTCCTGCAGCCCCCCTCCCCACGTCCTCCCTGGCCCCTGGCAGCCGCCATTCATTCTCTGCTGCTTGGAGGTCAGCCTGCCGGCCGCCTCCTGTCAACACTCGTCTTTCTGAGCTCGGCGTTCCACTTAACATCATGTCCTTGGGGACGATTCTTAGGAAGTTCTCCAGGGGAGTCCTGGTCAAACAACTGTCGGTTCCATCAGCTCAGTCCAGCGTGGTCAGATCACTCAAGTCAGTCGTACTGGCAGAAAGAAACAGCAGCGCTGGTCCAGGCCCACGTGATGGCGCGGCCTCCTCGCTGCGGGAGACCTGGTCCAGCACAGTGCACGCAGCACCTCCCCACGCAGGAGGGCTGGTGCCCGGAGCCAGCAGGACGTGTGCTGCACACACTCACTCATTCTAAACCACCCCTCATGCACTGAGCAGGCTTAGAACCAGGTCAACACCTGTGGTCACAAGAGACCAGACGGGGCGTGGCACCTGTGGACAGACAGGACGGGCACCTCCTGACGAGTGCCTGCTCTGTGACAGCCCGGATGACAGACAGTCGGCCCAACTCCGGCTGTCCCGGGAGCAAGGAGCAGAGCACTCAGGCCTGTCTGCACCCCAGCGGGGTCCATCCCGCGTCGTCTGTCACTGATTCTAGGGCTCATTATCTGCGCTCTGTACTGAGCCACTGACCCAGCTTCTACCTGGACGGTTGGCTTCCTGGAAGGCTAAGGAACTCCAAGCCATCTGGCCGACCCCCTTCTAGCCTCATGGTGGAAGCAGCAGGTGACAGCCTGGCCAATGACAGGGCAGCTGAGCAGCAGAGGCACACCTGCCCTCTCGATGCCCACAGGGCCCGGCTCCCTGGTGTTTCCCCTGTGGGATACAGACAGCTGACGGAAGCACAGGGAGCACAGGGTGCCAATCAATCTGCAAGTCACCTGCAGCACATCTTGTTGCAGCTCCCAGGCAGGGAAGAAATGAACCCTGAGGCTCCAGGCTGCCTCCCTCCCAGCCAAAGGCAACCATCATTCTGACTCAGTTACCACTTCCTTGCTCTTTTTATATTTTTCTGTTTTGTGAAGCACACATTTGAATAGAGTTTAGCTTTGCCTCTTGGCAAATCTCATATAATTGGAATAATATAGCAAGTATTCTTTATATATGACTCTTTTGCCCAATATTTACCAAAAGCAGTTACTGTGTTACCACTTTCAACTATAATTTTCCTTTTCTTTGTTGTATAGTATTCCATTGCATGAACGCATCACTATCCATTTAACAATAGATCACTATTTGGGTTGTTTTCAATTTAGGGCTACTATAAAGAATGCTCATGTGAACATGTTCCTGTTTCTCAGTAGATACATGCAGTTTTCTTTTAAATGCTATGTCTAGACATAAAATAGCTGATCATAAAGTATTTGTGTTGTGAATTGTATTAACTAACACACAGCTGAGTGTGTCTGTTTACACTCCTGCCCGCATCTTGGGACAATCAGTTGCTCCATGTCATTTCCAGCACTGAGTACTGGCATCCTTTAATTCTCGCTGTACTGAGTGGGCCTTGTGGTTTTGCATTTCCTCAGTGACTAACACGACTGTATGTCCTCTCAAGTGCTCACTGGCCATTCGCACTTGGTCTTTCATGCTGTCGCTTGTCTGTGTATCAGGTAGCTGCTGCTGAGTGATGAGCGAGTCCACAACCAAGCTACAACAAGAAGCATTTGTCCAGCTTGCAGTCTGAGCCTGCTGGGTGGTTCTGCGGCAGCGAGGGGTGTGAGTGCCTGTGACCTGGCTTGCTCGTGGGCGTGAGGTGGGTGTGCAGGTGTGGGGCTGGCTGGGCAGGACAGCCTCTCCTAAGTGCGGCATGGGCTTGGGCTGCAGCTGTGGGAACGTCCAGGCCACCGATCCTGCTGGAAGGCTAGCTGGGGTCTGAGACACCCCAGGGAGCAGGGACTGAGGCAGCGCCCCAAACGTCACAGTCCCTGTGCTTTTCTCTTGGCCACTGACGAGCCTTGCTGTGGAGTTGCTGCAGGCG
Organism: Xerus rutilus; assembly: GCA_028644305.1. Taxonomy (NCBI): domain Eukaryota; kingdom Metazoa; phylum Chordata; class Mammalia; order Rodentia; family Sciuridae; genus Xerus; species Xerus rutilus. The sequence continues at coordinate 18,617,814 of CM053416.1, forward strand.
AGGGCGCAGGGCGACGGCTGGCCCGCCGCTACTCCGGGCTCTGCAGGGCTCCTTCCGGGGCTGTCTGGGAGTGCTCCGGGCTCTCCACACCAGCCTGTGTTGGCTGTCCGTGACACACACCTTCTTCCACCTGCGAGAACACTCCGTTTCTTTATGAACAGCGTTCTCTGCTTTCAGGTGGACAAATGTGGTGACCTTCAACTCGTGGGCAATGGTATCTGAGTCCTGTTCTACAAAAGTCCCCCTAGGTTTATATGAAGCAAGTTTACAGTAAAGCATACAGTCCAGCGGGGTTTGGTGTGTGTCCAGTGGTGGTCTGTGTGGAGTTCTGGGTGTGCTGAGTCCCCACTCCCAGCATGACATGTGACTAGGCCCTCGCTGCCCTGCTGCTCTGCAGCCGACGCTCTCGTGAGCCACGTGTCCTGTGTGTGCCTGTTGGACGTCCACTCTGTTCCCCGGCTCTATTTGCCACCCTTGCGATAACATAATGCTGCTTTAAATCAAATATTTGACATGGTGTTAAAACAAATCTTGGGATCTACAAGGGAAAAAAAAATGCTCCACATTTTAGAATAGTTTGTCAATTTCCAAAAGGTAGTCTCTTAGGACCAGGACTCCCAACACGGAGTATGAAACTGAACTTGAGAATAACTGATACCTTTATGATAGAACCTTCCCGTCTATGATGTGATAGATTTGTCTATCATAGGTTTTTTTAGTTTTTCTGGGTAATATTTTAACATTTTATTCATAGAAACTTCTCACATCCGATTCCACGGACCCACCAAACGTCCGAGCTCAGCCGTACACACCCTCCAGTCTCGGCTGCTCACCTGTGTGGTCACCATGCAGCCGACCAGGAACTGCCTCACTGCTGCGTCCCAGCACTGGGGGTGTGTGCTCCCTGGGCTACCCTGGGAGAGAATCAAACTACAAAATCTGAATTACTGCTTCTACCCAACGCCTGTCACCACAGGCTCCGTCCTGGAGTTGAAGAGTCAGAGTCACCCCAGGGCAAGCTGGGGAGGGTCTGCTCCTTGCACCTTCCTCAGTTTCCTGGTGATCACAGTCTCCTGTGTCTCTGAAGAGTCTCTGGGTACTGCTGGATGTGGGCTGCTCTGGGTCACAGGACCCCTCGCCTCTCCTGTCCCAGGAAGCTGCTCGACCCCTGGCCAGCACCCCTCTCTCAGCCCTCCGGAGTGTCGCTGTCTAATTTCAGCCTTGGCCCGTATGATTCTCACGTTACTCCTTTAATTCCACGCAACGGGCCTCAGTCAAAGACCACTGAACTAATCTCCTTTCCTGACACAGAGAACACCTGAGAAGGTCACCACGGATTCCGAAAGGGAGCCCACGTGAAGGAAGAGAGGGAGACACAAGGAAGGCTCGACGCCCGGCATGGGTCGTCAGCACAGAGCTCTGTGCGTCACACCAGCACTGATCCAGCCGCAGCTTCACAAACGTGGCCTCCACATGGAGCCTGCTTGCCCTCCCCACATCCTTCCTCCCAACCTCGCAACGCAATCCACTCACTTCCTTCCCAAGAAGATGCTCCCTTCTTCAACCAAAAACTCTGGTTCTACTAACAGGTCCAAAGAGACAGCACAGAAGCCAGTTAATAATGAGCACAGAAACGTGAACTTTAATAGGGGACTCTGGGAAAACTGGGTGTTCATTAACAGAGGTACAGCTAGGTACTTTTCATGAAGAAGCTGATGATAAATCATCAACTGAAAAATGTGTAGGAATGGAGGTCTGATACAGCTTCTATTTTTAGAATAAACCTCTCTATATGCACATAAGTTACCTCTGCAGAGTAAAATCTGGAGTGGGTGAACACTATCATTTTCTAATTGCACACCTCTGGTTTGTCTTAGTATCTTATTTTTATAATAATAAAAACCCATTAAGCTACTCAGAAATTTTTAAAATTACATCCCATTCAATTCTGATCATTTCACTTGGTGTATTTTTATATCCTCATCTAATGAGCAATGACAGTATTCTCAAGGTGTCAGAAATTATTAATATGATTGTAAAGCTTTGTGCTGTCTAGATTCATTGGTTCTCATTTCCTGTCTAGTTTGGCTCTCACTTCCAGGAACCTGAGTTCCAGGCTGCTCACCAGCTCAGGCTGTGGAATCCCAAGCCTGAGACAGTCAGCATGAGGGCCCTTGGCTGGAGCACAGCGTGGTCCTCAACCACCCACCCCCACACACACACACACCCCTTCAAGTAGCACATCCTTTCAACTACCTGGTCTTGGTGGTGTTCCACTAAGCATTCCAGAGGGAAGAGTTATGAGCATGTTTTAGTTCTGTCCTGAGATCTACGGGTGTATTCGGAAAGCACTTTTAAATGCAGTTCAGTTCGCCTGATTTACTGTGTTCAAAATCAACTCTCACAGCCCTTGCACAAGCAAGTTCTGCTTTCTATGACATGAAACAAACACCTAAGGAACAGAAACAGTAAGCTGTCCTCCACTATTCGACATGTCCATCCCTGAGAGTTACGCAATAATTATATACAAAAGGTGATTTCTTTTGCTAATGCAAAATCCTGGAAAGACGTAGCCAGAAATATTGGAGCATAAGGTGATTAGGGGGAAAAGATTCACTAGCCTGTCAGTCTTGGCATTTGCTTGTCCCTGCATTGAATCACAAGGGTTTGGCATGAGTAAGTAATTTTGTTCTTAATAAGTATTTAACAGAATTAGTACTCTAATGACTAGGGCAGAAACATCCAGGGCCTTGTAAAATCAATAAAAACACAAGAAGTAAATTGGAATAGACACTAAATTATGTGCTAAAAGACTTCTGCCCTTTGAATTTGAGTTTAAACCCACACTCTGCTAAATGGTGCTGTCAGAGTATCAGAAATCATATGAAACCCAGCCACTCCCCGGAACCTCACTGAGAGGGAGCATTCTGAGCTAAGTCTCAGTGAAAACCAAGGCTGAAATCCACAGCTTGTCTGTTGATTCAGAGGCCCTTTTGTGTTCATAGGATTGTGGTAATTTGTACCAAATTAGGAGAAAATAGGCTGGATTTAAGTATACTCAAAAATATTCAGCTTGATTCACGATGGCGGTTTTATTTTCAGACCACTGTGTGAGTACTGCTGTTGTGAGTGCAGGTTTATTTGTCTTTTCTCTCCTGCTGAGTGGCATCCCATGTATGGGTGTAGCACAGTTTGTTTTGCGTAACACATTTTAGTTGTTTCCAGTTTGGGGGAATTATGAACAAAGCTACTGCAAACCTTAATGTCCAGGTGGCTGGATGGACATCCGTTTATTTCCCAAGGACTAGACATGTAGGGCCATATGCAGAGTTACACTGGTTGTTATGGTTTAGATGTGGAGTATCCCCCAAAACCTCATGAGGAAGACTTAGAGGTGAAATGACTGGGTTGTGAGAGCCTAACCTCCTCAGTGCATTAATCCCCTGATAGTGATTGACTGAGTGGCAACTAGGGCAGGCGGTGTGTGGCTGGAGGTGGGGCATTGTGGGGTGTGCCTTTGGGGTATATATTTGAATCTGGTGAGTGGAGTCTCCCTCTCTGCTTCCTGGTGTGATGCCTTGAGACATTTCCCTCCTCCACACCCTGCCGCCCTCTCGTTCAGCCTCACCTGGACCCAGAACAATGGAGGTGGCCATCTACGGACTGAGACCTCCGAAACTTGAGCCTCCCAAATAAACACTTCTTTCTCTAATTGTTCCTGTCAGGTCTTTTAGTCACAGCAGTGAAGAAGCTGACTAAAACACTGGTAAACATTTAATAATTGGCCTTCCTCCCCGCCCCACCCCACCCCCAAAAGAAAACCTCTCTGAGTTGCATCATCTGCCAATTCCTGTGGAGGAGTGCCCACCTGCAGGTCTGGCTCAAGCTTCCAAAGGGGGCCCTGAGCAAGAGCCAGGCCCATCCTTGGAAGCCAATAAGGGCCGGTGCCCCACGCCACGCGTGATGGGGTGCCTGTGCCGTCCACCCTTCAAGAAAGTGCCAAGCGTTTTTTAAAGGGTCTTCAGCAGTTTGTGTTCCTACCAGCAACACTGGATCTGGTTACCCTACTTCCTAGCCGGCACTCGACCCCACTCAGGATTCCCCCTCAGTGAGGTATGGGATATCACATCACTATGGGTTTGAGTTTCCCCAATGACTTATGCTGATCAACTTTTCTGTGCTTATTTGCTTTTTAAAATCTTTTTAAGTATCTGGTCGAATCATTTGCCATTTTGTTCTCTTAGTGGTGCATTTTGAGAACGGTTTCTTTCTTCTGGACACAGCCCTTATTAAGTATTTAGTTGTATTTAACAACTACACGGTCACGGCCCTTACTACACTTCATTGTGTGTAGACCCATTCAATAAGCACTTACTGAGCTCTTACTAAGTGCTGGGCGGTGGGCACAGCAGTGGACAAGACAGGAATGCCATGCCTTGTGCCTCGGCCAGACAGCAAGCTGCACACAGCAGAGGGCACATCCGTCCTTCTCCCTCAGACACCACCACTGAATGAGTCAGACACTTACTTAGGATTCAAAGCCCTAAATATTGCTCAAATTGTACACAGAGAGACTTGTCATCCAAAGCTCATCTTAGGACAGAAGAGCAGCTCTAACTAAGGGCCACCTGGTGAGCACAGAGCCAAACAGGAGAACACAGAGATGCTGATCTACGCTGTTTCTGCTGACCTAAGTAGAAACCAATCCCGCTCCAACCTGAACGGGCTGCTCTGGCCTTGAGGTGGAGGGTGTTCATTGCACATGAGGCTCATCATGGGGAAAGTGTGGGGTCAAGGCCGATGTTGATGAAGCTCAGCGTCTGTTTCTGTTCTTGTGTCGGGTGAGCCCTCCTCTGAGGACATGCTCCTGGTGAGCACAGGACAGGATCTGCCTCTATGATGAGGACAGGCACAATTCTTTTGCTTTAATAAGAACAATGCCTCAGCATCTGTTATTCGCCCCTGAGCCCTCAGGAGCACGGTGCAGACAGAAGGGAGCAATCAGTGAGACAACTGTTTACCAAGATCCCCAGACACCATTTTGCCTGCTGAGGGTGCCCGGGGGTACACACCTGCTGGATGGTAATTAGACGTTTTCAAAACCCTCCCATCGATCCAACTGATCTCTACCATTCCCTGTGAGAATTACCTCCCCAAACTCACTTCTCAGCCACACAAATACTGTGTGACTTCAGCTCTTAGGGTGGAGCAGGTGCTCGTGTCTGAGTGCGCACGCGTGTGTTGGTATGCTCCCTGGACGTCCCATGTCATGAGTGTCTTTTCTGTTAGACGTCAAGCCCTACCACAGGCGCTAACAGCATAGGATTTAGGAGTGCAGGCTTTGTTGTTCCAAGTCCCACCTCTGCTGAGATTACACAGTGTCTGACCTGGGAGAAGCTACCTAACCCCTCTGAGCTGGAAAATGTGGCTCAGGCTCCCGACTAACAAAACTATTAAAAGACCAACTAAGATAATGTCTCCAGAGCATTTTTTGTAGAGGGAATTCTCTGAAGTCGGTTCTACTATGCTGGAAAGTTATCTTGCCTCTCTGAGCCCGGTGTCCTGATCTATAAGATGGACAGTACAGTATCAAGGCAATTTTGCTAGGATAAAATTACTGAAGACATAGGAGGTGGCTTCTGAGACACAGCAAGAGCCCCGTTGGCACTACTGTTGGGACAGCCATCATCATCATCATCTTCACCACATGGTTTGGTCCAGGGCAGGGACCATGCCTTACAAATATTTCCTCAGACAAGGTCTTGGGGAACTAAAAGTCCCTTAATACTTGTGGGTGGCTCTTGTGGGCTATCTTTGGAGAGCCACCCTGGGAAGAGGGGCCTGGATTGAAGCACTGAGACATTAAATCCATAATGTGAAAAGAGCCACTGTGACTGACACTCCAGGCTCTTCCAGTGTAAACGCCCTGGCTGTCAACACAACCAGGCTAGAGCCCACTGGAAGCATGTCTCTGAAATTGGTTCTTAAATTCATTGAAAAACTTTTAAAATGGCAAGACCACTCAAAAGAAGTGTGAGCATGTTCTTCTATTTGAACTGCCATCAAGATCAGGAAGTCCATCTCATGGGGTGACCCACTGGAGGACGTCCAGGTACCTGCCTAGAGTCCGAGCGGCAGCACATGTGGGCAGAACAAGACATCGAGGGGCACTGAGCACCTCCAGTCAGGGATCCATGGCCAGAGGCAAGGAGCAGAAGGTCAGGTGCCTGATGCCAAACCACCAAAGCGGCTCTGAGTGAGCCACGGCCCATGTCCTGTGATAAGTGGCCTTGTGCAGTGCACCGTGAGATTCTCTTACTACCAACAGTTATTCCTCAAGATGACTCCTTGTTGACCAGAGGACACCGATCCATGGGCGCTAGAGAGAGCCTTTGTGGTTGGAGACCCAGGCCCTGTGCCCTCCTCTCCCTTCTCTTCCCTGATTTTTCACATCACCCACCTGGCTGGCACCTGGGGAGGGGACAGGGAGCACAGAATGTGCACTGCGAACCTGGTGTGCAAGAACAACCCTGCAGGTGGGTGCTTACTCTCCACCTTATACCTGAGCGTGCCAGGGCTCACAGGACCCCCTGCCCAGGACAGCACAGCAGGGCACCGGCAGAGCCAGAGCTGCACCAGGACCTCCCTCTCCTCCCTCCAGGAGAAGTGCACAAGACTCCTCCATATGGCAGATCCAACCACACTGATACTTCCCAAATGGTCTGCCTCAAACACTACCCTCGTACACAAGATCGGGCTTTCTTCTAAATACCTGTCACAAAGGGGCTTAGGGGAGTCCGTTATTTTATTCATTCATTCAACAAATACTTGTAAGTTGCAACTAAGTTCCAAAGACCAGACATACATCAGGGAATGAAACTCACTAAGAGCCCTGCCTTTACATTCTAAAGGAAGAAGTGAGACAGTAAATAATAAGCTTAATAAATAAATTATTTAAGATGTCAGAGAAGGAATTATTGGCTCAGAGGAAAACAGCTTAAACACCCACAGACCCATCAAAGTGGGAAATCATGACTAGGTGGAATTAGAGTTTTGATAGGTACAATATTTCTGAAAATATTAAGCTGATATATTTTTATTCATTTTAATCATGATACCCCGGGGCTCCCTGTCCTAATGAGGCTCAGCGCCTGGAAGAAGGGCAGAGTCCATCCATAACAACACAGTCCCTGCTCTGTGCTGATTGCCAAATTATATTTACTTTGAATTCATAACAAGGTACTGGTTCTGACAGTCAGGCATTGTCAAAGAGGGAAAAATTACAAATTCCAAAAATTCCCTGTCAAGACAAAGTCCTGATGGCTGCCCATGGCTGTTTCAATATGCCGCACGTAGAGAAAACTCAGGATAGAATGTCATGTAGGTGCCCCTGCAAGGGGCACACCAGGCTCCCAGGGAGGTGAGAAGCTTGGGCTCTTGCCTTTCATCACCTCGTGTCCCCCGCTGGGGACCAGTCCTCAAGAGGAGCAATAAAAGCACATGATGTAGTGGCACAGCATGCCCAGCAGCTGCCACCTGTAACCCCAAGAGAGGCTGCGGGCAGTGCACATCTGCTGACCCGGGGCAGCTGCAGAATACGAATGGCCCCTGGCCGAGTCAGACAGATGGCTGCATCAGACTTCCCCAGGCATGCAGACTCCACCGTGGTGCTTCCTGGGCGGCTCACAACAGGTGAAAGACCTGAAAGTCTCCTTGGCCACAGCAAGTGGCAGCTGAGATTTGAGAACCAAGAAAGGCTTGTGATGGCCTGCTGGGGTACTTGTGGAGGTCTTTCTCATATCTAAATGCAGGGTGGACAGCTGCTTACCACCACTGTGGCTGAGATCCAGGAGGGTCTCCCATGAGGACTCTCAGCAAGAGCCACACGAGGCCAATGTCTGGGGTGAGAAGTGGGAAGTGGTGAGCAGAGACATGGTGGGCAAAGATCAGCCTCACACTGTGAACCACAGGGACATGCACAGAAGACACTCGGAGACCAGGTGGAGAACAAGACACCAAGGATGGCAGAGCCACCTACTCACTCCAGGGTCCCTCCCTCCACGCCATGGGCACACATATCTTTTGCCACACCCAAGGCCATCTTGGATTTTGAAGGAGGATGGGGAAAATTTTTAGAGGAAATAAACATGCACAAAGATGAATTTCAACAAGTCATTTGACTGAATGCTTATCCAAAAGAGACTGAGCTGATCTGAAAAAGATTATTTTAACTGAGCAGAGAATAAAGTACCTAAAGTTCAGCTTTTCCTAGCCGGCCCTGCTCAGTTAGAGACAGGAAGGCGCAATGGGCTATAGCATGTCGATCTTGATCCCTGGGCCACAGGGCTGCTGGCTCCACCATTGTGACTTACCCTGCCCTGCTCTGTGCACACCTGAGCCAGCTGGTTTCATTCTGGCACTTTTGGAGAGCACAATGGAGATGCTGGTAGGAAGCCAGATATTAAGAGTGTCTGTTTATGACTTCTGAGAGTTGTTCGCTGGGAGAAGAAGGGCTCTTTTGCTGGTTGATGTGCCTATAAACTGTGGGAAGTGCTTAAGAAGCCCAGTGAACGATGTTCCTGAGAGGGAAGGAGGAACTTACTGGCAGCCCATGACTCAGTTTCCTTCCTCTTCTCTTGCCTGCTTGTCACAGAGCTGTCTTCCAATGGTCCAGAGCTCTTCAAGCAGTCCCTCCCATGCTGGTGTCTGCTCTTCAGTTTCTGCTCCAGTCTCTCCTCCCAGAGCCCGGGCCATCTACCTGGGGTTTTTTGTCACTGAACATCATTTAGGCTTCTGCACCTTTCTGACTTTCTGCAAACAAGTTAGTATTTGCTAAGCTATTTTCCTCTTTGTGTATATTTACGTTTTAGCAGATTTTATTCCAAATCTCCAATCAGCAGTCTTACCAAGGATAAAATCTAGGTCTCAGAAGAAGGGTCTGCATTTCACTTGTTCACCCTCAAGCTGGAGACCAGCAGGAGCACAGCTTGAGCTGAACAGTTGGTGTACCCACTCATGCGACAACAGAGACTGTACTTCGGGTACTGTGGCAAAACGGGGTAGGGTGGCACACCAGACAGGGCTTATCACAGGATTTTGGCTTGTGTTAGGTGGTTTGGGAGACAGCTCAAGGAAACGGGACTTTGCTCACCGTGGGGAGGTGGCATGACTCCATGACTAGGCGTCCCAGTAATTCTTACGTAGAAAATGAGAATGCAGCAGCAAGCCAAACATGATGGACACAGAAGCAATAGCTCTCCAAGTAAGTGTCACAGTGGCCTGGGCCATTTGGTTTCTGCCTGTTCAGATGAGGCTGCAGTCACTGTCTTGATCCACCTGTAAGAGCGTGGCTTTGTCTGATGGTGACATTCTGTAAAACTGTTCACTTTCAACAGGAGCCCCTTGGGCCCACTGTGTGGGCGAGGCCAGCTTCTGCCTCTCAGGCTGTTTTTCTCATTCTGTTGGTTTATTTAGTCACTCACAGTGGTTTATCCAAATTGATAAGACAGGGGTCTGCTCACTTGATATTTTATCTGCTCCCCATGTTAGAAAACAAGCTCTTGGAGTAACCCCACAGTGTCGGTGCCATGCTTATAATTTTATCTCAAGGGACTGCTCAGTACCAAAGAAACAAAGCACTGAGCAATGGAGGAAGCTCAGATGCTCTCAAATCAGACACAGCTTAGCACACGAGAGAATTAACAATGGATAGAGAGCCAGCCAGTTATCCAGACTCAGAAAGCAAAATTTTTTTTGGTACTGGAGATTGAACTCAGGGGCACTCGACCACTGAGCCACATCCCCAGCCCTATTTTGTGTTTTATGTAGAGACAGGGTCTCACTGAATTGCTTAGCGCCTCGTCGTTGCTGAAGCTGGCTTTGAACTCGCGATTCTCCTGTCTCAGCTCCCCCAAGTGCTGGGATTATAGGCTTGCGCCACTGTGCCCAGCTAGAAAGCAAAATTTTTAATGAAAAAAAAATCTAAGGTTTTAAGAAATTCCATGTTCTCAGAGCTAGTCATAAGTATATACTTCTTTTGTAGACTATTTGTTCCTAATAATCTACAAAGCTGTTTGAAATGCCCAATTACCAATGATCCTCATCCCTGGAGAGGAACCTGGTGTCCTAGGTGATCCATGGGCAAGAGCTAGGCAGAGTTGATGACACGGCCATTTTATAGGGGAGGTCGCCCAGTGAAGGTCGCCCAGATGGTTAGAACATTAGAGGAGCGTGCTCATCACCACAGCCCCGGAGCACTCATGTCCAGGACGTTTCAGTGATTGGCTGATAGATATCTGACTCATTGGATTGTGAAAGATGATATTGGGAGAATAATATTTTCCCGTGTGTCTGAACACATAGCTGTTTGGGAGCTATTTATTTGTTTTGTTTTATTTCATTTTTGGTGGTTGGAAATCTTTTGCAAGAAGAAAGATTTGGGCTCAGAGCAGCAAAGGTCTTACTGACATTGATTTTTCAGTAGCTTCACCACTAACATCCCAGTTTTTCTCTGGTGGATCCCTTGGTAATGCACGTATCTTGGCTGGGGAGATTAATGATTCTTTCACCCACATAAAAGTCCTCCAGCCTCTCTGGGTACCACTTTGCCAGATGCCTAGGAAACCACAGTGAACAGCAGGTGTGATTTTGCCCCCTGCATCACAGTCACAGGAAAAGTTGGCCCTGAGTGGGAATCAGCAGTGAGTGCTCCCAAGCACCACAGAAGGCCCTCAGCCCCGCAGGCCATGGATGGAGGGGCAGGACATGGTGAAGATCTGCAGTCACCCAAAGTTCTTTCATGACTGTGGTTTTGAATCTTGTGTCTCTGATTCTAAGGACACCAAGTCTTACTGTAACCAACAGCTATAAGCAATAGCTGTAATCTCTTGGCCATGATATCATGGGATGGTCTTGCAAGCTGTTACCAATGGAGGACGCTGGGTAAGGGGCACACAGAGCTTCTCCATATTATTCTTACAGAGGTTAGTGAAATCTATGAGAATTAAAAAACAAATGTTTTAAAAACCAACATATGTCTGCAGGGAGCTGTCTCCCGTGTTGAGGAGAAGGTTCTTGGGCCCCCAGTCAGTGACTGTCGGCCCTGCAGGTCCTCCCTGTCAGGATAAGTGCCTTCACTAGCTACTGGCCATGCTTCTGCAACTGGATGAGGGATGCTTAGTGGCTGGACGGGCCCTGCTGCTCTCTTGGAGGGCAGTGGGTCCTCCTGGTGGACTGCTCATGGATATTTAAGAGCAGCTCCCAGGTCAGCCAGCCAGTCTCATTTTCAGAGATCACACAGATAATAGCATCTGCAAGTCAGGAACATGTTTTTTAACTAGAAATTGTAATCCAAGCCAGGACTGCTTGTATTTCTCTCTTTAATATTTTATCTTTTATTCCTAACAAGGCCTAGCCCAGACATCCAGGGACCATGTAAATGTGTTTGGCTGAATTATTAAACAGATCCTCTCTCAGCACCTCAAGGACTATGCAGGACTTTCTACCTCACATTTCCACCTAGACCAGCAGGTCCAGGACCACATTTCAACCACAAAGACTGGAGTTGGCGCAGCCGGCCACCATAATATGGGCCCTGGGATTCAGGGCTTGGATTTCTCTGGAAGGTGTAATTAATAGCCATTTAGTCAACATCTAGTATAAATAGATGCTTTCTTTTCTCTTGTACCCTCCATAGCCTACACTAAGACCAGACAAACACACTCTCTATCATCTCCAAGGTGGGCCAAGTCTCTGAAGTGGATTTGAACAGTGTTAATGTCAATCAATTCAGCACCAATGTGTCCATCTGTCCATCCAAACCCTGGAGAGGAAGAGCTGATGCTTCTTACTTAATATGTAATAGGCCCTGCACCGCACATTGCATGAATTTTATTTGTCTCTTTAATACACACACAGAGACACACACAGACACACACACCTCCATCTTACAATGAGTGGGTCCAGGCATAGGAAGTCAATTGCCTTAAGATCACTTTGCCAGTTCTAGTAATTCCCAAATTATATTGTCAGCCTTGACCTTCCTCCTGAATTTCAGACTGACATATCTGACACCACACTCCTAACGGCCACCTCAAACAGCATGTGCAAAGCCAGAATGTAGTCCACCCTCCCTCGCAGCCCCAGGACAGCCTGGGCACACCCCATGGAAACCTCAGTGGATGGGGTTCAGTGAATGGTGACCACTAGCCACCCCTTTGCTCAGGCTGCAGAGCCGTGACCTCTCCTTCCCCCTCACCCTACATCATAGGTACCAGCACCACCTGCACTCTGCCTCCAAACAGAGCCAAATGCTTCTCAGCATCGCCAGTGGCACCTCCACAACCCCTTGCACTGCCAACTGGAGCCATCATCTGTGTTGTCTTCCACACCTACATTTGCTTTGCTCTGGTGGGCGTGTGCTCAAACTCAGAGAAGATTCGAGAATCTATGTATCAAGTTACTTCTCCAGGTTGTTTTGGCACCCCTAACTCTTGGCTCAGCTTTAATAGGTGGAACCCACATTGACCATGGGGCACTTGATGATTTCAGTGTTGATTTCAGTAGAAAAGATCAAGAACTGGCAGGGAAGACATTGAAAGCGCACTAATTCATTACAAAGTTGCGTAAGTTGTTTATGTTTTTAACATAACTAATGCAACACTGTTTTACACAGGTGGGTAGATGGGTGGGTGGACATACAGAAGAACAGAAGGGAGGAAAGACTGTGGAAGGGAGAGAGGGAGGGAAAGGAAAAGAAGAAAAACAAAAAGGAAGTCTGGTGGATAGTTTCTAGCATGTTTTCTCTAGAAGACAGTTATAAATAATCCATGTTTATGGTTTTTGTTAATAAAAATAGATTATTTTATTGACATTAATTATACTTTTAAAAATACCAAGCACAAATTTTATTGGCAATCTCATGCTCTCTAAGTGACATGTAAAATATTGTAATTATTTTCTTTTACCACCATCACCAACAAAAAAAAACCTTCCAAACCAAATTAGCATCTATTTTCTAACATTTTTGACTTGTCTCAAAAGGATGTCTACTGAAGTATCTGGGCCTGAGAGCTTATGGATTTTGCAAATTAGATTCAGCTCCCTTCTAAATGCGATTCCCGTACAACAGGAGGTCTCCAATGGTAACTGAGCAGGGCTATTTGAACAACGCATAAATATTTCATGGTGTGCGAGAGCCACAAATGCCAACCCTGAAATGTCTGCGAATGTGCAAGACATTCAGTTCCCAGAATGTAACTGTTGTCTGGGGATTTGTGGGGTGTCTTGCTGAAGACCCTTTTCATTTGGATAAAATGACGATCTTGTAAGGAAAACAAGGCTCTAACACACCCTGTCACCCTCCGTGGTCCTGATCAAGGGAAGACTCTTCTTGTATATCACTCAAGAGAACACCACCCAAGGCCTCTCGTTCCTGCTCACTTCACAGGAGGCCCCCCACCAGGCCCTGGAAACAGGCTCACAGCACAGTGGGCCCCGCAGCCCCACAGCTCTCCACATCACACCACTGCCCCTGGCAACAGGCTGCCTCACGCCCCAGACCACGCTGGACCACGCAGCCTCCTCTCTCCTTCCCTTCACTCTCATTACAGAATAAAGAGCTTTTAAAAGTAAACCAATGATTCAGAGACGAGCTTTTAAATCAGAAGGGGAATTTATAGTCAGAAAGCTTTTTATGTAGTTGGTGGATCTTACTGTGACTTAAGAACGGGAGAAAATGAAAAGCAAGAGTGCCGTTCCAACACACAACAATCAGAGACACTTCTAACAGGCGACAGAGGCCTGTAGCACATGGCCCTTGCTAAGCAGCCAGAGGGCAGGCACCAGGACAGGAAGCTCCTCCAGCTGTGAAGGCGGCCCAGAAAGCGGCAGGCATCTGCAAGACATTCCAGGCATGCCTCAACCTCCACCCAGGCATCGACACACATCAGGACCCTCCCCTGTAACCGACTCAGGCTGCCACTGCAAACAGAGGTGACCCCTAGGGCTGCAGGTGCCTGTAAGGATGAAGGGGTGCAGAGCTGCTCTGCCCTCATTCTGTCTGTCCTCTGCTGAAGTGGGGATGGGTCCCAGCTCAGCTCTGCACATAGCTCTGAACTGCAGGGGCATTCATCCAAATGGTAGGAATACAGCTGGGCACAGGGGCCACAGCTGGAATCCCAGTAGCTTGGAGGCTGAGGCAGGAGGATTATAAGTTCAAAGCCAGCATCAGAAACTTAGCAAGGCCCTACGGACTTAGTGATATCCTGTCACAAAATAAAAAATAGAAAGTGCTAGGGATGTGGCTCAGTGGTTGAGCACCATCGGGTTCGATCCTCAGCACCAAAAAAAAAAAAAAAGTAATACAAGGTTTATCAGCCCTAAACGTACCCAACCTATCTTGTCCCCATGAAGACGCAGGCAGGATGTGTGGCATACTGCTCCAGGCCCTGGCATGGCACCTAGAAGTCTCCAGCCATCACCCCTTCTAGGACCACGGGTCTGACAGACAAGGAACTGAGCAGCCAACGCAGGACCTCTCCAGAGCCACCACCTTGCAGGACCAGAACGGGGAGGGTGAGGAGCCAGACCACAGCTCACAGTCCACCTGAGGCCGCTGAAGGGGCACACCTCTCGCCCCACCCCAAGTCTTCCTCTGCTAAACCTTGAGCTCCTGTCAGCCCCAGGGAAGGAGCTGAGATGCTGCAGGGGCGTGGCCCTCCCAACATGGCCACACTGATTGGCACTTCCTTGCCCAGTTTCTACCATGGCTTGTGAGTGAGTAGACTTGGTTACTTGGATCTGGAATCAGGCATCAGGCCCAGGACCCTGGTGACACCCTGGTGAAGCCAATGACCAATGTCTTCACTAACCTGGAGAATATTCTGGAAGGGTCTGTGAGCCCACAGCCCTTGGGAAAGAGAATGAAGTGACTCCAGGTGGTTTTCACTGTGGACTTGTCAGACCTTCTGGTTGCCTTGGTCCACGACTGGCCAGCTAGGTGTCTACAAATGGATAGTGCTTCCTGAGAATGGAGCGGGCCCTCCGGGGCAGGAAGGGGAATGGGCACTTTGTCTGGTGTCTAGAATCAGAACTACTGCTCCGCTTCGGCAGTAAAGATGGAGACCTTGGCCCAGGTCCTCTGTGCCCAGGGCTGCGTGTTATGCTGCAGCACCGCAGCATCAGATGTGGAAAGAGGCCTTGAGGAAGGTACCTGAAGGGCTGGAGTGCCCACCCACCACAGGCAAGCTTACTGCCCACCCACCACAGAACACCTTTCCCCGTGTCTGAAAGTCAGGGCGCTCCAGGGAATTCCACCCCCCACAGAGGCTGGGTAGTTAGAACAGGCAGGAAGGCCCTGTGGAGGGTAAGGACATGTGACAGGCACTTCAGAGGGTGCAGACGGCAGTACATGTCCTGTGAGGGTCAGGGGTGACGAGAACCACGAGGCCACACACAGCTCATGCAGAAACCACCACTGCCAACAGCAGTCACACTGGCCCAAGGACAACAGCTGGAATGCCCACTGCAGGCTGGACACTGGGTCCAACACGGCACTGCTCGGAAGGCGGGCACCAACCCTATACAGCCTCGGATGCGTTAGGGAGTGTGGTGCATGGCGTTCCCCATGGCGGCTCCCAAGGATGCCAGCTACAGAGAGGAAGCTGTTCATGTTGGTTCAGCGTCTCCAGGTATTTTCAACCACAGAGTTCCCTTCCTAGTTACTGACTTCAGGATTACTATCCCAGGCTGCAAGACTCACAGCGCGATGCCCAACTCCCAGAAGGCAGGAAAGGGGGAAGAGGGAAAGCCAGGTGCAAGCCCATTTTGCCATCCTACAGCGCCGCTCCCAGGGCACCAGCCAAACACACATTTACACACTTAGAAGGGCTACGCAGTGTGCTAGAGACGCTGGCCAGGGGGACTGCAAATCAGTGCAACCACTCTGGAACGCAGTGTGGAGATTCCTCAGAAAACTAGGAATGGAACCACCATTTGACCAGCTATCCCACTCCTCAGTATATACCCAAAGGACTTAAAATCAGCATGCTACAGTGACACAGCCACATCAATGTTCATAGCAGCTCAATTCACAATAGCCAAGCTATGGAACCTACCTAGGTCCCCTTCAACATATGAACAGATGAATTTTCTTTAAAATGTGGTCATATACACAATGGAATATACTCAGCCATAAAGAATGAAGTTATGGCATTTGCCAATAGATGGATGTATCTGGAGACTACCATGCTAAGTAAAATAAGACAATCCCTAAAAACCAAAGGTCAAATGTTCTCTCTGGCATGTGGATGTTAGCACACAAGAATGGGGTGAAAGGGGAAGAACAGAATTTCAGTGGATTAGACAAAAGGGAACAAAGGGAAGGGAGGAGGATAGGAACAGGAGAGGCAGTGGGCTGGAGGTGACGTCACTTTCCTTTGTACATACGTGAGCACACCACCGTGAATCTCACCATCGTACGTGTACACAAGACTGGGATCCTCATTAGAATAAGATATATTCCAGGTTTGTATAAACATATCAAAATAGATTCTACTGCCATGTATAACTAAAAAGAACAAATCAAAAAAAAAAAATAAACTTTTACGACCTGGAATTGCATCAGGAGAGAGAGGCCAACACAGGCAGGACTTACTCCAGTGCAATACCAATATTTATACGCACCGTTACGAAAGTACGGAGCACTAAGGAAGGCGGCAGAGAAGGCAGCTCGCTCTCCTTGAAGTACAGGAAGTCATTTTTTAAAGGAGTCAAGGTGAAGGGTCAGAAGCGGAACTTAAATTTTGGAGGAACATTGGCAGAGAAACGTAGAAGAGTCTTCCAAGCACACCACACAGGATAACCAAAGGCAACGTAAGAGTGGCAAAGAAGAGCCCCTGACGTCACGAAGTCACATACAGGGAGAAGCTAACAGGTGAACAAGATTATTCTCATAATCTCTATAATGCTAAGTGCATTTTTAAATATATACAATAATACAGGAACTCCATTAAACACATACTTGGCATTGCCCCCCTTCCTCAATTAGGGAATCTTCCCTGCCCACCGTACCTGCTAAGGGGAGACTCTGGACGGCCACACAGGGCACCCACCAAATCACAAGCTTGGTCCCCTCCAGAACTGAGAGCAATCAGGTGCCTGTGATGACTGGCCCAGATAGCATAGCCACAGCCCAAACAGAACGAGCCGGGCTCTCACATCCCCACTCTGCTCCTCCAAGCAGGGAAACACAGGCAGAGACTTCCTGTGTCGGTTGAAGGAATTGGAGTGTGAGAAGAAGAGGCTCTTGAGGTTGTGGAGGCCTCCACCGAGATACACTGGCCACCGAGTTGAACTTACACAGAGGCAGAGGCCATCTGTAATCTCATCGCTCACATATAATGATCGTTTTTCAGTATTTTTCTGCCCAGTCTTCTGGTATATAATTTTATTTTAAATTATTTTCACAAAAAAAACCCTATAGAAAACAGAAAAAATCCAGATAATTCAAGCAAAGGCAGAAAGTGACTATTGCCTAAAACTTAACTACCTAGAAACTAACAAGTTGGGGCTGGAGGCTTGGTGTAGTCCAGTGCCTTGGTTAACGTCTGTGCAGCCAGAATGCCGTCAAGTGGCCAGTCAGAGCCTCTTGTGGGTTTAGAGGCACTCTCTGACTTGATAGGGGTGTGACCCAGGCATGGCCTTCATGGAGAGCACTTTGCAACTACGATGAGAGAAGTGAAGAGGAGGCCATGAGCTTCATTACTGCTCAGCATGGATTGCTCTCGGGCCGAGGTTCTGTTTTCCATGAAAGGTTAAGTGCATTCTCAGAGCGTCCCTGAAGGGCAGGGAGGATGCCTCCTCCTTACATGTGGAGCAGTGGGCACTCCAAGAGGGGCAGCGGCTTCTTCAACGTCAAATAGCAGTACAGTGGGGAATGATGAGCAGTCCCTGCTTCAGCTGTCACGGTGGTCCTCCAGCACGCTGTGTCTCCAACACGGCAGTGGAAACGGGGTGTCCTGCCTCTAAGGCATGCACCACACAGCAGAACAGGGGTATGACTATTATCACACAGTAGGAAAGTGAGATCAGCTCACCAACAGGGTACATGGGATAAGAACTTGAGACAACCCAAATCATTCCATTTCCAGTAACCAGAAGAATGCCTTATTAAACAGTTCAGTTCACAGAAAAAATAAGTTTATAACCAAAATTATGGGAGCAATTTCTTCCACTTTATAAGTGTGGAAACAAGACTGAGAGAGTCATAGCTTATTTGATGTCACAAGGCCAGAGAGTGCCACCCTGAGGACCTGAGCCCAGGTGTCCTAGACCACAGAGATCAAGACTAAGACCACCATGGTGACGCACCTCCCATACCTATGTTAATAAAAATTTCTTCTGGAACAAAAATGAGGAATGAATTAGGAAGTAGGAGTAATTAAAAGACCATTCATGGCTTACTGGCTTCTATGTGACTCCTTCAGAGTCCTCCTCTCCATTTTCAAACTCCATCATCAGAGGCAACTAGACCAGGAGGTGAAAGTCCTGGGTTCAGGTCCTGGTTACTTATTCCTCTTCCACCAAAGATACTTAAATCACAGTACAAAAACAAAATTTGACATTTCTGTGATGTTCATCTCATTCTGTGATGGAGATTCTCCTTAGATGACCCAGATGGACTCCTGTCTTGGAAAGCTGGGATACACTCCTGTCTTGGATGGCTAGGATGGATTCCTGTCTTGGACTGGGATGTAGTCTTGCCTGAGATGATGGGAATGGACTGCCATCTTGGATGACCACGATGGATTGCTATCTTGGATGATAAGAACAGATTTCTGTCTTAGGTGATGGAAATGGGCTACTGTCTTGGATGAATGAGATGGACTTCTGTCTTAGATGGCAGGATGGATTCCTTTCTTAGATCACCAGGATTCCATCTTGGATGACACCAGATGAACTCCTCTCTTGGGTGGCTGGGATGAACTCCTGTCTTAGATGGCAGGATGGATCCCTGTCTTTGATCACCAGGATGGACTCCTGGTGATCTAAGACTGACTTCTATCTTGGACCCAGATGGACTCCTGTCTTAGCTGGCTGGGATAGATTTCTGATTCTATGGAAGACAACAGCCATTGCTCTGTCTGCATCAAGATGGACACGGGCTTTGTTTTCTATTTACTTAAGACCCTGGGAGATGTCTAAGGGTTAAGTGTCGACTTCCTGATACAACATCTTCACAACGTGTCATAAAACAGTATTTACTTTTAACAACCTCCTGTTAAAGTGGCGAGGACCTAAAATGGTATACAGTGAAAGCAATTCATTATTGTACCAATGAAGTAGACATTTTTGTGGAGTTGAATTTAACATCCTAGTTAGGTTTCAATATTCTTATCACAGACCACAAGCTGGTTTGTGAACCTGCTGATGAAGAAGGGACAGGGAGGAATAAAACTCACTGAAGGTGGTTAGTAGTCTTTCAGCCTAGGAGTGAGAATCAGAGTCACAGAGGTCCCAGACTTCGGAGAAAAGCCAAACAGAGTTCATTTTACCCCTGGTGCCAAGCAGCCTGTCCACACAGAAGGGCAAACATGACTGTGCAGTGTGTTCAAGGAAGGACCCAACTGTGGCCGGTCTCAGTGCAATGCTCTACAGAATTGGCAGAGCTGTGGCTTTAAACATGGCTCCAACTACAGCACTTACTGACCCTGGGTCTAACTTCTGTGATCCTGCTCTGTGTAGAAGCCACATTAAAGGTTCACCTTTGTCAACTGTCAGTTTGCTGGGGGGGACAATTACCCATGACTCAAGGGACTACTATTTACAACAGAGGAGTGCTGTTCAACACTTCCAGGACTCAGAAATGGAGCACTCTGCATGTGGAAAACTGCCCTGGGATGGTAGAGATGGACACCTAAATTAGATGCTTTCAAGAGTCAAGAATCAATTTTCAAGATTCAAAATGGAAGCAATTTACCACAAGAAAATGTACATGGTTGTTATGGGACACCTCTGAAGTTAGATGGAACCGATTCATTATCAGAGCTACCATAAAAATATTTTTTACCAAAAAAATTTACCTTCCTGAATCTCAGCTACCTAAATGTGAAAAGGGGTAAGAATCAAGCCCTCTCACAGAGGTCAGGGTACAAGTTTTGCCAGATGACTCATTTAATTTTTTTTCAATTTGGTCTAATATCCCTTTAATGCAGGTGCTTTTAGTCTCTTCATTTTTACTAAAGAGGAAATTGAGATTTCAAAAGTTTAAGTATCTGCCCAAGACTGTATGTGGTAGGAAATAGCTGCCCTGCAATACACTCTCAGGAATTAGAACCCGAGTGTCCATGTTTTCCATTAACTTATCAACAGCCGAGGATGACCGCAGTGTCACAGGGAGTACCTACTCAATGTGTGCAATCCCCATCAGATCGCCATTTCCACCCCACCTCTCCACTGTGCATTTGCTCCTGGCACTGAACAACAGTGGCACAGGATGTGACATTTGTTTTTATATAAACATTTTAATCCCAACAGAATCTTCTAACCAAGCCCCACTGAATGGTTGAACTAGTCATCCATGATGAGTGTGGCTCTCCAGGACTACAGGGCCACACCAAGAGGGCTGCATTCATTGGTGTTTGTATGTCCTCTTTAGCTGCAAGGTAAAGGAAAGAGCATGAATGAAGAGCTGGAGGAAATATTTTTAATGCTGAAAAGTGAGTTAACATGGAGTACTGGGGAAGCCCCTGGCCCCATCCAGTGGACCTCGGAGCTAGTGGCTGGCTCTGCAGATCTGCTCCAAATGCAGGATCAGGTCACTCCTAACTCTGGCACTCTGTAGAGCTACAGAATGTCTTCTTA